>JACEFZ010001908.1:0-44018 GCA_014155875.1 Cepaea nemoralis | reverse complement strand
TAAGGGAATAACATAGCATGCATTGGAATCCTTTGTCTGAGTGAGCAATGTATACTGTATAACCTAATTATAACCCACAAGGTTTAAACTGGATTTTGGTGGTTGAATTCTACTTCTGCTGCTGCCACCAATACTACTACTTCTATTACTACTACTGCTGATGTAAGTGGATTCCTTCATCTAAGGAAAAAATTGATCATCTAGGAAAAACATTGATCATCTAAAGAAGAAATTGATCATCTAAGAAGCTAAAATAGCTAAGTGGATAGTATATTTACTTACCAGCAATGCCAGGATTTTGTTTGCTAATCATATTCTTTAAACCCCACGTGGCGTTGTAAGGAGGTACTTAACTTATCTATCTATTTACATTTTAGTTAATTTGTGTTTCTCATTTTCTACTTGGTTCTTTTTATTTAATCAAATAAGAAACAATCATGAAAAACTTCTAATGAATAATTATTTTTGATTTTTTTTAAATGTGACATTTCTTTGCAGAAGAATTGTTCTCTCTGCTGATTTTTTCCTGGTTTGTCTTCTTCAAATGTTATTAAAGACATTATAATTTATTTGACTTCATTATATTTTGTATCTGTATTTTCCAAATATCCCCATCATTGTGTGTTTTAGTACAGGCTAGTTTTGTCTAGGTTCAGTTAATCTATGGTTTGTATGTCCTCTCATCTCTCTCTTTTGTTGCTTTTATTTGCTTTCGTGCATTTAAAAGAAATTGCTTTTTCTTTAAATGATAATAATTGTAAACTTGGAAAATGGGAAAAATATAAATATCATGGCAAGTAAAAACATTTTAAAAAAACAACTTCTGAAACAAATCTGCACAGGGGTGAGGGTGGTAGTTATAGGGTGTATTTTTAATGACTGTGGGGTTTTTTAAACTATTGCCGTTCCAAGTTTTGTATTCACCCTCTGTGGAGTTCATGCAACATGAAAGGTAAATGCAAAACTTGGAACGACAATATTTTCAAAAACCCCACAGTCAATAACAATACACCCTGTATAATGTTCCTGGACTCACAGGGTGAACCAGCCTAAACTGAGTACTAGGAAATGACTCTGGAAATCAAGGTGGCCAGGTGCTACTGACATCACGCACCAAATACCAACTGGTCTATACAACGATGGGTCCAGCACCTTAACCCCAATGCACCTTAGATGTGTGAAATAGTCCTTTACTTTGTACTTGTAAATGTCACAGTCCTGCGTTACTCGCATTCAGGCAACGTCATCCTTACCTCAAATATAACTTCAGCTCGTACAGATGTTTTACACGGATTTTATTTCAGGCAAGCCTGACACTCATACATATGCGACAAGGCGTTATCTGCCTGTCAAATCAATACACTGATCGTCACTCGTCACACAATATATATATACATATCATCAAACATGATCACTCTCTCTTTAAGATCGCATGCATTCACAACAATAGATAATGGCTTCAGAAAAACACTACGTCCAGTCGGAAAGCCATCTCGTCGCTGTCTGAAGCAGTTCAGTCTGTCGCTTGCCTACGTGGTCGAAATCCCTCGTGCGGTCAGCAACTCTGCGTGCTGTGCTCTTTGCACGTAGTACTGTCGTCTTAGTACTGGTCATCCCCTAAAGTCTTATTATAGTTTACGTCGTCACGGTATTCCCCGTGACCTAATGTACCCATCCCTGTTCCCGGGGTTGGTCCCTCTGTTGTCCTAAATATGACACGTTAGTGTCCCCACCCGAGTCTGGTCTTATAACTGTCCTAAGTTAACAAGTTGATGTATCTAACCACTGGTTTTAGATCAGCTTGACACACCTCCACTCTAAGCAAGTCATTACATTACACTCTTGGGAGCTGTGTTGAACCAGGGCTCGTTTAACAAACTTATACCCCTCAAAATACCGATTCACCGATATTCCAAGACAAATTGCTCCTATTACGGATGCAATACATGAATATATCATTCATGGTTCCCGTGAAATGTACTTTCACTTCTCTTCTTAGCTGTGTGTATGCTGATATTCGCCTATCTCGCTTCCGCTTGTGGCTAAACATTCACCTCTCCCTTTCACTTATTCTAACTCTGTAGTGTCCCCTGACCCAAGTGTTCTCTCCCTTTGCAAACAACTGCTGTTTGTATCTTTATCTGTTTGTATTCCTGTTTGTATGCGTGTAAATCTTTATTTTATATGTGTTGCTATTAGAAACATAACTATATGTCTATAATCAATGTATTTAGGTCTTGAAGCATCACAGGTAGGTTAATGCACGTCACAAAGTAATGCCTCTGCTTAATTTATGATGTACTTTGCCGATCTGGGATCCTGGACAATAACCATTACTGTAATGTATTAGTGGCTATAACACACATAAAAGTACACACTTCACATGGTTTACACAGAAGACGCGGACAAGTCATAAAAACTCGTGTGTGCGAAACACAATGCACCACTGTTCACACTCATATTTTACTTCTTTCATTCGTCCGTATACTCATCTTGCATTCACTCATTTAGGCAGTAAGATGAATGGAATCTTTATGCATTGGAATTTGCCAATAGCCTTTAGTTAGGTCAAGTTTTGAAAAGATAGATGATATAAAAATTAAAAATAAAAATAAAAAACAGTAAAATATATCTTTATACTTGTTCAGATAAAATTTTCATCACTGATTTGTCTTTATTTGCCTTGCTTAATATTATTTCAGCTTCTAAATTGTTGCTTAATTGTTTATGTTAACTTGATTTCTTCCTTTGTATAGCACAGTCTTTAATTCTGTGCATTGTTTCATTTTCTATTGTTGTGCCAAAAATATAATTAAGTATATATTTATATCAGATTCACTGGACTGGACGTCACTTGACTCACGTACCAGATCACAAGCTCCCTTATCTAATTTTTTTTACAATGAGCTGCACTGTGGTAAACGCCCCCAAGGCAGCCAGAGGAAACGCTTTAAAGACATTCTGAAGATCTCACTAAAAGCTTTTGGAATTCATCATAACACACAGGGGACTAATGCCTAAGACTGAAATTCGTGGCATACATCATTACGCAAGGGTGCAGTCACTTGTGAAGCAAACAGGACTGCAAGAGCTGTGAAAAACAGACTGGACAACAACAAAAAAACCACTGCAGGAGATCCTCCTCCTGGAACGTCAAGCATTCTTTGCCCACATTGTTAAAGAACATTTCGAACCAAAATAAGCCTTACCAGCCATCTTAGAACTCACGGCTCCAAACTTTCAACCCCACTGGATGAAATGAATGGTCATCATCGTTCTTGATGGACAAACACCATATTATTTTAATTCATTCATATGCTTGTAAATGTTTATGATGAGATTTTAAGATATGAATCAGCCATTGCCAGTAGTTGGTTTTTTGGGAGTTTTTATTTTGGAAAATATTTCTTACCAAAATTAATATGTATTCTTATAATGCAGTTCACAGAAAGAAGTTTTGGAACCTGCTAGAATACTGTTTTCTCACATTATCATCAAGTATTTCAGTTCTTTGACTGGTGTGACGAATACTGTTTCCTCACATTATCATCAAGTATTTCAGTCCTTTGACTGGTGTGACGCTTCCTTAACATTCCATTTCACAGCTGTCTGTGTTGTGCTATTCTTTACTTTTTGTATGTCTGCATTGTTTGATCTCTGCACATACTGGCACTTTGCTGCCTTGACAGATGATAGTTTCTTACAGTGTGCTTAATAAAAAAGGCATAATAACTACAACCCATGGCAGGGGTCAGGGATGGGGTTATACCTCTCCATAGCACAAATCCTAGGCTTAATTGTAGAGACTGTTGCCCATGCAGCATGATCCTTCTCTCAGTCTGCCTAGTTTACTCCAGAGGAAAGATAACATCAATACGTTTGGAACAAGACTAGATGTCAGATCAGCCAACCATGCTCTGTTCACCTGTCGGACCTTCGATCCTGGACCAGTGTTCCTGGTATGCTCTGTCATAATATTTAGTCTTTAGGTTGCATTTCCTCGCAACAGGATAAGGCTTACATTCTCCCAATTGAGCTTCTATGCCCAAAGCCATTGGTAAAATGTTGGGTGTCGGGTGTGGTGAGTGCCAGCACAACAATTGTCACTAACAAAAAGCAGTTAATACTTTCTACTGTCATATGGTAGCTCAGTTATATCTGACTAAGATCTGACACTTCTGCACATCTAGTTTATAAATGTCTTTTTTCTGCTACTTCCTCTTCCTCCCAGTATTGTGCCCCCCAGTACACTCTTTGTTTCTTCCTGTTTTGTAGATTTCATTGCATGTTTTTATTAATTATCTGGACAGCACTTTCTAGCATTTCAGGCTCATGCTTACTTTTTTTTTCCTGCTGTTTAAATCAGGAACCAGTGGCTTACATGTCACAGCTGCGCAAGCTGTTCATGAAGCGCACCAAGTCTGGTGGAATATGTGGCACTGACAATGTGAAGCTCAAAATTGCAGTGCGGAACTTGAGCATCGGCGTTGATCAAGGAGAGGTTCTGGGACTTCTGGGGCCGAATGGAGCAGGCAAGAGTACAGTCTTAAACATGATGACATGCTGAAGTACCCCCGACTTGTGGAAAGGTAACAGAAGTGACACACTTTTGTTGTTATTGTTATTGCTATCTATGCCAGATTTCTCTTGCTGTCTAGTGTCTTCCATAAATCTTACTGTCCTGGGCAGTTGTTAAATGAAAATGATATAACATTGCCACAGAGCAGATGGCGAGTTGACGGCTCAATTTGTATTAATGCATTATTATTCTTGATATTATAATCAATCTTCTCATGTCCGTCAGTTCGTACTTATATCACATATATCAACTGAGCGCTGGCTGTGTCTTCCCATTTATTTATTTCACCTCTGACTCCGTGAACTTTATGTATGGAATATAAATTATTATTATTCTTTTGGTTGAGCACATAACTTCTTCTGGCTCAACCCTTGTAGGTTGGTTACCATTAGCTAATACCTTTTGATTCTATCTTCACTTGAACAATGACGAACAGAATGCATAACACGACTCCAGCGATGGTTTCCACAATTTATATTTGTCTAAGAACATTACATAATTCACTTACTCTTGCAAGTATTTGACATCACAATTGCATCTAACAAACTCTACACAAATCTAAACGATTATTAAAAGAGCGGCATATGTGTTAGCTATCGCTCTCTGTATACATCTGACCATGTCCACCCCAGATTATGGCTCAACGCCAGTTAATCTTTTAGGACCCACCTAGTGTCAACCGCGAAGTGAGTCCCAGCGTTTCCACGCTGTGTGAAAAGTATTCACTTTTCACGTTCCAGATGTCCATTTACTGAACACTGCCATGACCTCTGACCTAGTCTAATTTAGGTTATGGCATGACTATTCCACGACCTAATATGGACCATGGCCTGGTCACAAAAAGTTAAAGTAATAATTGAGAATCAAAGAATTAAAGTAATAATTTAGAATCAAGGTGTTAAAAAGTAATAATTGAGAATCAAGGTGTTAAAGTAATAATTGATGATCAGAGAATTAAAGTAGTAATTAAGAAACGAGTTAAAAAGTAATAATTGAGAGTGAAACAGTTAAAATAATAATTGTGAATCAAGGCGTTAAAACAGCAGCAAGGATAGAAACATTTAAAGTGGTCGTTAGGATTAAGTAAATTACTAATGGGGACTGAAAGAGTAAAGGCCATTGAAAGTGTTTTGGTAAAATAAGGTGCCGTTGATAAAAGTACGAAATGTTATGTAATTATGCATGTGTCAACACAGTTCTTGATTGCTCTGATTGATCCAGAGATCCAGAGAGTGAGTTGCTGTCCTTTGTTCTCAGATAGGCGGACTATAGTATGTTTTCCCTAGTGTTTTATCATGGCGAAGGCTGCCGCTGTGACTTAGAGACTACGAGCGCAATTCACGGTCTCACATACCTCAATCAAAACACAGCTGCAGAAAATTTGGAAGCAGACTGCCTAATGCTGGTTTTCATACAATGGTATGAGTGCCATTTGTTCAAAAAGCAATGACAAACTACTCAAGAAATCATAAACAGTAAAAAAAAATTTGGGGAGTGACTGCGACACCCCATAAAGGATATGCAACTAACTTTTATCATGTAGGGCATTTTTTGAGATATAATTATAAAATTAGATGCAGGAAGTCATGTTATGGGGAGAGATTATCTTGAAAGTTAAGTTAGTTGCATATTCTTTACAGGATGTCACAGTCAACCCCAGTATTTTTTGGCTGTTTGTGATTTCTTGGCAAGTTTGCATTCAGTAGTTTGCCATTGCTTTCTGAACAACCAGCACTCCTACCTGTGTATGGCAAACCAATGCAAGCCGCTCTGATTCCAAATCGCCCACAGCTGTGCTTCAAGCACGGTATGCAGAATTATGAATTGCAGAGCCGAAGTCAAAACTTAATGAAAATGGACAGATTATGGGAAAAGAGCAAAAGGAAGACAGAGGTAAATACTTAGATGACTTGGTTAAATGATCTACGTAATAAAGTCATTTCAAGAAGTGGAATCATGCACATATGTAGGCAGCAGTGTAGACAAAGAGTGGGGGAACAGATAGATATATTAAAACAAAAATATAAAAGATAAGATGAGCTTTCATAGCTCTAGGAAATTTGTGGAAATCAAGGAATTAAATATAGAAATAAAGTTATCAAATAAGTAATGCTGTAAAGATCAGAAGCATGGAGAATGACTAAACCAACTGCTAAAAATCTACTAACTTTCATCAGTTGGTGCCTGCTTAAAATAGGAGGACTAAAATACAATGACAGAATCACCAGTGTGGAGCTCATGGAGAGAACTAAGTAAATCAACTCAGCGAATCAGCCTTGGAGAAAGAAATGCTGGTGTTAGATATAGGACACACATTGAGAAACACTGTTAATATAACTAGAAAAGTCATGTATCCAGGTTGTTTTGTTAGGTTTCCATGAGGAATCAGTTGTTTCTAGTTGCTGGTAGTTGTATTTGTATTTATATTTGTAGGTAAATGTTCATTAGAAATATTGACTCACTTAAAGGAAAAAGCCCAACACTTAGGGCTGGTTATCAACCAAGATAAGACAGAATATATAGTAATTTCAAGAGAAGGAATGGCTAAAAACTCTGGCCACATACAAATAGATAATATGACCATTAAAAGAACGGAAACATACAAATACCTGGGTACAATCCCCAACTGCTCCAACATCATAAGGGAAGAAATACAAAGTAGAATCAATTCTGGAAATAAGATATACTATGCACTACAACATCTACTAAAATCAAAGGCGCTATCTCGTAACACCAAAATCACAATATACAAAACACTGATCAGACCAGTTGTGCTGTATGGCTCTGAAACCTGGAGTATAACCAAAGGAGATGAAGACTTGTTACAAACTGTAACAAGATCGCCTTGGGTAGTGAGAGTGAACCACACCCAAGGTGTCTCTAGCACTCCCGTGTATTCTAACCCCAGGGGTTGGATAGGCAGATACACATTTTTACTCTGTGGCTGATCTCATATTAGTTAATTACGTCTACAAGCCCCTCCAGATTCTAGACCCCCACTAACTACCTACTCCTGTGGAACAATGAATACTTAGGTATCGTCCGAGACCACACTCAATCATTATACAAAGAGCAAGTCAACTTACATAAAGTTTATTCTACCCTTGAGAATATAGAACTGAAATGAACATCCTGATAGAATAATCTATTTACACAAATAGAGGATAGAGTAGAGACAGAATCAGAGATATGGTTGTCATCATCAGGTTGAGAAGTAGATTGGATGCAGATGTCCCGTCCAGTCGATCCGCCACTCACCCGGCTTCCTTCCAGTGAGATGACTAGAACCTTGGAGACCACTCCGTCCCCAGAGCGTGGATCCACAACAATAGAGTCACCGCTGGACCTCACTCAACTGGACCAACTGCATCTGTATCTCTCCCACTGAGTCACGGTTAATACACAGCTCTCTATCAACACTGGCTGGGAGACAATCCTCCTGGATTTGACTCCAAGTATTTGTGACTTCGATGAACCTAAGTAATCGCTGACCAATCTAATGGTCCCTCAGTAGTACCTTACCCATGGTTGGATAATAAGTCTATTGACCAATTCAATGGTCAAGTACTCACAACACCGTAACACTGGTTGTAGAATAAGTCCCTGACCAATCTAATGGTCCCGCAATCATAGCACAGTAACACTGCTTAAAGAATATGTCAATGACCAATTCAATGGTCCCGTACTCATATCACAGTAACACTGCTTGAATAATCAGATAAGGCAACTGATATGTCACTGAGTCCTACACGAACACAGTTCCAAGTCTTCATACTCGTTCAGTACACTATTAGAATCAGACATCTACTTTCAAGGAAGACAATTCAGGTTGGACTATAATCTCTTGTCCCTTCCACCTGGTAACACTTGCCACAAGTTATAATGAATAGCTGGTGTAGTTCTTCTCAAGACCTGCCACCAAAGCTGTCATAAGAACCATTCTCGTTTTTCCGCGTTTAGGCGGAACCACCGTAATAATATACGGTCAGGTGTTTCCTTTCTTTGAGCATGATTGCTCAAATTGCTGAAATGTTCCTGGCTGAAATAGAGTATCTTCTAATGCAGAAAAACAACACAAACCATCATGTCCCACACGTGCACCTTCAGGGCACCTGAATCACTGGATGCAAACCTTCACGCATGATGAATCACACTGGGTACATGGTGTGGTTGAGTCTGGCGTGATAAGTAAGAATTGGACCCTTCGCTGTGTTACACGAAGTGGTTTCCCGCCAACGACAATATAGTTGACTGGTTCCTCAACAGGCAAACTCCTGAAAAGGAAGAGCGACCGGTGAGAGTATACTGGCCCAAACATTAGTCCACATGCATCCTACCAATGACTACTCAACCCTCAGTCATGCTATTTAGTTAGGCATATAACTAAAGCATTATCTCTATATGGAGAGTAGTAAAGCATGGGTTCGTTAATGTCAGCTGGCCTCACAGAACAGCCCGTCAAACAGAGCAAGAAATCAGAATGACGAGTCTGATCATAGGTCTCACCTATCCCTAATCATCTACCAGTCGTCGCTAACGTCACTAGTGATAGTAGGCTGTTATCATAGTTCTAAAATTAATCGAACTAAACCTTAAGGTAAAGAGTCCCTGGACTCGTTCCTTACATCATCAATGTTCATTAAGAAACATAATACTGATCAATATACCATCCCTCGGGATACAGGAATAGTACATGATCACATCCAATATGCACACAAGCCTGTTTGCTGGTGGGACCACCTGCCCACGCCATAGCAAACTCTTCTTATCAGACTCCTCCTTAGAGTCAAGAAGCCTTCTTGATAATACATGTTCCCCACATGTTCCAAGGGTGATGTTCCGGTTCAGCCCTCCCAAGTGGTTTAACCTTGGCCTGGACCGAACTTCATCATTGGCCTGGTCTGCCAACCTATACTTTCATAACTTGCTTTCACATCCCCCATATCCTATATGTCCCCTGTCTCATACACCCTCCTTGCATCCTTCCATATTTCCAGCACCTTAGCATTTACTCGCACTAGCGCCAGTATGAAAGAACAGGATAGCTAAGACCAAGAATTCAGAACGCATATGTATATCGCGACGGCATGCAGGGTTATCACGCGTCGACCTATTCGGCGTTCGGAATTACTCCAGGAAGTATCACAGGCCATGACCTACTATATATATACAATGCCACATCATATATATATATCATCAATGCAGACTTACCTTCACACAGAAATCCTGTGTTCCACACTATGAATTCACTATTAAGTTACTACACAATAGTTACATCATTCCTGGTGGCACAGAACTAAGTTCTTTCTTTACTTAGTAACTAAGCCCAGTTTTGTCTGAATCTCCACCTACCAACTTACCTGGTTTTCTAACCATTCTCCGTGCTTCAGCAACTGACTGACATAAATCTAGGTTTCTATCAGGCCCTATTAACTATGTTCCATTCTAACTCCGCGACCTAATAGATGCAACGATTTGCGATACATGGAAAATATAATTTAAACCCAAATCGCCCACATCGCATGCCTGCCTTCCCAACAGCTGCTTCGCGAACACACGTTGGTAAACAAACACACGACCTAGCCTTCAACAGCGCTATCGATCGGTTTGCTAATTAGTTATGCAAGGACATCCGCATAGGTAATGAGGTTAGAACGATGGCGTTTTGTACACAATTACAAAGTTAAATGACTTAAACAAATAAGTACCTGAATGTTCAGAACCAGACTCCAGTCAGCTTTCAGAACTGTTCAAGGGCTCCTCAGCCTCCTTTCCGTAACAGTCAGCCGAAACATGGTTGAGGTGAGATGCAACACAAAATGGCTCAACACAGGCCTGCGTCTGCTGTCTTCGAGCAAGATGAAGTGAATTAATGGTTTAGCCAATTTCCCCACTCGTGCCAACTCAACGCGCACGAGGAGCTAGTGCTTCTTGGGAAAAGACACTTTCTCGGGAAACAGTCATTCCCCGCCTAGAATTTCTAGATCTCTCTGCATGAGAATCTAGTGCTATACCCAGCCTCACGGGTCACTCAAATTCAGGTGCTCCGAGAAGATTCTAGATGGTAATTCCTCCATCGGCTTCCCTCAGTCTATTTATAGCTGGGAAAGTCCTCCGATGACGCGCCAAACTAGTGCGGGATCCTGACGACCAAAGACAGATAAACGCGTTTCGTCACACAAACCTTTGAGAACAAAGTTTTAAGATGCATCTTTGGACCCATTAGGGATACACAAAGTGGAGAGTGGAAAAGAAGAAGTAACAAAGACATTTATGATCTAAGTCCCCGCTAATCACTGGTATCATGAAGGCTAATAGGCTACAATGGCTGCGGCATATAGAAAGAATGGAAGATAATAGGGAAACAAAACTTGCTTACACTCAGAAAATAAATGACCGTAGACCCCAAGGTAGACCAAGAAGATGATGGAGAGATAATATATATACAGACCTACAAGCACTTGGAATCAACGACTGGCAAGAGAAGGTCAACCAGAGAGACGAATGGAGACGGATTGTATCTGCAGCAAAGAACCTCAATGGCTCGGAACGCTGAAGAAGAAGAAGATGAAGAAGAAGAAGGTAAATGTATTCTTGTTGTCTATATTTGCAGGTAGTTGTTGCAGGTCACAACATCAGATCCAACATGTTGTCAGTGCTGGAGTCACTAGGCTACTGTCCCCAGCATGATGCATTGTGGGAAACGATCACTTTAGAAGAGCATGTGAAGTGTTTTGCTGCAATCAAGGGAGTTCACCCAAAGGAACAAGATAAAGTAGTTAATTAGTAAGTGTGCAGGAAACAAGCTGTAACTGAGAATTGAAATTGTGGGATTTTTATAAAATGATATGGGTGCCGGTCATTCAGAAAGCAATGGCAAACTACTGAAAGTAAACTTGCCAAGAGATTACAAAAAGCCAAGAAATGCTGGGATTGACTGCTATGTCCTGTAAAGGATATGCAGCTAACTATGAAAGAAAACAAATAATATGATGGCCCTAGTATGGCAATATATCGTCCTTCTGTCCAAATGGGAGGTCAAAATTGGTGATATATTATCCTTCAACACTGAATTAGTTAAATAACACAAGGTGAATCTAAGCAAAGAGTATGGTGAGCTCCCTAGCAACGGCATGGATCCCAGGACTTGAATGATTGGCTAAAAGAGATTAAGTAGCCATGTTGGTGTTTTTTTTTGACAGTTCGCATTCCCATTTTTGATAACTTTCCTGTTGACAATCTGTGGGTGTTTATACATTTGCTACAGCCCTTGATTGATCATCATGAACATCATCATCAGATTAGTCAGTGTAAAGATTGATGCTCAAGTCATCTGATCACATTACATGACTGTGCCATGTTTGACGCAATCAACCAGAATGTGACATAGGTAGCAGCATCCTTACACTGTGACATGTTTGATGCAATCAACCAAAATGTGACGTAGGTAGCAGCATCCTTACACTGTGACATGTTTGATGCAATCAACCAGAATGTGACATAGGTAGCAGCATCCTTACACTGTGACATGTTTGATGCAATCAACCAAAATGTGACGTAGGTAGCAGCATCCTTACACTGTGACATGTTTGATGTAATCAACCAGAATGTGACATAGGTAGCAGCATGCTGATACTGTGACATGTTTGATGTAATCAACCAGAATGTGATGTAGGTAGCAGCATCCTGGCACTGATATCTGCTGAGGAAGGCAGAGCACATACAGGCATGCCCTAAGTGTATTGACGTCTGTTATGTTAACCATTGGTCAGTTAAATTGTGAAGCCAGTTTTTTAGAATTTATAGACAAAGCTTAGAATATTCAACTGTAATGTTCATTCACAAGTGGTGTATGGTAGGTTACAAACATTTATTAAAAGGTGCCTATGCAGAATGGTAGAACTAAGATGAAACAATAAATCACCAGTGTGGAGCTTATGATAACTAATCACAATCTGATGAGTCAGGAAGTGAAGAACAGACACTTTTGCCAGGTAGGATACACATAGAAAACATTACTTAATATCACAACAAGACAGAATGGAGAAACTGCAGTCTGTCAGAGTTTACAATCAAAGAGAGAGAGAGAAACAAGAGAGTCAAGACAGATAGAGATGGACGAACAGCAGTCTGTCAGAGTTTACAATGAAAGAGACAGACAGACAGACAGAGATAGATGAACAGCAGTCTGTCAGAGTTTACAACCAAAGAGAGACAAACAGAGATGGATGATCAGGTGGCTGTCAGTTTACAACCAAAAAGAGACAGAGATGGATAGCTAGCAGTCCATCAGCGTTTACAACCAAAGAGATACAGAAAGTGTAAGAGATCCTCTAGACTCCATCCTCAAAGTAAAGGGCATTTAAGGAAGACATAAAAACATACGGACAAGAGAATTAGAGACAGAATAGAAAGACAAGAATGACATGGAGGCAACTTCAGTTGGCTAGCAGACAGATAGGACTGTTTGACATGAGATGGTTGAGGGCATATGCTGCATCGGAGAATAAAAGACATGAGATGATTGAGGGCATATGCTGCATCGGAGAATAAAAGACATGAGATGGTTGAGGGCATATGCTCCATCGGAGAATAAAAGACATGAGATGATTGAGGGCATATGCTCCATCGGAGAATAAAAGACATGAGATGGTTGAGGGCATATGCTCCATCGGAGAATAAAAGACATGAGATGGTTGAGGGCATATGCTCCATCGGAGAATAAAAGACACAAGAATGAGAATATGTTGTACATCCCAACTGATGATTAACTAATGATTCTGTTCAATAGCTTCGTGAAACAGCTGAAACTTGAAAAACATCGCAGGAAACAAGCCAAGAAGCTCTCTGGCGGGACCAAACGGAAGGTGGGTGTCTTTCTTATTTCTTTGATCTGAAGATTTAATTTATTCTTTATCATTGTCATTCATAGTCATTTCACGTTTATCCTTACAGTGGTCTTAACTTTGACATAATTGACTGTATGCACAAGAATTCTTGTATAGACAGTGTGTTCATTTGCCAAACAAAGGCCAGTGTTTGATTAAATACTATGTAAATATGCTGACTGTCTTTCAGAATTCTAGAATTGATATCATAGCTTCATTGACCGACTTATTGATTTATTATCTAGATTCAGTATCATGTGTTTTATCAAATGCAGGGACGTAAATTATAAGTACCTTGACGTTGGAGTGGGTTTGCCTGAGGGACAAAGATAATTGGGAAAGCTGTTCCATACTCAAAAATCAGTCCACTTCACTAGAAGTAGTAGCGTGTGTATGGACTATGCTTTAGTTTGAAGCGAATGAATGCAACAAAACAAAAAATGAAAACAAAACAGACCTATCAGCATAATTTAGTAATAGTAGGCCTAGTCTGTGTGCTTTAGGTACTGTGTCAACTTCAAAACTAACTGGCCGATACTGTTAACTTCAGTTGTAGACTCATTCTGCTATATTCAGTAGTAGAACTACTGTTTTGTTAACTTTAGACCACTAGTGTAATGTTAACAGTTTGTGTTAAATATTGATAGTGATGTGCAAATTGTCTCCCACAGCTGAGCTATATCATGAGCATTTTGGGCTCGCCGCGCTTTGTTCTGCTCGACGAGCCTTCAACTGGCATGGACCCACAGTCCAAACGCTTTCTCTGGTAAGTTGTGATGGGACTGATGTCACAGCCAGTCTTTAGATTAACCCTTGACCTACATCACTGGACCCACAGTCCAAACGCTTTCTCTGGTAAGTTGTGATGGGACTGATGCCACAGCCAGTCTTTAGTTTAAACCCTTTGACTACATCACTGACCCACAGCCCAAACGCTTTCTCTGGAAATTGTGAGGGGATGATGCCACAGCCAGTCTTTAGTTTAAACCCCTTTGACCTACATCATAGCCCCCAGCCAAACGTTTCTTGGTAAGTTGTGATGGGGCTGATGTCACAGCCATTCTTTAGATTACCCCTCATTGACTTACATTACTGCACCCACAATCCAAACGCTTTCTCTGGTAAGTTGTGATGGGGCTGATGTCACAGCCAGTCTTTAGATTAACCCTCATTGACTTACATTACTGCACCCACAGTGCAAACGCTTTCTCTGGTAAGTTGTGATGGGGCTGATGTCACAGCCAGTCTTTAGATTAACCCTCATTGACTTACATTACTGCACCCACAGTGCAAACGCTTTCTCTGGTAAGTTGTGATGGGGCTGATGTCACAGCCATTTTTAGATTAACCCTCCTTGATCTACTGTTGCTGATTTAAACAGCATGGTTGAATCTGTCTACAATATTCTCAGTATTCTTCTAAAAAATCATATCTACAATGCCTCTGGTGTCTTCTCCATTTCGTTGTCCAGCATTTACACTCATTACACAGAACAAAAACCCAAATTTATATAGTTTTAGTAAGTGGATTTTCATGCATGCATTCAATTTTCAGATTTTCATGCTAGCATTTATATTTCAGATTTTCATGCTTACATTTATATTTAAGATATTCATGCTTGCATTTTTATCTCAGATTTACATTCTACTATATGATCCTTGGATTTGGCGATGTTGTTCTTTCTTTTAAAAAACCAAATCTGTGTCACATTTTCCATTGAATGTCACTGTGTAGCCAACTAATGTAAGAATAGTCCGTCAGTAAATGACCCTTTTACATGCATGAAAGTACATTGGGCATATGGTGCAAGATCCATATTTGTATAGACTCATCAGCACTCAGTGGATGATGTCATTTTCATGCTGCCTTGACCTTCCACTTTGACCTTCCACAACATTTATTGGTACTCTTTTAGGCTGGATTGACCTGGGAACTGAGGTAAATTTTAAAAATTCAAATCTGACATGATGCGGATCAAACCAATGACCAGCGGGCCGACAGGCAAACTAATGTCTGGCCTCTATGATACTTAGGCTCTCTATGTAAGAATTTAACAAATTTAGTTGCATGTCCTTCACAGGACGTAGAATCAACCCCAGCATTTTGGCTGTTTATGATTCCTGGGCAAGTTTTACTTTCAGTAGTTTGCAGGCTTTCTGAAAAACCCTTTGCACCTATCCCTTTTTCTGATGACCAGCACCGCGTGTTTTAAACCCCGGGGTTTATAGGGGGATTACGAATTGGGCCCGTAAGTTCCTTCCCCACGGAAAAAAATTTTATGTAAAAAAACTGACACTGTATGTGAGCTGTCGGGGTTTTAAAAAAGAAAAACTTCTTAAATTTTTCCAGGGACACCATCAGCTCCGTTTTAAGGGCACGGACGAGGGCCATCCTGACCACCCTTTACAGGGAAAGGGAAGCGGACGCTGTCTGAAACCGGGGTGGGGTTTATGATCAATGGTCAGCTAGAGATGTTAAAATTTTGCTTTTTTTTTCTGTCATATATTCCAGTTTGAATTTTTAAAAATAACAAAAGATCAAGGTAATTCCGTGGCTGAAATAACTAGGAGTTTGAATTAAGAGGCCTTCACATATACTGAGTCACATCATAAAGAAGGGTAATCATCTCCCTTCCTCCTTCTCATAAAAATCTCCACATTGTCAGAGCATAGTGGATGGGACAATCCCTACCACTACTGGGGGTTATTAATGCATGCAGGGTAAAAATTAATAAGAGAAAAAAAATATTGTTAAGAAAAGGGAAAAAATTGAGGGGGGTGAGAAATTTTTAATATCGGGTCATTAATTACCAACAATGGTTTACACAATGAAAGAAAAATTTCAAGATGAATATCTATTGCTTTTTAGAAACAAAAAAAACTTTAAAAACTTTGTTGGGAGGGGGCAGATACTTTCGGAAAAAATTTGATTTTTTAAAAGATGCATCTTTAAAAATTGCAACCTTTTGCCTTTTGACCTGGGGCACTTACTAAACAAAGCTGAACAAAACTGATAAAAACTTTGAATATAAATGTTATAGAGGGGGGTTTTAAGAATATTTTTGGATACAGAAAAAAAAAAAAATGAACCATTTTACAAGATTTAAAAATTTTAAGAAGATTGGCCATTGTGATTTTTTGGCAAAAATTTTAATTTTGTAATTTGCCATTTCTTTTTTGAATGTCCAGCCTCATACTATTTTTAAACAAACCCAATTTTCCCCCGCAGCCCGTGTTTTGAACAAGGCATGGGGGGGTTACAAACTGTGCCATAACCCCCTTTTTCCTCCAAAAACCGGCTTGCCACTATTGACTAGGCAAAAAATATCCTTTCCTTTTTTAATGTTTTAAATTTAAAAATTTTCTGTTAAATTTTTGGATGTTTGGGGCTTGTGAGAAAATGTCTGGGCTCCCCCCAAAAACCCGAAGAAAAAAGTATGGCAGTGGCTTTCATCTTGGGGGGTGAAGCTGGGGGACTAAAAAGGGGTGGAGAAGTTGAGGGCCTGAGGATAATTTGGGGCTCATTTTCCCAAAAATTTTTCCCAGGTTAATAGTTTGGACATGGGGACAGTTTGTGAAATTACTGTTTAATCATAAATTTTTCTGAAAACCGTTGGGTTTTTGGGATGTTGTATTTCATAAGTAAAGTCAAGAGATGACCCTCGTGCCGGGTTGCATTTTGGTTTATGTTAAAAAAAAGAACCCCTTTTTTTGGTGAAAACCCCGGGTTAACGGGGCAAGAGAAAAGGCTTCATTGCACGGGTTGATCTATTCCCAAAATGGCTAAGTTTTTTCTGCAGCAAAACCGCCAAAAAGGGACCCCCCCAAAGGAGATGTGGTTTTAAGAAGAATGCTGAAAAAATTTAAAAGGACATTTAAAATGAGGGAAAACAGGACATTTGTAGGGAATCTGAATTGCAAAAAAAAACATTAAAAACATCAGAATGAGGCAGTCATTGTTTTTTTTGACCACGTTATGGAAAAATAAAAACCCGGAAAACGTTTGTGAAAACTGGAAAAATTTACAGAAAAGAGAGAAAAGAAGAAGGCACCATGAGAAGATTTTTGAAGTCTTTTGTCATGGACAGCAGAGAGCAACACCGAAAATTTATTTAAAACTGTTGGGGGATCTTTAAATAGATAATTTCACAGAGGAATAGGTGGTCAGTCTTTCTGTCTCATAGCAAATAACAAGAGCTGACTTTAACCCTGGTCTGACTATGCTCATGTCATTATGAGCAAAATTTTTTTCTTTAAAACCCTTACACCCAAAGCACTGCCCAGGACATGGGGCTGGTCCAATATTTTGTAAGACCCAAAGACATCACTAGGTGGTGGGGGCCCGTAGGGCCCCTGGCGGGTGGTTGTGGTCAGTAGAAAGGCGGGTGGCTGTGGTTTAGTAGACACTCGCTGGGTGATTGGTCAGTAGAAAACTGGCTTTGGGTGGTGGGGTCAGTAGAAACTCGGGGGGATTTTGGCAGAGACACTAGCGGGGTTGGGGGTGGTCAGTAGGGCCCCTGTTTTGGGGTGGTCAGTGACACTTGCTGGGGGTGTGGTTTAGAGGGGCACTGGCGGGGGGGTGGTCAGTAGGACACTGGCGGGGGGGTGTGGCAAATAGGGGCAATGGCGGGGGGGCTTTTGGGGGCCCGTTTGGGTGGGTGGTGTGGTAAATAGACTGGTGTGTGGTCAGTAGACTGTGTGGTGTGGGGAGTAGACACTGGCGGGTGGTGTGGTCAGTAGACACGGGCGGGGTGGTGTGGTCAGTAGACATTTGCGGGGTGGTGTGGTCAGTAGACACTGCGGGGGGTGGGTCAGTAGACTGGGGGGTGGTCAGTAGACATGGCGGGGTGGTGTGGTTGTAAAGGGTGGAGTGGTCATAGACAGTTTGGTGGTGTGGTCAGTAGACACTAGCGGGGTGGTGTGGTCATAGACTGGGGGTGTGTCAGTAGCACTGGGGGGTGTGGTCAGTAGACACTGGGGGTGTGGTCAGTAGACACGGGCTGGGGGGGTTTTGGTCAGAACCTGGGGGGGTGGTGTGGTAGTAGAACTTGCTGGGTGGTGTGGTCAGTAGACATTTGGTGGGTGGTGTGGTCAGTAGACACTGGCTGGGTGGTGTGGTCAGTAGACACTGGCTGGGTGGTGTGGTCAGTAGACACTGGCTGGGTGGTGTGGTCAGTAGAAACTTGCTGGGTGGTGTGGTCAGTAGACAGTTGCTGGGTGGTGTGGTCAGTAGACACTGGCTGGGTGGTGTGGTCAGTAGACTGGGTGGTGTGGTCAGTAGACACTGGCTGGGTGGTATTGTGAGTAGACACTGGCTGGGTGGTGTGGTCAGTAGACTGGGTGGTGTGGTCAGTAGACAGTTGCTGGGTGGTGTGGTCAGTAGACTGGGTGGTGTGGTCAGTAGACACTGGGTGGTGTGGTCAGTAGACACTGGCTGGGTGGTGTGGTCAGTAGACTGAGTGGTGTGGTCAGTAGACTCTGGCTGGGTGGTATTGTGAGTAGACACTGGCTGGGTGGTGTGGTCAGTAGACTGGGTGGAGTGGTCAGTAGACAGTTGCTGGGTGGTGTGGTCAGTAGACAATGGCTGGGTGGTGTGGTCAGTAGACTGGGTGGTGTGGTCAGTAGACACTGGGTGGTGTGGTCAGTAGACACTAGGTGGTGTGGTCAGTATACACTAGGTGGTGTGGTCAGTAGACACTGGGTGGTGTGGTCAGTAGACACTGGCTGGGTGGTATGGTGAGTAGACACTGGCTGGGTGGTATGGTGAGTAGACACTGCTGGGTGGTGTGGTCAGTAGACACTGCTGGGTGGTGTGGTCAGTAGACACTGGGTGGTGTGGTCAGTAGACACTGGGTGGTGTGGTCAGTAGCAGGCCAGCTGCCTTCACTTCCCAAGGCATTTCCTGGTACTCAATTTAGGCTAGATTAACCTGCCAGCCCAGATAGGTTTACAAATCTGTCTCCATTGGGTTTTGAATATATAACCACCACCAAGCTCAGACCAGTGCAAAAAAATTGAATTAAATGCCATCAAAAATACAAAAAATATGCACAGACAAATCAATGTGCTCACGGAAAGAAAATTAAGAATTAATACAGGGTGTTTGAAATCAAAAACAAGAAAGATATTATTGGAGGAAGGTGCTATAATGAAGAGGTGGAATGAGTATATAAGAGAAGTATATGATGGGGAAAGGGAAGAATTAACAGAAAAAAGTAACTTAGAAGGTCCACCTATTCTAAAAGAAGAAGTCGCTGACGCTATGAAATATATGAAGAAAGGAAAAACAGCTGGACCAGATGAAATCACAATAGAAGAATTAGAAGTATTGGGAGAATTTAGAGTAGATATATTAACCAAAATGTTAAATGATATTTACAGCAGTGGATATTTACCCAGTGATATGCTGAAATCTGTATTTATAGCTATACCAAAAAGACCAGGAGCAATTGAATGTGAAGATTTTCGTACAATTAACCTCATAAACCATATCACTAAGCTTCTGTTCAGAATCATAATGAGAAGAACCAGAAAGAAAATGAAAAAGGAAATTAGTGACGAACAGTGTTGATTTGTGGAGGGAAAGGGCACAAACAATGCAATATATACATTACGGACACTAATAGAAAGGTCAATAGAGAAACAGAAAGACATATATTTATGCTTCATAGATTATACTAAGGCATTTGATAAAGTAAAACATGATGAGCTGATTAAAATGTTGGAAGATATCAACATTGATGGGAACGATTTAAGAATAATAAAGAATATTTACTGGAACCAAGTAGCAGCAATTAAAATTGGAAATAAAGAGGGTAGTTACGAACACATAAAGCTAGGAGTACGACAGGGATGTGTCTTGTCACCAGATCTCTTCTCCCTATATAGCGAAGTAATAATGAGAGAGATCAAAGATATGCCAGGAATACTAGTTGGAGGTTATAATATAAATAATATACTCTATGCAGATGACACAGTATTGGTGGCAGATAAATCAACAGACCTACAACAATTGTTGGACACTAGTAACAGAGAGTGCAAGGAAAGGACTCTCCTTGAATATCAAGAAAACAGTAACAATGGTGATATCAAAGAAAATGGTGACACCAAAATGTGACATAGAAATAGAAGGAAAAATTCTTAACCAAGTGGATAATTTTAGATACCTAGGGACATTTATAACATCAGATGGAAGATGTACAACAGAGATTAAGAGCAGAATAGGGCAAGCAAAGGCCGCATTTCAGAAAATGAAGAGTATCTTGTGCAATAGGTCACTATCACTGAGTGTAAGATAGAGAGTGCTGAAATGCTATGTAGAATCAGTTTTGCTGTGTGACAGTGAATCTTGGAATGTAAATGAACAAATTAAGAAGAAATTAGAAGCAACAGAGATGTGGTTCCTGAGACGAATGTTGCGAATTCCTTGGACTGCCAGAGTAACTAACAACGACTGCCTGAAACAGGCTAATGAAACTAGAACACTATATACAACAATAAGAAAGAGACAAACAGCTTTCTTTGGTCATGTAATGAGAAGAGAGGCATTGGAGAACATCGTGACAACTGGAAAGATCGAGTGGAAGAGAGGTAGAGGCAGACCAAGGGAAATGATGCTGGATGGATTGAGACGGTGGCATGGAGGAATATCAGCAGCAGAGTTGATCCAGAAAACCAAAGACCGAGATCTGTGGAGAGCTATGAACACCTACGCAAGCTGGCAGAGCACTTGATGATGATGATGACCAAGCTCAGATAAGTTTACAAATCTGTCATGATGGGGTTTTGACTATATAACCACCACCAAGCTCAGATAAGTTTACAAATCTGTCTCCATGGGGTTTGAATATATAACCACCCCAATCTCAGATAAGTTTACAAATCTGTCTCCATGGGGTTTTGAATATATAACCACCACGTCTGCAGACTTGCATGCTAGCCACTGTATAGCCGCAGTTCCTAGAGTGGTGCTGTGATGAGAGTATGCTGATGATGATGAAGAACTAGTGGCCTCCAGAATTCTCTCTATGAAACAAATGACATTTGTGTAGAAAATAATTTGTAGTTTCATAGTCATGATTGATCACATGTATGGTATTGTCTGCAAGGTGTGGAATGCGCCTGGCCCTGCAGCCAGCAGGGTTAGGATCAACTAGCCTCTCCCAGGAGGGGTGAAGAGCGAAAATTAGTATCCTGCCGATGACTCGCAGACTACACAAGTCAACCCCCACCTCCGCGTGGTGCAGACCGGGCAACCATGACCGCGAGGTCATGGGCTAACGAGGCTATGGCTCACCATAGGGGATGGACTCCCTGTGGTCAGATTAGTGTCCTAGACCTGCGACTGGCCTAGCAAGCCAGCAGGGGATCTTCATACTGCTCGTAGAAAACCTAAGAAGTATAAACAAACAAGCAATGATGTACAGATGAGATGGAAACAGAGGAAGAGGCCAACCACGTAAACGTTGGATGGAGGGAATAGCCGAGTCCATGGGAATATCAATATATGAAGCCCATAATCGGGCACTCTCACGATGTTTATACTTCACTTTGACACTGCAAGGTACAAGAGGAACATGATGAGATGAGATGAGATGGTATTGTCTTTGGTCACGTGATGAGAAGAAAGGCAACAGTTTCCATGAAGATGGTGCTTTAGTGCCCATTTGCAGAGGTCTCTACACCAACCTCTCTTCAATATAAACAAACCCTATTCAGGGCATAGATCACCTGGACACTAGTGTATCGATCTTAAGAGTTCAAACTGAGTCCTCAGAAGGATTCACATCCAACCAACTAGAAAGGGTAGAAGACTGAATGGATGAATGATGACTGTTGAATGGATGAATGATGACTGTTGAATGGATGAATGATGACTGATGACCGAGTAGTTACATTGTATGTAGTGTACATAACTATGTTATCTCTCCATTGAGAGGTTTTATTTTTGTTTTGTTTTTTTTTGCATTTTCTTACTTTGCACTTGTGTAGTCCATACATGGTGTTACTGATTCTAGTTCACTGAACTGATTGCATGTGGATTAGCTTTCCCTATTACTAGTGTCCCACGCCAATAGGCAAACCCACTCTGACTTTGAGGTACTTGTAATTTACACCCCAAAGTCAAGGACTAGAAGTCAACATTTTAGTCCAACTGTCAGGTGTAGGAGTTGAAACTGCTACTGCGGTATCAGCACACCGGAAGTTTAAGAATGAGTGCTCTTATCCATTTGTCCATACTGATCTGGAGATGTTGTGTCTCCTCCTGTAGGACTCGGCAAAGTGGAAAGATTTCAAGAGAGGGCCCAGTACTCCATTCCCAAGGAAGATGTCAAATTCTTAGGCCAGACATTTGCCAGCTTGGAAGATTGTAAGTGAATGTTTCTCGTAAAGTATGCTACACATGACAGGCAGGTGATAGATACAAGTGGCTAGCATAAAGTATGCTAGACATGACAGGCAGGTGAGAGTTACAAGTGGCTAGCAGTTGAAAAGTGTTCATAATTGGTCACCATTTCAGCCATGCTACGCAGATGTCACCACTGTAAGCATTGTGCTTTGGAAAACCCACTCGGTGTGGGCACTGCCCTCAGAGACAGAAACTGCAGCCTACTGTGATTGTGTATGTGAAGTGTAAATTACATATGAGTACACTAATTCATTTCATGTGAACGATGCCAAGAAGAATCCAGAAATCGTCTTGTCCGGTAGGAAACAGGATGTGCTACAGATGTTGCCAGACATGTTCACTGGAGCACTGCAGGCAGAACAAGAACTACTGCATAATTTTATTGGAATGTGGAATGTAAGAACATGTATGCAAGTTGGTAAATTCACTGATGAAGTGCCATAGGATGATTAATCATCTTGAGCAACTTCCTGCCATGAGCTCATATACAGTAGTTTTCCTTTAACAACCACCTGTAATGTGATACAACATGCCTGCTACCATATTAACAACTTTAAAGTCATAACTGCTACACACTCCTACTTCCCATTTTCCGCTGTCTATTTTTGTTTAGCACTGAATCAGTTAAAAAACAAGAGTGAAATTAAAATAATGAATGTAAATATGTGGATTATGTGAAACAAGACAGATTGGAGCAGGGGAAATGTATTCACACACATATAGAATAATGTAATCATAGGGTATAAACATGAAATGGGTGAGAATGTCATCTTGGACAGAGCAAGAGTTAAAACCGTAAAAGGATGTTTGACAATATCAGATTGATTTCTGTTAACCAGATTGATTGGTAATATAGTAGATATCATACAGGTCTAGGTATTACCAGGGCCCATAAGTTCAGCAAAGAATAGTAACATTTAACATACATGCTTGTTATAAGAGGTAACTAAGGAGAAATGGCATCGAACGGGCTACCTTATTCCATAGAAAATGTAGCTGTAAAATCTGACCAATCATGAACAAGTCTACAAAGGACTTGGCTTGTGTTAAGTGCTTGTTCCCCGTTGGAAGATGAAAGGCAGCAGAATAATAATAAAATACAAATCTATGCACTAACTGCAGATGGCACAGAAGAAGACAGGGATCATTTGTACAAACAACTTTCTATTGCTTTAGTACAGTACAAAGACCATCAAACAACTACAGTACTAAGAGATTTCATTGCAGAAGTTGGAAAACTAATAGATAATGGTATTACTGGCAGATGTAGCCTTGGAGAGAGAAAGGAGAGAAACTGGTTGAAAACATCTGCTTTCAGCATCTTGGACACCTTTGGAAACAGAGAAGCCCAGGAAACATTGTTTGTAATAAATTTACTACATGTTTATTATTCATCCTGGAGATTAAGCCTGGGCTCACTGTCAGCAGTCAGAATCCAAGAGACAGAGCCATACTTCTTCTCCTGAACTGAAATAGTTTTACAAACGGCCTTCTGCAGAGTTGATTAGTTTGGCTCCGTTGTCGGATGAATAAGACATATTAGAGCACTGAATGTCACCGGCATGCATATGGTAAGAGGAGACCAAATATGGTTGACGTGGGACTGGCTATCCCATCACATAGAAAACTTGGCAAAAATCCAACAAGTCTTGTATAACTTTAGTGCATTAATCCAACCAATCATGAATAAGGCTAAAAATAAACAAAGAACAACAACTCTGCCAACCATAATTAAAGCGACTCTTCTAGAAGTTTGATATGATGCAAAGAAAGCTGCTAGGAGCCTAGATCGTTAACACATCCCCCCCACAACCCCCCCCCCCCCCAAAAAAAAAACCCACCCCCAAATTACATCTAGGAAAATCTCAGAATTTACATCTGGAATGTTAGAACGTCAGAGGTGATAAATGTGGGGAGGAATTGGAGGGAACTGCAGGATATAGCAACAGATAGGACAGCTTGGCTTGAGTTGAAGGCCCATGCTCCATGGGGGTTGAAGGGTAGAAATTGAAGAATACATTAAAACAATGAGAAAAAATCTAAATATGACACATTGCTAGGCCATTATACATACTTGGTTGCTAGGAAGGCGGCGCAGAAGTTCAGTTATGAAAGGTGTCAAATAAGAAAATTTGGAGCCAAAGGTGTGCAAACAGATATGGATATATAAATGGGGAGTTATACAGTTGAAGCTACAACAGTATTGATCCCCGCTGGATGGATGCATCCCAAAGAGTTGATTAACTCTCACTGTGTACGTCATTCATACTAAATAATTTAAAGAATACTAAGGTACCTCTATACCTTAAGGCAGGGGTGAGCAAACTACGGCCCGCGGGCCGCATGCGGCCCGCCAAGTGAATTTATGCGGCCCGCAAGGGCATTTAGAAATAAAAAATTTTAATTCGTTTTTAAGTTATTTTGTTGAATTTTACAGAATTTAATGTACCGTGATGATGAGTGTCAATAACAAACGTAAGATTGAAGATGAATGCCGTGTTCTTAATGATGAATTGACAACTAAGTACTGTTTTATAAAAGTTGGTAGCAGATCAATTTGCTTGTTTTGTCATGAGTCAGTGGCTGTCTTCAAGGAGTACAATTTAAAAAGACATTATCAAACAAAACATTCCAATTTCGGATACAATTTAACAACCGAAGAGAAGGAAAGGAAATGCCTTGAGTTGGTGAATAATTTGGAGAAACAGCGAACTGTTTTCACCAAACAGTCTTCAATTCAAGATGCCGCAACTGAAGCTAGTCTTGTGCTGCTACACAGAATTGTAAAACAGAACAAGCCATTTTCTGATGGCCAGTTCATCATGGAATGTTTGCTAGATGCAGCAAACATTATGTGTCCAGAACACACACACACACACAAAAAACAAATTTGACAACATTACTTTATCGAGGTGAACTGTGGTCAGACGTGTTGACAAGATCAGTGACAATTTGATGCATAAACTTCAAGATGCAAGTAAACAATTTTTGTGGTACTCTCTTGCATTGGATACTGCCCAATTATTGATATTTATACGTGGAATAAACACTTATTTCAAACTCACTGAAGAGTTACTGAGTGTTGAGTCACTCAAAGACACAACCACAGGCCATGATATATTCAATGCTGTTACTAACTGTATTGAAAGAACTGGGTTGGTTTGGAACAAGATGGCAAGTGTTAAAAGTGACGGAGCTCGTGCTTTGACTTGAAAAAATGTAGGTCTGGTAAAGTTGATAAGTGATAAGATTAAAGCAGAATATCCAGACCACACATTATTACCACTTACTGTGGGATTCATCAAGAAAGTCTGTGTAAAACTGTTTTGAATATCAAGCATGTTATTGACCCAGTTGTCAGTGTCATCAACCTCATCAGATCAAGAGGACTTAATCACAGACAGTTCAAGTCATTACTTGACGATTTGGAAACTGAACATTCCGATGTCCTGAACCACACCAATGTTCGATGGCTGAGTCTCGGCAAAGTGTTGAGGCGAGTGTGGGAACTCAGAGAAGAAATAGTAATCAGTTATCAGTTATCAGTTGGGGTATCTTCGTTGCACTCCGGACATGTCCATAGGTGCTCAGATCCTCCCCCCAGCATATTCATCAGCGTCTGGTGGCTAATAGTGCCAGTTCTGTGTTGGTTGACGAGGCGCTTTGTTTTCCTGATGTACCTCTCGCGTCTGGCTGTGCCAATTCTTACTCCCAGGTCTTTCATCCTGGACAGCGATGTGGAATCACTGACGTCAAAGTCCTCTGTTCTCGCCATATCTTTAAGGACGTTAACAACATCGGCACGATCCATGGGCTGGCCATCTATTATGTGACATATTAGATTGATGACAGAGGACCTAGTTAGAAGTGTTCTCTGGAAATATATCTTGAATAATAAATAACAAGATAAAGGATATGATTTTGCACGTTTATGTCTAGGGTCTCTCAAATGAGAAAGATAATCATTCCCGCCTAGCCCTTTTGGAGAACCATTTTTCCTTTGGCTCTGAACCCCCACTGTGAGACTACCAAGTATCTACACAGAAATAGTAATGTTCCTAGAGATGAAGGGCATTGAATGTGACTTTAATACTAACATTGTCAATAAAGGGTGGCAGTTAGACTTTATGTTTGCCATTGAAATTATGGAAAAGTTAAATGAATTGAATGTGAAACTTCAGGGCAATGGTGTGTTTGCACATGAATTGTTTGTTTTTGTAAAATCATTTCAGGCAAAACTCTCACTGTTCTCCAGACAAGCAAGTGAAAAAAGATTTTGTCACTTCCCTTTGCTGAAACAAGAAACCATTTCTGGTGAAATGACTGAAAAATACAAAGCCCAATTAGATGCATTGATTGAAGAATATGGATGGAGATTCCAAGATTTCAAGAAATTAGAGCCATAGTTCAATATTCTCAGTTAATATTTTAGTGCAGAAGCTGATACAGTCACAGAGGACATACAGTTGGAGCTGCTTGACTTAACTTACAAGCAGATCATGACCTGAAAGAGAAATTCAAGACAGATGGTTTGCTGGATTTCTATGGATCTTTATCACAAGAATCATTTGCCAACTTGAAAAACTTTGCAGTTAAACTTTTATCATTATTTGGATCAACATACATTTGCGAACAAGCATTCTCTTGCTTGAAGATCAACAAATCTAAGAATAGGTCTTTATTGTCGGACTGCAACATGCTGTCATGCGAATTTCAACAAGTAAACTTGCTCCAGATTTCAAGAATATTGTCAAAAATTGCAAGCAGTTACATACATCTCGTTAGAAATCAACAACTATAGTGACAATGTAGTCGCTGTGTGTCTAAATTAAAGCCATTGATAGATAATAAAGAATATTTGTTATAATAACAAGTTGTAAAATCGTGTTAACAAATTAGTAAAAGTTTTTGTCCATATTGTCAAATATAATGTATAAGTTTATAAGTAAAATAAAATTGCAATAATTAGTTATTTATACTGCTTAATACACATTGGCACCTTGCCGTCTTGACAGACGATAGTTTGTGCTTTAAAAAGGCATAATAACTTTTACCTATGGCGGTAGCGAATGTGACTGATAAGGCCAATTCGCGCTGTAAATGTCCGTTCACAGTAGGTGCATGTGAACACGTGGTCATTTCCACCATCATGCACCATCTTACGTCTCACACACTATATATATGTATGTGTGTGTGTGTGTGTGTATATATATATATATATATATATATATATATATATATATATATATATATATATATATATGTGTGTGTGTGTGTGTGTGTGTGTGTGGCCCGCCAATAGCTTTACATTTGTCAATGCGGCCCTTCGCACGAAAAGTTTGCCCACCCCTGCCTTAAGGTATAACAAAATATGGGAACAAAATTAACTGAACATTAAATACAAAGGTGTGTATCTGTTTCAGGCAAGAAGACACACAATCTGGAGGAATACAGTTTCAGTCAAAGTTCACTGGAGCAGGTAAGTTGCTCAAGGAGAGACCAACATTCTCCGCAGTTACAATTATAAACACCTCTCACTAATTGAGGCTTGTTAAGCCTTTTGTTTTATAATATACAATGAAACATATACGTGGCTCCTGAGAGAGAGAGGGAGAGAGAGAAATGAATGGGGAAAATAAATAATAATGATAATAATAAAATAATTATACTAAAATAACCTGTCAAAATATCCGTCTGTCATTTACTGCCTATATAGTACCTTTTTTGCATACAGTATTACTGTATATAGTGCCTTGACATACCTATCTGTCTCCGTGGCCAAAGGCCTGCGAACGCGTGTCGTGTTGTGTTATAACGTGTTTGTATGGAAGATGGTTGTTCAGAAAGCAATGGCAAACTGCTGAACGTAAAAACTTGCCTAGTACATCAACAGCAGCTGAAAAATGCTGGTGTTGACTGCAATGTCCTGTAAGGGATATGCAACATTTAAAAAAACAATAGTACCTTGCGGTGTATAGCAGGGGGATCTTGAGCCTGAGGAGTTAAGGTCACCTGGCTAGTTTTTTTTTTGCCCCCGACATAAAAAATTCCACACCTTACAAAGGATTCAAACCCAGGTCTCCCGAAGAGGAATCCAGTATTCTAGCCACCCAGCCATCCACTCCTCCTAAAATAATACTAAAATAACATTTAGCAAATATTTAATAAGCTAAACTACTCACTGGCACCTTGCCATCTTGACAGACGATAGTTTGTTTCCTTGTGCTTCAAAAAATGGATAACTACAACCCATGGCAGTAGACCAGGGATGGAGTTATACCTCTCCATAGTACAAAACCAGGGCTGAGCTGTAGAGACCTTGTGTTGCCCATGCAGCATGATCCCTCTCTTGGCCTGACTAGTTTACTCCAGAAAAAAGTTATCACTAATACATCTGGAACAAGACAAGCTGCAGAAGCTACCAGATCAGCAAAGCAGTGCTCTGCCTGCATGTCAGAGCTTCAGTCATAGACTAGTTGCCAACCAAGACTTAGGGCCTAAAGCTGAACCACAACACAAAAAATTTGATGTTTTGATCCTAGTGACCTTCATTAGGAATAGCACATATACATCTAAAGAAAAAAATAAAAATTGTAAATAAAAACACAGGAATATAAGTGCAGAAAAATAATAATCTCTCTTTCTCTCGGGCCAGACATACCTAACTTCTTCATTTTATATTGTATTGTCATACGCTGCAACAGTCATGGTTTTTCTTTTGTTATATAGTGTTGGTTTATATTATTTGTTTGGATATTCTGTTTTCTTATTTTGTAAAATTACAAACAGTTCACAATGTAAGACAAATTTAGTCTGCTAGAGCCAGTGAAGGACACTGCAACTTCTGAAGATTGTTGTCTCATTACATGCTCCATAATTACACATGATCACTTTCGCAACTGAAGGCTACACAGGTTCCATGGTCTTATAGTTAGAACTCTGGACTCAGAATCCAGCGATCCGAGTTCAAAACTCGGAGCAATGTTTCTTATTATTGTCTGGACACACACATAAGCGCTGTCTCCCTTAGTAGATATCAAGTGTACACATGCTAACTACTTCTGTAGCGCTAATGTATATACATCTTACAAATCCTCGCAACTGTCTTGCACTAGTTACAGTTTGTAAAAGGAGGCTTCAAATGAAATCCTTAAAAGTGTGATAGAAATTACAATAACCATGCCATTGCCTTAAAACCTGTCAATATTGTTGTTAAGAATGTCAAGAGTGTTAAGCATGTGACACCACGGTGCAGACAAACACGTTGACATCATAAGGACAGTTTAAAGATGGCCACCCTACTTTTTTACATGCACCAAAAAAGAGCAGCATTCTGTTATCCATTTTTGATCAGTGAAGGAGTTAAACCTATAGAAATTCATCCGCGAATTAAGTTTTAGTATGGTGATGCATGCCTGTCAGTCCAGCAAGTGTATGAGTGGAGTAGGAAGTTTGAAAACGACATGACTTCTGTGACAGAGGTACAGCAGGTGGTGCATGAGTGGTTACACGCGTGACTAAAAGAAGTTTTATTCTAAGGAATCCAAGCACTTTATCGGCCCTGGAGGTCTTGCATTGAATGCAGTGGTGATTACATCGAAAAATTATACATTTATTCTTTACTTTTCCCAAATATATTCATATTAAAAAACAAATTGAGTTTTTCATTTGAAGTCCCATCATATATTATGTCCCTTTAGTTTAGTTTGTAAAGAATCATTTTCAGTACACATGAATATCTACATAAGTGCTCCGGTCTTCTCACATAGATCACACAAAGAGAATCTTAGTGCAGTGCACAAACTCGGTAGCACTGACGAGGATCTGAATGTGTGTATAGAAGAATCATGCATGTTATAAATTGCTTTGGTTTCATCATCATCATAAAGCACCTTGCTAGCTAGTGTGGGGGATCCTGCTTCTCCACAAATTGTGATCCCCGACAGCATACATTAATTAATGTGTTGACTGCCTTTCCTGCCTTAACACAAGACTGTCCAGAATTTTCTCTCGCTGTCTTCCATCTATCTTTTCACAAATCTTTCTGGTAGTCACAACTTCTGAACATTGTTGTCTCATTACTTGCTCTATAATTACATAGAAGTCTTTCCATGATCATTTTCACAACTGAAGATTTGTCCGTTTTAAAACTGCCCAACACAAATGCTCTAGAACAGTGGTTCTCAACCGGTGGGGAATTCTCCCCCAGGGGGAAATTTTAGGGTTTCCAGGAGGGGAATGAAGATCATTTCAAGATCACGTTAATACAAGAACCGATTACTTGATATTGCTTTTCCCTTCATACTTTACAGTTATGCACATCTCATCTTTCTAAAATTCATTTTATAAAGTAAGTAGACCCACAAATTACGTTTTATGTGGATATCTAGACCTGTTTTAACATATTTATCTTCCATTTTTACGTATACTGTGTAGGGGTGGGGGATTTTTAGGTAGGAAATATGAAAGGGTGGGAATGATGTTCTGAAAATATGGTGTAGGGGGGCACGGGCCAAAATTTTGATAGGAAGGGGGGGGGGGGGGGGGGGGGGGGGGGGGGGATGACATTCTGAAAATATGGTGAAGGGGGGCACAGGCCAAAAAAGGTTGAGAACCCACTGCTCAGAAGCTATCCAATTTTCTCTTCATTGCCTATACTGTATGCAGTTTTGCTAGAACCATTATGACCATTTTCAGTTGAGGTTATTCAGGATTTTAACATGTCACTCCTCCCATAAATCTAACTCATCCAAAAATGCATTCTTGGAAGACTATTGTGATGGCTTCCCCTTAACTTCTGCATCCACATGCTATAAGTACAGGGTGTATTTTTAATGACTGTGCAGTGTTTGAAAATACTGCCAGTCCAAGTTATGTATTTACCTATTATGTTGCATGAACTTTACAGAGGGGAATACAAAACTTGGCCCGGAACTATTTTCAAACAATGCACCAGTCAGAAATATACACACTATATTTTAGGTAATGTGTAAGAAAAGTGGCTTTTTTACATGCCTTGATGCGTATTTGGTTGAGGGTGCTAGCCGCATATTTGATAGACCAATCAGCACAGTTTATATACCAATCAGCATATTTGTATAGACCAATCAGCCCAGTTTTATATACCAATCAGCATATTTGTATAGACCAATCAGCACAGTTTTATATACCAATCAGCATATTTGTATAGACCAATCAGCACAGTTTTATATACCAATCAGCATATTTGTATAGACCAATCAGCACAGTTTTATATACCAATCAGCATATTTGTATAGACCAATCAGCACAGTTTTATATACCAATCAGCATATTTGTATAGACCAATCAGCACTAGAGGGCGTTGTGGTGAATATCATGCCCGTCGCCTTTATTTCCCAATAAATGTTAAGGTACCCATGTTAGACTGGGTCAATCGGGAATCCCCAGTCAATGTTACACATTTGCCTTGGTGCAAATTTGAACCTATGACCTCCAGAGCAGCAGGCAAGAGTTCTAGCCACTGCGCTACTGCACCTCTCTCTATTGTACATAAACTTTATAATTTGTGGAATTTGTCCAGGATTGTGGTGTGTATGAAATAAATTGAGGCTTATTCCTGTTTGCTATTGCAGGCTGCCTTCTGTATTGGTTATAAAGGATATTCCAATGACAGATGCTGCATGGGATATGGAAGTTTTAGTGCCTCTCATATACTAGATTATAATGTGTGATCACATCCTTTCCTGGCTGATGTTCCTTCCAAGAAGAATGTATATGGTATCTATTTTAATCAATGGATTGACACCAGACAGTACCGGTTATCACTGGATTGATGCTAGATTGTACTGGTCCTCACTGCTTTGACAACAGACAGTATCAGTTATCGCTGGATTGATGCCAGATTGTACTGGTCCTGACTGCATTGACACCAGACATTACTGGTTATCAGTGCATTAGTGTAATTGTTATTTGTTGTAGTGTTTGTGTTTTATCTATTGTAATCAGTAAGATCTTTGATTATGTATAACATGCTGCTCTTGTCTCACAGGTTTTCTTATACTTTGCAAAGTGGCAGCTGGAAGAAGGGGATGATGACACGAAGTGTTAAGCAACAAGCAAGACATATAGATACAGCTAGATCTCGGGCATTGTAGAGCAACATTGTAACAAGTATAACAAGTTTCAGCTAGGGGCTTTTGGTATATCAGCCAACATTGTAACAAGTATCTTCTTCTGTGTTCATCCAGTGTGTTTTTTTAGACGTAATTGCCGTGTGTTCGGTTATGCGCCCTTAGGCCAACACATCTGACTTTGGCGGGCGTTTTTTTCCATTTAAGCCTTCCTGGGTAACAAATATAATAAGTAACAGCTGGCTCTTTAGTTATTTAAACCAACATCGTAATAAGTATAACAAGTAACATCTGGGTCTTTGGTTATATACGCCAGTATTGTAACAAGTATAACAAATAACAGCTGGATCTTAGGTTATTTAAGCCAACATTGTTGCAAGTGTAACAAATATAACTAGGCTTATGGCGTCTTTGGTATTACTATTGTTTCTCTTTTCTCGTTATTCATGGGAAGTCCTTTTTTTTGCACTCTGTATTACTGCAATGTCCAACCGTTGTTGCAGATCTTTTGCATTTTCAGCTGTCAATACTGTATAATCTGCATGCCACAGATTGTTTATATTATATACAACCCCCACTGCCATGCAGACTGTTTATATTATAACCCCCAATTAATATTCCTGGCCTCCGTTTGATCTCTTTCATTATTACTTCGCTATATATTTATAGAGTGAAAGAGAGAGAAATTATCATGTGACAAAATCACACATGCAGAAAGAATCAGGAAAGCATGATTGTTTGGAAAACCAATATGATTTGTTTGGAATAACCAATGACATGTGACATTTCATGGTATTGAGTGAGTTATCCTTATAATAATTCTATCTATGCAGAACCAACCCTGTGAGATGCTTCAGAGGCTTAAAGCCTAGGTTTCCACAATTTTGCAGACATGCTAACCACATCCTGAAGTTTGGCTGACTGGTTGATCTCTAATATGGATGTGGAAGCCAAGGGGAATATATCACATTAATTTCCCAAGAATAAGATTCTATGTTTATGATGGAATGACGTGTTAAAAAACTCACCCCCCATGAGTCTCAGTCGAAATAACCTGACATTTTCTTATTTTCAAGCACTTTATCGGCCATGGAGGGCTTATATTGAATGCAGTGTGACTACATCGAAAAATTATACGTTTATTCTTTAGTTTTTCAAAATATATTCATATTTAAAAAAAATTAAGGTTTTCATTTGAAGTCCAATCATATATTATGTCCCTTTAGTTTAGTTTGTAAAGAATCATTTTCAGTACACATGAATATCTACATAAGTGCTCCGGTCTTCTCACATAGATCACACAAAGAGAATCTTAGTGCAGTGCACAAACTCGGTAGCGCTGACGAGGATCTGAATGTGTGTATAGAAGAATCATGCGTGTTATAAATGGCTTTGGTCTCATCATCATCATAAAGGCCTTGCTGGCTAGTTTGGGGGATCCTGCTTCTCCACAAATTGTGATCCCCAACAGCATGCATTAATTAATGTGTTGACTGCCGTAACACAAGACTGTCCAGAATTTTCTCTCGCTGCCTTCCATCTATCTTTCCACAAATCGTTCTGGTTGTCACAACTTCTGAACATTGTTGTCTCATTACTTGCTCTATAATTACATAGAAGTCTTTCCATGATCATTTTCACAACTGAAGATTTGTCCGTTTTAAAACTGCCCAACACGGACGCTCTAGAACAGTGGTTCTCAACTGGTGGGGAATTCTCCCCCAGGGGGGAATTTTAGGGTTTCCAGGGGGGGAATGAAGATCATTTCAAGATCATGTTAATACAAGAACCGATTACTTGATATTGCTTTTCCCTTCATACTTTACAGTTATGCACATCTCATCCTTCTAAAATTCATTTTATAAAGTAAGTAGACCCACAAATCATGTTTTATGTGGATATCTAGACCTGTTTTAACATATTTATCTTCCATTTTTACGTATACTGTGTAGGGGTGGGGGATTTTTAGGTAGAAAATATTAAAGGGTGGGAATGATGTTCTTCTAAAAATATGGTGTAGGGGGGCACGGGCCAAAATTTTGATAGGAAGGGGGGAATGACATTCTGAGAATATGGTGAAGGGGGGCACAGGCCAAAAAAGGTTGAGAACCACTGCTCTAGAAGCTATCCAATTTTCTCTTTCATTGCCTATACTGTATGCAGTTTTGCTAGAACCATTATGACCATTTTCAGTTGAGGTTATTCAGTCTGAAGATTTTAACATGTCACTCCTCCCATAAATCTAACTCATCCAAAAATGCATTCTTGGAAGACTATTGTGATGGCTTCCCCTTAACTTCTGCATCCACATGCTATAAGTACAGGGTGTATTTTTAATGACTGTGCAGTGTTTGAAAATACTGCCAGTCCAAGTTATGTATTTACCTATTATGTTGCATGAACTTTACAGAGGGTGACTACAAAACTTGGCCCGGAACTATTTTCAAACAATGCACAGTCATGAAATATACACACTATATTTTAGGTAATGTGTAAGAAAAGTGGATTTTTTACGTGCCTTGATGCGTATTTGGTTTAGGGTGCTAGCCGCATATTTGTATAGACCAATCAGCAGTTTTATATACCAATCAGCATATTTGTATAGACCAATCAGCACAGTTTTATATACCAATCAGCATATTTGTATAGACCAATCAGCACAGTTTTATATACCAATCAGCATATTTGTATAGACCAATCAGCACAGTTTTATATACCAATCAGCATATTTGTATAGACCAATCAGCACAGTTTTATATACCAATCAGCATATTTGTATAGACCAATCAGCACAGTTTTATATACCAATCAGCATATTTGTATAGACCAATCAGCACAGTTTTATATACCAATCAGCATATTTGTATAGACCAATCAGCACTAGAGGGCGTTGTGGTGAATATCATGCCCGTCACCTTTATTTCCCAATAAATGTTAAGGTACCCATGTTAGACTGGGTCAATCGGGAATCCCCAGTCAATGTTACACATTTGCCTTGGTGCAAATTTGAACTTATGACCTCCAGAGCAGCAGGCAAGAGTTCTAGAGCCACTGCGCTACCGCAGCTCTCTATTGTACATAAACTTTATGATTTATGGAATTTGTCCAGGATTGTGGTGTGTATGAAATCAATTGAGGCTTATTCCTGTTTGCTATTGCAAGCTGCCTTCTGTATTGGTTATAAAGGATATTCCAATGACAGATGCTGAATGGGATATGGAAGTTTTAGTGCCTCTCATATACTAGATTATAATGTGTGATCACATCCTTTCCTGGCTGCTGTTCCTTCCAAGAAGAATGTATATGGTGTCTATTTTAATCACTGGATTGACACCAGACAGTACTGGTTATCACTGGATTGACGCTAGATTGTACTGGTCCTCACTGCTTTGACAACAGACAGTATCAGTTATCGCTGGATTGATGCCAGATTGTACTGGTCCTGACTGCATTTACACCAGACATTACCGGTCATCAGTGCATTAGTGTAATTGTTATTTGTTGTAGTGTTTGTATTTTATCTATTGTAATCAGTAAGATTTGTGATTATGTATAACATGCTGCTCTTGTCTCACAGGTTTTCCTACACTTTGCAAAGTGGCAGCTGGAAGAAGGGGAAGATGAAACGAAGTGTTAAGCAACAAACAAGACATATAGATACAGCTAGATCTCGGGCATTGTAGAGCAGCATTGTAACAAGTATAACCAGTTTCAGCTGGGGCTTTTGGTAAATCAGCCAACATTGTAACAAGTATCTTCTTCTGCGTTCATCCAGAGTGTTTTTTCAGACAAAATTGCTGTGTGTCCGGTTGTGCCCCCTTATGCCAACACATCCGACTTTGGCGGGCACTTTTTTCAGAGTAAGCCTTCCCAGGTAACAAGTATAATAAGTAACAGCTGGCTCTTTGATTATTTAAACCAACATTGTAATAAATATAACAAATAACATCTGGGTCTTTAGTTATATACACCAGTAACAAGTATAACAAAAAAACAGCTTTGTCTTAGGTTATATAAGACAACATTGTTGCTAGCATAACAAATATAACTAGGCTTATGGTGTCTTTGATATAAGTATTGTTTCCCTTTTCTTGTTATTCACGGGAAGTACTTTTTTTGCACTCTGTATTACTGCAATGTCCAACCGTTGTTGCAGATCTTTTGCATTTTCAGCTATCAATACTGTGTCATCTGCATAGTACAGATTGTTTATATTATATACGCCCCCCCACTGCCATGCAGACTGTTTATATTATAACCCCCAATTCATATTCCTGGCCTCCGTTTGATCTCTTTCATTATTACTTCGCTATATATTTATAGAGTGAAAGAGAGAGAAATTATCATGTGTCAAATCACATCCTGCAGAAAGAATCAGGAAAGCATGATTTGTTTGGAATAATACATATGATTTGTTTGGAATAACCAATGTACATGTGACATTCTCATGGTATTGAATGAGTTATCCTTATAATACATTCTGTCTATGCAGAACCCAACCCAGTGAGTTATCCTTATAATACATTCTGTCTATGCAGAACCCAACCCAGCGAGTTATCCTTATAATACATTCTGTCTATGCAGAACCCAACCCAATGAGATGCGTCATGAAGGTTAGAGCCTAGGTTTCCACAATTTTGGCAGACATGCTAACCTCCATCCTGAAGTTTGGCTGACTGGTTGATCTCTAATATGGATGTGGAAGCCAAGGGGAAAGCATCACATTAATTTCCCAAGAATAAGATTCTATGTTTATGATGGAATGATGTGTTTAAAAACCTCACACGAGTCTTCAGTCGAAATAACCAGACATGACATCAATTAAAAATGTACCTCTGAACACTTATTTATATTATCGACAAATTGCTGTATATAATATAATATATTTATGTATAATATTTATATGATTGACAATTTGCTGTAGAAAATGTCAGTTTATATATTATTGTTATGCAATGACAATATTGGATTTTTGCCAAGAAAGCTGTTATTTTGTTATGTGTATTATTTCCATTTTAGAATATCTTCAGTGCAAAATCAGACTACTGGAAGTATATCTATTGCTAGAGACCAGAGGTAGAAAAATCCAGGAGCCTCGCTGCCATGGAGCCTGCAAATTTTTACCTAACACCTGAATTTTCAATAGTTTTCTTTGTATGTGCAAAGAAATATTCTGGTTCCCAAGAAGAAGGGATTGGCTCATAAATTATGTTGAGTTTTTTTCTACCTCTGTTTGAGACCATGCAATAGATGTTATGAATTATTCTAGTGCTGAGATGCCAAAAGTGTGCCATTTTAAGGCATTTTTCATTCTCTCAGGTAACAGTTAAAATCTTATTTAATGAGAGATTAAAATGTCTTTTCATGTTATGTAAAAATGTTATTTCTTATATGACTCTAGTCATACAGCTTGGCTCAGGAAACGAAACTCCTCTTTCGTAGAGGATTGAACTCGGTCTATTGAACTTGTATGACACTGCAGTAAACACTGTACTACCATGACTTCTGTGATCAGTGTAAGCTTCTTTGAAACCTGTGATTTAGAAATCAGGAATATCTCATTTAGAAATCAAGAAAATCAGTGATTTAGAAGTCCGGAAAATGTGTGATTTCAAAATGTATACCTGTAATGTAGAAATCTATGAAATCAGGACAATCTGTTATTTATGTTTAGTACTTGAAAAATAACTATCTTTATGGTTATATAATGTTTTAAGGCCAGATACATCTTTGGCTTATAATTTGTTCACCAGTTCATGCAGTCGTTACTATATGTTCATATTATGTCCTATTTGCATTTGGTTAAAAGCACAGATATAAGGGGCATTCATTTGAAGTCTGTTCATGCGGCACCATGCGTAATTGCGTGCATTGAAAATTATCATGTCATAGTCATGAGATAAGTACTGACCAATGAATAAAAGAGCTAGTGCTTGTCGTCCCATGATGCCTAGGTTCTGTTTCTGACCGTTGAGAAAATGGCCAGGTTCATCCAAAATCCATCCAAATAAGCTCAAAGAGCGGTGATTCAGTTTCTTTCATTTGAAGGATGTCGACCAGAGGACATTCATCGAAGAATGCAGGCAGCGCACAGTAACAAATCTGTGTCGAAGACAACAGTGACAAACTGGGCCCGAATGTTTCGGAAAGGACATCCGTTCATGATAGATCTTCAACGGCCAGGTCAAGCGCATATTGTTGCAACAGAAAAAAACCATCACCACAATTGATGCAGCAGTACAGATGAACCGTTGTCAAAGCATACGTTCGCTAGCGGGAGAATTTGATGTGTCAACTGGGACATTTCAAAAGGTCGTTCGTAGGAAACTGGAATATCGGAAGGTGTGTTCACAGTGGGTACCACGGATGTTGACCGACCACCAAAAAGGGGAACACATGGGATGGTGTTTGAACCACTTGCTGCATTGCAGAGTGGAAGGTGATGCATTTCTCTTCCGCATAGTGGCAGACAATGAATCATGGTGTCACCACTTTGAGCCGAGCATGCAATGGAAGCATGCTGGATCACCAAAAGCCAAACAATTCAAGTTACAGGTTTTTGCTGGTAAGGTTATGCTGAGCGCATTTTTTGACCATGAAGGGCTATTGTTGGCCGACTTTAAAGAACCTGGTGTCAACATTAACTCTACCCACTACTTGCAATCACTAGACAAGCTGCAAATAGCCGTTAAGAATAAACGACCCAGCATGCTTTCTGGAGGTGTGATTTTGTTGCACGATAATGCACGTCTGCATGTCACAAAGATTGTGCAGGAAGCATTAGCAAGGAAGAAGTGGGAAATTCTGCAACATCCAGCCTATAGTCCTGATTTGTCACCATGTGATTTTCATTTGTTCGGACCTCTAAAAAAAAGCTCTCAAGGGGCAACGATTTCACACAGACGCAGACATAATGAACGTGGTAAACACTTGGTTCAGTGAGCAACCACAATCCTTTTTTGTGGACGGCATTCGCTGCCTACCTAAGCAATGGGATGCATGCCTGAATGCCTACGGCTTCTTCTGACCAACCCATGGTGCGTAATTCATTCAAAATGAATGCTTTGTTTAATTCTACCACACCTGTTAATGTTTCTTTCATGCTTTTGAAATAAAGCCATTGGAACGGGTTTCAAATGAACGCCCCTAAAACAACATACAGTGGATACAGTTTCGCTTTTTTTTAATAGCCTTTAATTACTTGAGTTTCTGCTGAATATAAATGTTATAGACAGGTTCTAAGAATATCTTGGATAAAGAAAAGAACAAATGAATCCATATGGCGAGAGCTGCATATTAAAGAAGATTGGCTACTAAAGACGATAAAACAAAGAAAATTGAAATATTTTGGTGACTTAAAATGCTATGACAGTATGGAGAGAACAATCATGGAGGGCTATATGCCCAGAAAGAGAGGAAGAGGAAGGTGCAGGATGTGGCAGATGATCTCCAGATGCTGGACATCTTGCTTATGACATAATTTTTATGAAAGGTTGTTATGGCAGTGAGGATCTGCAAAGGACATGCTACTGAATAAATGAATTAGAGTAAAGAGTTGCAGCAAAATATACCAGGCAATAAATTGTGTAGTCTATTGTTTGTGTCTTTGTTATTCAAATTCACTACCAGATAACATTGTTATGAATCAGTTGTGTGTTGAGAATTTCTGATAAACTTAAACTATATATCGTAGACAATAGCATGGCAATATTCTGATGGGACTTGCCACATGTTTAAAGTTCATGTTCATAGCCAGATATAATATTGATTATTGTGATCATATGGAATATTTTAGGAATATCTTTCTCTTGCATGATTGCATTTTATGTTATTGAAATTATCATTGAATTAATTTATTCTGGTCCATGAACCCTTTGATTTCAAGATCCCAATATTTTGCTCAGAGAATTATTTTTCCATTTACTATAGGCCTGCTTTTGTATTAGCTATGAATGACTGCATCCTACATTAATAGGTGAAGATATTTGCTTTGGTTTAGTTTGATTTTGATAAATGATCAATTTAACTGCACTTGTATATTTCCATAGATCACACAAGGAGAAGCGCAGCTCAGTGCACAAACTACACAACAACAGCCAGGATCGGAATGTGTACACCTCAATCAGAACATGCTATAAACATTCATTTGTGGTTAGATTTCTCATTTTGTATCATTTAGCTTGGGCGGCAGCCTATTTGACCCGCTGTTTTTAATGTCCAATTGAAGGATTTTTAACATGTACAGCATGCACAGAGGTCCTCTGAGTGTTTTGCACTTCTTTGAGAAGGCCAGATGTCCACTTAGGTACTCTCAGATCATGGAGTTTATGCCATTCTTTTCTTTTCTTTTTTTAAATAAAAAATTCAGTCTTGGCTGTGAAACAAACGAGGTATGTGCGAACTAGAGGCAGGCATCATAACCTCTAAGCGAGAACTCCTTCAGAAGATATTTAATATTGGCCATTTAGTTTTTATTTTCATACAGTGATGGGATAATTATATAGAAACAATTCTGCAGCCAATAGTGAACTTTTAATAAACTTTGAGTCGAATTATCTCTTAATTTCACAGTTGAAGCAATGACTAAATAAGCTGCCACCACTGGCCAGGTTTAATCTGCCCACCTCACAAGAAATGTTGCAGGTGATGAAAACAGTGACAATGGCAACATTTTATTAGGTTTATTCGTTAAGATATCAGAGGTGACAGATGATGAATATAAAAGTGGAAAGATGGCATTAAATTTGTGCTTTTATGTCAAGAGCTCTGATACAGGGTCTCTGAAGATCAAGGCCTCAAATTTCTAAAGGGTAATTCATTCATATTGTCTGCATATTTAAAATTTGTTTTACCGTGGTTACCAGAAAAATTTTCAGTCTTTATTTCCTATTTAGTTATTGGGCTTTCGTGTGATATACATGTCACATAACATTCAATTTGTTATTGTTTTATTTTGTGACGTTCTGGACATATTGATTCACTGCTGTTGTTTTAATTACTGCTTATTGTCATATTTTTTGTGTGATATTCTCGATTTCTCTATTTTATGACAGAGAGGCTAACAGACCGCTCATATTGTGGAATTCTGACAAAGGAGTTATGAACACAGTTCATAATCCTTCACACCACATTCGAAACACAGCTGTGCTTGATTAGAAGCAGACTGCCTCGTGCTGATTTTCATACAATGGTATGAATGCCAGTTGTTCAGAAAGCTATGTCAAACTACTGAACATAAACTTGCCAAGAAACCACAAACACCCAACATATTTTGGGGTTGACTGTGACGTCCTGTAAAGGATATGCAGCAAACTTTTTTTGCCTGGTTAAGTCAGAGAGTTTTATTAAAGGATCCCCTTTCACATCAGAATGCGCCACAGATATTTAGTAAAAGATCCCATTTCACATCAGAAGGTGCCACCGATATTTAGTAAAAGATCCCATTTCACATCAGAAGGTGCCACAGATATTTAGTAAAAGATCCCATTTCACATCAGAAGGTGCCACAGATATTTAGTAAAAGATCCCATTTCACATCAGAAGGTGCCACGGATATTTAGTAAAAGATCCCATTTCACATCAGAAGGCGCCACAGATATTTAGTAAAAGATCCCATTTCACATCAGAAGGTGTCAAGGATTTTTAGTAAAGGATCCCTTATTACATCAGAAGGCTTTCTCATGTTTAAATGTTGTTGGTGCTAATGTAATAGGCATGTTGGCATAGTTGATTGGGAGCTGCACTGACAATGTCATGAGTGTGATCGGACAAGGGTTCGACGCCCGCATTCATCATCTAACAGAAGAAAAGATTGGCCGCCTTTTCCTCCGTACATTCAGACCCACGAAATGTGATAGCCTTGTCACATCACAGACCCATTGAGATAGCCTTGTGATAGAAATGTGATAGCCTTGTCACATCACAGACCCATTGTGATAACCTTGTGATAGAAATGTGTTAGCCTTGTCACATCACAGACCCATTGTGATAGCCTTGTGATAGAAATGTGATAGCCTTGTCACATCACAGACCCATTGTGATAGCCTTGTCACATCACAGACCCATTGTGATAGCCTTGTGATAGAAATGTGATAGCCTTGTCACATCACAGACCCATTGTGATAGCCTTGTGATAGAAATGTGATAGCCTTGTCACATCACAGACCCATTGTGATAGCCTTGTGATAGAAATGTGATAGCCTCATCATACCACAGACCCATTGTGATAGCCTTGTGATAGAAATGTGTTAGCCTTGTCACATCACAGACCCATTGTGATAGCCTTGTGATAGAAATGTGATAGCCTTGTCACATCACAGACCCATTGTGATAGCCTTGTGATAGCCTTGTCACATCACAGACCCATTGTGATAGCCTTGTGATAGAAATGTGATAGCCTTGTCACATCATAGACCCAATGTGATAGCCTTGTGATAGCCTTGTCACATCACAGACCCATTGCAGATTTCACTTAAGGACATGTTTTTTGTTTTTTAGTGCTAATGTGATTTCCTGTCACCTGAACCTGTGTTTTTGTGAGGTACAGTTTATGAGTTTGTTGTTTTTCTGCAGGATCTCAGCATAACTTTCTTGTACTTTATTTGATGAAGGTGAATAAAGGTGGAATTATGGTGGCAACGTGGATAGTACACTTGCCTGCCAAAACAGTGGTCTGTATTCAATCCCCAGGAGAGGTAGAATTCATTTTCCACAACCAGTGCAGCTCTAGGATCAACCCAGGCTCATAAAAATGGGTGCCGGACATTTTTCAGAAGTATCTGGGAATAGTTGGAGTTGAGTTGAGTTGAGCTAAGAACTGACATCACTGCACACAGGACATTCCATATGTGCTTGGTCCCCTCTTTCAACAGCCAGCAAAGAGTCACACTACTAATCGTTCCCACCGCTATCTGATTGAAAGTTCTCCTGGTCTTCTCTGTTTTGAGATTCTACCAGAACCCCTGCCAATCCCCACAATATTCATCTTCACATACAGCCATTTGGGGCCTACTTTCCGCCCATCACAGCCAC
>JACEFZ010001907.1:0-21014 GCA_014155875.1 Cepaea nemoralis | reverse complement strand
TTTTTCCTTTTTTTTTATGATTGTCTTATGCTGTATGCAGTAAATTGTGTTGCCAAAGATGAAACGCCTGATATGCTTGTTGATGTCTGTGATTGTCTGTCTTGGAGGGTCTAGTACTATAACTAAATATATAATTTTGGGGATAATGAAAAGTGTTGACAATGATGCTCCTGCCGGAAAATTGTAGATGTCTTGTACTTGTATCTGTGTAGCATGTCTATGATTTTATGTTTGAGGTTTTGCCATGTTTGTGCGTGTATCTGTCTGGAGTTGCTGTGAAATATGATGCCATATATGTTAATATTGTCTGTGGCTGTTAGGTCTGGAGGAAAATCGGCTTTATTCCTCCATTTTCCGAGACCCATTATGTGTGATTTGTTTATGTTTAATTTTGCCCCACTCCCTTTACCAAATTGTGTAAATGTATGGAGTATCTTTGTGATGGATTTTTTGTTGGCGGGGAAGAAAACGGTGTCATCTGCATATGCAAGCAACTTCCGTTCTCCTCCGCCTGGTATGAATGTGCTTGTGATGTTGGTGTCTTGTCTGATTGCTTCTAGTAGTGGTTCTAAAACCAGTACATATAGGAGTGGCGACAGAGGACATCCTTGTCTCACCGATCTTGTGAGCCGGAACCCCGCAGTGAGTGTGTGGTTAATCAACACCTTACTCTCATGATTCCGGTACAGGATCTCTATCCACCTCCTAAAGTATATTCCTAAGTTGCTGTCAGGATCTTCTATTCGGCTCGTTGGCTAACACGTGTGAGACAGTACAAGTATAACGTATAACGTGATTCGACGTAAGACACAGCAACACAAGTTCTATGGATTTATTGCCACATTAAATACAGAACGATAATTACAACGATCTACAATATATAACTCACAACCACAATACAGCTCATAGGTCTGACGCTCAAGATATCAGTCGTTCGGCTTACAACCACGGAGATTCACACAAACGCCTTGCTCTCATCACACACGTCCTTTCGATGTCCTGTCCCAGCTTGGTCTAAGCTATCACGCACACTGCCCACTGCCTCTGGTGGAGTCACGTGGCTTTGCGTGCGTCTGTCGTCAGCGCTGGTCACGTGTCAGGTAACAATCTCGCCAGCCGACAACTCTTGTCCGCCGGGTGCCGTAACGATGTTGCTGCGTAGATAGGCTCTGACATTCTCCCCGGGCACCTCAATGAAAGATGCCATCTTTCATTCATGATGTATGTACATACTGGGGTAGTGTTAATTTCATGTCAGAGACTACTTTTTCCCAGTGTTATGCATGAAAATACATATAAGGCATAGAAATATATACAAAAAAATGTAAGTTGCATTGAAATGACAAATGAAGTACAACTTTTAACACAATTCAGGTTTCATCCCCCTGATGCCTGGTTACCTTCATTGCAATAATACCCAGTCAGATCAGTAGCACCAGCTTCACGCATCTACCTCGCAGCTATTTGAAAAAAACGTAATAATATGATTGTTTTGCAACAACCATCTAGCCAGACTGAAATACGGCTTTGTATTTAGTCGTATTAAACACTTAAACTCTGCCCTCATTTGGTCAGGAGTTCTTATGTTGGTTTGCAATGTTGGCAGCTCTATGACATGCTTGGTGGACGCCTACCTGCTGTGCTAACCATTTGAGCAACAAAATGTCTATCTATACAATATACATTAATGAATATGTTTCAAATTATGGCCCTTGATGTAATTCACAAATGCAAGGGAAGTAATTTTGACATTTAAGAAATTCCATACATTACAATAATTATTTAATTTCTTAGCGTCATTGCTTGACGTTTCTTCATATTAACGAGAAAAAGTCGGTAATATGAATACATTAATCAAGATATGATTCTAAGATTACACTAATCAAAATAAATAAGTACCCAATTGGTATATTATATTTTATAGATTCAAAAGGATTTTACAAGTGTCATAAATTTTTGAAATTTTGTATGTCGTCTGCTAATTTTGCTAGACTTTTTAAATTACACCGGAAATATACACGAAACGCAAAATTTGGTTGATGTTACACTGTCTGAACACAAATGATCCGGTTTCATTTCGGAACGGATAGTAAAATGTTCTCACAGTTCGTGTCTGATGTTATAGTATCACAACGGATTATGATGGAATGTTCTTATTTCCGATGTGTTCACAACTTCTGGATAAAGATCGACTGTTCTTATTTCTGATGTTCAAACGTCGAACAATTTGGATTAAATTCGCTGCAGAGGTGGTGTAGGAGTCAATGTTCGGTCCACATTTGCACATGTTAAAATATCAGGGTGAAGAAAATCACTCACAGACGTCACAATGGTAAAGTTCGCTTCTGGTAAGTGGTTAAGCATCTGTGACATTGTTGTTGGTGTATATATACAATTAATATTGTTCTCATTCTAACACACACTACACAATTATACTACACTCATTACATGACTTGATTAAAATAAGTATATTATATATGTCGGTTTATAAACCGTATCACAATTAGACCTTACACAGTAGGTGAATGGAAAAAAGAATTCACACATTGGTGGCTGTGTTGGGCTGAGTGTAATATTACACAGTGCACTCAGACATTGCTTACTGGGTCTGTCGGACAACGGGACAAAAGGTCGGCGATTGTATTCATTCTGCCGGGAATATGGCGAACTTCAAAACTGAAATTCTGAAGCTTTAAGGACCAGCGAGCAATCATATTATTTGATGGTACTGCGGAATTGATATACCTTAATGGACTGTTGTCAGTTTCGATGATAAAGTGACGTCCTAGAAGATATCTGGACAGCTTCGTCACACTTTCTACTAAGGCCAATGCCTCTAATTGCGGAATGGACCATGCCCGCTCTCGGGGCCTTAGTTTTCTTGATAGGAAACAAATTGGATGCAGGATGTTGTTGTATTCCTGCAACAGGACTGCTCCAATGGCAACGGAGCTAGCATCTGTTCTTAACCTGAAAGGTAAATGAATGTTGGGCAATTTAAGAATGAGATTTTTGGAATTCTTATCAGAAAAGTGTGCCAAAACTTTATCAAATGCATTTCGTAAGCATTCATCGTTTACAACTTTTTCGGGTTTATTCTTGGTTAGTAAGTTAGAAAAAACCTCAGTCAGTTCTGAAAAATCAGGAATAAAGTTTCTGTAATAATTAATAAGTCCCAACAAACTGCGGACTTGTTTCTTATTTGTTGGAAGTGACAGTTTTAGAATTTTGGAGACAATTTTGTTGTCTGTCATGACAAAGCCATTGGATATTCTGTACCCCAAAATGATATTTCTTGGTAAGCCATGCTCACCTTTGAAGGCTTCACTGTCAGTCCGTGCTGTCTGATAATAGGTAGTGGTAGTAGAACGTCCTGTCCAGGTGTCAATGTTATGGTTTCGTCATTGTCTCTTTATGGACACAGATGTCGTCAGTATAGTGAATGATATTAAGAATGTCAGATAGGAGGAGTCGTATAGCAGACAAGGCCAGTCTGGAGTTACTGGATCTAAGGATATAGCGTGGGTTACGGTTAAAATCTTCCAAAAGGATTTTCAAATTTCATGTTGAGATCATTTTGAGTGTTATCTCCACACCTGCACTCGTACATGTGTGTATACATTCCATAGTTCAAAAAATAATAATACACCATGTATAGTTGTGAAATGTAATCGTGCATGTTTGTATGATCTTTTGCAATTTGTGTATATTTTCCAAAATATGTAGGGTACTTTGTTTCTGATTTTTGTCAGTAATTCCACCGACTGATGTTTTACATTGTTCAGCCTAGGTATTCGTATGAGTGGCAGTAACAAAATTTGGTTCAACAGTAATGACATAAGTAACAAAGTCTGCTGGTTTGTCATGAGTAATATCATCTGCGTTGTGTCATGATGATGTGGAAATATAACTGTTTGTGAAGACATTTGTTTTGTATTTACAATCAGTAGTGCAAGTATAACTATCCACTGTGTGCACTTGGTTATTTGTGTAGTTAACAGAGAGTATAGGAGGTATAGTATATACCATGATGATTTATGATCTTTCATCGCTGTTGTGAACTGTTTGTTTTCTGCACCTTTTTCTTTGTGCTGATACACACCAGTTTCTGTCTTTTCTTGTTCTGAGATGGTAATGATGTTGGTATGGTGTGTTACTTTGGTCTGTTCATCATGTTGTTGTATGATGAGTGGGATAGTTAAGGCAGTATATGTTGTGGTGTTAACTTTTTGCCTTGTGTGAGGTTTGGACTCTATGTAATCTGTCACATTTAATACATTTCCAATTAATAAATCACAACATGGATTGTCTAATAAAGCACAAGTTACTCTGCCTGATAGGAAAGGTGATTTTATATTGGCCCATGCCATGGGATATTTCTCTACTGTCCCTGAAACAGTTTTGCAATAGATGTACTCATCTAGGTAGTCTTTAGGATCAGCTAAGGTCTTTCGAAGACCGATAAGACAGGACCCTGTGTCGCGTACACATGTGCATACTGTGTCATTGATGTAACCTTTATGGAATGTTAATTTTCCTAATGACAGTTTTGCGGTTTTGTTCAATCCCTCACTTTCTTGTTGAGCATTGACCTCTTTATATAAAGAATGAGGTTGAGTGATGTTAACAACATTATTACAATATGGTACAAAGTCTGGTGTTGTCTTCATGTCTGTGATGTTCACTTTTCTTACGTTCTTTGCTGAACTGCATTTTGAGTCTATTGCCAAGTTAGCTTCCTCATTGGCAATAGGGACGGCGTGCCCGCATGTTAAGGTACTATTTTCATTGAAGGTATTACAGACAGTGCATTTGTTGGCACTAAATACATCACAAGCCTGTGCTGCATGTACAGGATGTTTTTCTGGATTTTCGTCTTCTGACGCTGAGCTATCGAACAAGGCGGCATTGGCTTTGTTGGTCATATGCCTGCCTCTACAATCCATACGATAGTGACCGTAAGCCTTGCAGAGAAAACATTTACGTGCACTTTTGAATGATCTACGTTCTACGTCTTGTCTGTTTACCATATTTTGCAAGTATGTTAGGTACCCTGGGTTTTTATCGCACATCTCGTTCAAATGGTGAGACAATTTACAGTGAGTGCATTGTCTAACTCTATCAGAGGTAGGCCTGTGTGGTTTTTGCCTACTATAGTTGTTCTCATAGTTGGCTGCTGCTACCCAGTTACTGTCAGTAGCTTCAGTGGCAAAACACTGTTTATTTGCCGTATAATAGGCCGACCCACGTCTTTCCATTTCTTCCACACTTGTACATTCATTCTCCTGTAAGAACTTAGAAAAAGATGATGGGACAGAAGAAATAACTTTATCTCGAATAATGAGATCTTCTAATTTATCATAATTTTTGTTAATTTTGGCTGATGACGTCCATTTGCTGAAAATGTCTCGGACTAAACAGAGGTAGTCAGAGAACGTTTGAGTTGATTTTGGACTCAGTTTACTGAATTGTTCTCTGTACCCTGCCTCATCTAACATGAAATGTGCCATTATTTTGGATTTAATGTAATGGTACTCTTTTCTGAGGTCTTTGGGGATGGTTTCAATGACTTTAAGAGGTTCCCCAGATAGACTCCTCATGTATAAAATATTCCATTCCGAAAGTGGAACTTGGTAATGTTCCATTAATGTCTCAAAATTTTGGGTAAAGGCTGCTATGCAGTCACCCGAGGTATAGTTACGAACGATACCTTGGTACTTTTTATACTGGTTTTCTTTTTCCAGTCTTTCAGATTTCTTTGACTCTTTATTCATTGCAGTCTCAGTGTCGAGTTGTTTAATTTTCAATTGTAATTCAAGTTCTTCTCTCTTACTCTGAGCTGCTATTTCTGCTTTCTTAAGTTCACTGTCTATCTCAGCTTGCTTTGTTTTTGCAGCCATTTCTACTTCGGCTTGCTTTAATGCTGTTTCAATCTCTGCTTGTTTCAAGGCTGTTTCTGCCTCAGCTTGTTTTGCAGCCATTTCTGCTTGTTTTAGAGCTCTTTCTGCTGCTCTTTCATCGCGTTCGGCAGCTTTTTCCTGAACAAGTAGGTATTCTGCGTATTTCTTCTCACTCCATTGAGTTAATTCATCACCTTCCAACTTTAATTTTAACCCCATATCGATGAAATCAAATAATGACGACATGATGGAGAAAATATGTCAATGAAAATCAATCACACACAATATGTTGTAAATGGTTAGTAGAAAAACAACTTACAATTGATTTGACTATACGATGCGTGCCCACTAATGCATACGTAAAGTTAAAGTGAAGAAAAATATACTCAAGTGCCCTTGGATATGGTGACGAATGGTTGGGCAATCGGGCTAGAAAACTGTAGGTTCGTACTTCAGAACCACTAATGACCTCTACGGCAGGGTTACGGATGGTACGCAAAAACCTGCTTTGTTTTTGGAGAGAAATAAGTTAGCGTGTGTTTGTTGGTGTGTGCCTGCAAGTCACTAAGTGTTGATTAGGTTTGGATGGCGTTGAGTATAATTGTATGTCGTAAATTTGTCGTCAACAGTGTTTCTTTCAACAGAAGTTACACTCTTTCCAAAACTCTTTGCGTTCCACAAACTCAATACACAAAAACAATCTATCTGTATTTGAACACTCAATAACATTGATGACACATCACTTACGTCAAGATGACATTCAGTAAGGACAAAGACATCAAGTTTACAAGATGGCGACAAGGTCAAAATGGCGGCAAAATCACAATGTTGACAAGGTCAAACGATGACAATTTTCGCAAATCACAAATGTTTAACACGTTTACAGGATCAAACAATATGTACTGTACATTTACTAATGATCTTAAACTTATTTAGACAATGTAGTAATGGATCACACTGAGACTTTTCCGATCACATGTACATCACTATAACCTTGACAAATTTTACAAGTACAAGAATTATAGTTTTAAATAACAAAAACGAACAACACACGTCTAAATATATTAGGTTCTTAAATAAAGACGAGCAACCCACGTCCACACATGTCAGGATCTTCTATTCGGCTCGTTGGCTAACACGTGTGAGACAGTACAAGTATAACGTATAACGTGATTCGACGTAAGACACAGCAACACAAGTTCTATGGATTTATTGCCACATTAAATACAGAACGATAATTACAACGATCTACAATATATAACTCACAACCACAATACAGCTCATAGGTCTGACGCTCAAGATATCAGTCGTTCGGCTTACAACCACGGAGATTCACACAAACGCCTTGCTCTCATCACACACGTCCTTTCGATGTCCTGTCCCAGCTTGGTCTAAGCTATCACGCACACTGCCCACTGCCTCTGGTGGAGTCACGTGGCTTTGCGTGCGTCTGTCGTCAGCGCTGGTCGCGTGTCAGGTAACAATCTCGCCAGCCGACAACTCTTGTCCGCCGGGTGCCGTAACGATGTTGCTGCGTAGATAGGCTCTGACAGTTGCATTCTGTTAATGTCTTGTGTAGATAAGAGTGAGAGATTCTGTCAAAGACCTTCTCCTGGTCTAAGGACAAAAGGGAGGCTTGACAGTCTTTCTCCTGTGTGTATGTGATGATGTCTCTAATGCAATATGTGTGTAGGTGTATGTTCCTATGTGGTACTCTGCATTTTTGGTCAGGGTGTATGAGTTTGGCATGTAGGGTCTAAGTTTCTGGGTCAGTGCCTTAGTAAGTATTTTATAGTCTGTTTTCAGAAGTGATATTGGTCTATAATTTTTCATCTGTGTTTTGTCTGTATTGTGTTTAGGTATGAGTGTGATGTAAGACATGTTGCTGCTATCTGGTAGTTGTTGTTTATCAAAGGCGTCTTGATAGACTTTAAGAAGAAGACAACCTAAGATAGACAAGAAGTGTTGGTAGAATTCTATCGTTAAACCGTCCGGCCCTGGTCTCTTGTCTTTGTTCATTTTGCTGAATGCGTATGTTATGTCAGCCAGTGTTAGTTCTGTGTCTAGTCTGTCTATATCTTCATCTGACAGCTTTTTAACTATATTGTAGAAAATTGTCTTGTGTCTGTGTGTCTATTGTCTCTGCTGTAAACAGTTGAGTGTAGTATTGATTGAATGCTTCTGTTATTTGTGCTGGTTCTGTTTGCATATTGCCTTGCATGTCTACTATTTTGCCTATTTGTCTGCTAAGCTGTATATTTTGTTCAATTGCCATGTATTGTTTACTGGGGGTCTCTTGTATGATTGTGTTGAGCTTTGTTCTTAAGAGAGCACCCAAATATCTGTGTTGTTGGTGCTGATGTAGCTGTTCCTCCAGCGTGTGTAAGTGTGGTGCATTGCTTTCTGTCCGTTTTGTCAGCTGTATGGCTGTTTGTATAAGTTGTTCCTGTCTTAATCTGCCTTTGTGGATGATGGATGCTAGTTGCTGTGTTCTGCTTCGTATTGTCTGATGTTATCAGTCGGTATGTGGTCGTTGTGTGTGTGTGTGTGTGTAAAAGTTGTGTCATATATTTTACGTATTTTTCATTCTTAAGAAGTGTGTTGTTAAATTTCCAATGTGGTGAACGTTTAAATGTTTGTGTGTTTATGTTTCTTGAACTGATGTGTGCTGATATGGCTTATGGTTTATGTACTGTAATGTCTCTTGCAGGTGCCGAGTGTTTATTATGTGGTGTGTTGCAGGTAGATATATATATATCCTATCTAATCTTCTTCCCGTGTGGTGTATTTTATCTGTGTGGGTTATTTCTCGTTTATTTGGATGTTTGTGTCTGAATGTGTCTATTACGGTGTGTGTGTCTAAAATGTTATGCAATGTCTCTAACTTTGTATTTGTGTATAAGTGTGCACATGTGTTGTTGTTTTGTACGTATACCTGCTATATTTAAACATATTATTGTGATATCATCCTAGTATCAAACAAAAAAATAATGTTGTGTATAAATTGACAACTAATTTTCCTATAAAAACATTGGTTGTATGTGGCTGTTTAGTGTGTTTTTGTTGTTTCCGGATTCTCTTCATTGTCTGTGTCGGTGGTGATAAATAATTGTCGTAAAGATATCTTGTCGTCTTCCTTTGTGGTCTGCTTTTGTCCGTTTGTTTTTTCTGTGGGGATGTCTTATTTGTTTACTTTCTTTGGTGTCGCTATTGGAGACTCTTCCTCACAATCACTGTTTTCTGTGTTTTCCCGTCTTCTATTGCGCTTGTTATGTGTGACTTCCTTGAAACCCTCTGTCGTATCTGCTTCTGTGTCGTTTGTAGAGGACCCCTCCTCCCCCTTTTGGTCTTTCTCTTTGGTCGAGGTCGTTGATGGGTCTGGGTTTTGGGTCGTAGCTTGTTTCGATTGTGCCTAGGTTGGTGTGACAGTCTGGGTGGATTGTCTTTTTAACAGTCCTGGCAGAGGCTTGTTATGTGTGACTTCCTGCAGTTCATAGGGGATTATATTACACATAGTAAGTGACTGTCATTAAAAGTATGCTTTTAATAATTCAAAAATACACGTAGATTTAAAACGTGTGTTACAAAATGTAACTAAGAAAAAATCTGTAAACGACACTGTAATAATTTTAAAAAGTTTTATCTTGAAGTTACAAAATCTTATTTGAAATTAAACGCCTACACTTTCATCGTAAGAAGCGAGAGTCTTTAAATAACCTCGTACATTTATACCTGGTAAATAATTTTTATTTAACAATGAAAGTTAATTCCCCTTGTATAATATGTATTGATTATGTCCCCTACTCTTTGCTTATTTAACGTGTTTTTAATTTAGCTATCTGGTAATTGACGACCACGTAGAGCTGGTTTTTACGTGTTGGTATGGAAGCCGAGCGTTCAGAAAGCAATAGCAAACTACTGAACGTAGAAACTTGCCAAGACATCAACAACGGCAGTAAAATGCTGATGTTGACCTCAACATCCTGTAAGGGCTATACAACTTTCAAAGAATAAATGTCTGGTAATTCCGCAGAATGCTTGAACAGAAGTATTAATAAGTGTAGTGATCAATCAAGACATTGCTTTCAATCATGTTATTATGATATGTTAAATATACAAAAGCAACTACGGAAACGCATGCGCAGTTAAATTGTATGATTTATTATTAAAGGAGATATTTATTTTACAGAAATAGGAGGGATGGACAGAAAGTAATGCACCATTTGGCAGAGAGAGAGAGAGAGGGGGAGAGAGAGTGAAGAAGAAGAAGAAGAAGAAGAAGAAGAAGAAGAAGAAGAAGAAGAAGAAGAAGAAGAAGAAGAAGAAGAAGAAGAAGAAGAAGAAGAAGAAGAAGAAGAAGAAGAAGAAGAAGAAGAAGAAGAAGAAGAAGAAGAAGAAGAAGAAAAGAAGAAGAAGAAGAAGAAGAAGAAGAAGAAAAAGAGGAAGAAGAAGAAGAAGAAGAAGAAGAAGAAGAAGAAGAAGAAGAAGAAGAAGAAGAAGAAGAAGAAGAAGAAGAAGAAGAAGAAGAAGAAGAAGAAGAAGAAGAAGAAGAAGAAGAAGAAGAAGAAGAAGAAGAAGAAGAAGAAGAAGAAGAAACGTTCATCATCATCATTATTTGATTCACCAGTCTAAAATCTTGTGGTGATCATTTATTCCGCTATCCCCACTTCTTTGCCATTCTCTTTGGTTAGTCGACAGATCATCTTTATTGCAAATTGAACCATTTAGTTCGAAAATGGTCGGATTTCGTCCTTAGTATCTCACCCGGCAGCCGGTCTCCCTGGCCTAGAGTTAACGTCTTTCTCCGTAATCCCGCATATTCTCGTGAGTAATCTAACCTGTGCGAGAATCGCTGCATTGGTAACTTATGGGGTATGTGAGTCGGTCGCTCAGAAAGCGATGGCAAAATACTGAGCGTAATCTTGCCAAGAAATCAACAATCAGCTGAAAGATGCTGGTGATGACAGCGATGTCCCGTTAAAGGACATTCGAACAAAAAAAAAAAAAACAACACCTCATTCGGCGGGTATCGGCTGACGACAGCTACTGTATTTTGTGTTGGTGTATTCATCTTCTCTGTCTGCCTGCGTAGCGCCACAGTTTGGCTTCACCCCTTTTGACTTGATATTCTCACAATCTTATTTAAGTGCAGATGTTAGTTAGTCAGTTAGTCGTGGTTCCAACTTCACAGCAACGGGTCGTCCCCATTATGCTCCGTTCCTGTTGTCACGTGATCTACAGCCGTATAAGAAAACCCTACGGGTAAGGATGTAGATAGAAAAGCTGACCCTTGGTTAGGTCAGTCCACTGTAGGAGAAGAAGACAAAAAGGCTCGTATTGGGTCTAGATAGTATGAATCCTGGTCCCAGATGAGTCTACCTTCCTATCAGTGGCACAGGGAAATGCAAGTAAAGTTGGACACTATACACCGATAGATGATAGCTGACTTAGTTAGCAGTGACACGCTACCCTGTGATGAAGAAAAGCCCCCAGTGCCCTCAAGTATAACATACAGGAGAGACACAACTAGTTCACTCAACTTCTATCCTTACACACTACACTTAATTATTATGAGGTGAAAAAGGCAGTAGGTAAAGTTTTGTGTGATGGTCTACAAATCAGACCGCACAGTTTAATTATAAATGAAAGAAAAGAAAAAAAAATGTCTCCACTCGGGAGATAAAAGTCAAATGGATTAATGTTAGTTTCTGGCTAATACAGCAAACAAAGCTGTTTCATGTGCTCTTAAATCATAGAAGCACAGCAAAGCATTCGGTGGTGGGTTGAATTCAGATTGATGGTTTGTAACTCAGCTCATATCCAAAGCTCCCACGATAGTTGTCGGCAGCTTTCCTCTCCGGTCCATCAGTTCTCAATTGATGATGACGGCAAAGTGGACTGCACTACTTTGGCTCAGGCAACAAATAGTTATGGGTGAACTCGCTGATGCTGGTTGATGATGAGGGTGCCGCTTGAGGGTGCACCACAACCACTCTGCAAATAAAGTCAAACAGGACATCTGGTAAGCTATGGTCTGGAATCACTCTTCCATCTTTATTCAACCATTTTGCTATAGCTATAATCTTCTCATAAGGCAAAGGCATCTGTAATTATTAGGACATATTCCTAACTGTTCTTCTGACTGGACATACCGACAAGGTAGAAAGGAAAGGATTGATTTACACTCGTACGTGACAGTGCCTATCTCTATTCATGAGGAGAGTACGGTCTGATCCTGAATGATATATATATATATATATATATATATATATATATATATATATATATATATATATATATATATATATATATATATATATATATATATATATATATATATATATATATATATATATATAGATATAGATATGAGTGAATGGATCAAATTCCCTTCAGCGAAAAGAAATATTCAAGACAAGTACTGATGATGTGATAGGAAAAGACATGGATCACAAACCTAACAATCACAACTGATGCTCCTAAGTGTGCAAGAGACACAAGGGTGTATTGTAACGTAAGGAAATTGTTCCAGATACTAAGGTGTCTGAATATGCTCTCCACTGATATTCATTCCGAGACGCCTGAGAATAGTCTCCAATGAATGCTGCCTAGGTTGGTGATAGTCATCCACGTATCCATCTATATATAAAGAAGAGAGTTCCCCCGGAACTGCGAACCATTGTCTGTCAAAATCTGATTAGGAAAACCTAATCTGGTGAAGATAGTCACTAGGGCATCCGCTACTCGTTTGGAATCTATTCCAGGTAGAGCTATGGCTTCTGACCACATAGTGCATGTATCAACTAGAGTTAGAATAAATGCATTCTTCCTCTTGGAGCGTGGCAAAGGACCAACAATGTCCACGGCAACACGCTCAAACGGAATACTCAAAATTGGCATTTCGCCCAAAGTTACTGGGGCGGTCCAATGTTTAGGTGAGACCCGTTGGCATTCTGGACAGGACTTCACATACCGTTGAATATCGGCAGACATTCCTGGCCAAAAATAGTGGCACGTAATACGCTGAGTAGTGGCACCCACTCCCATATGTCCACTGAAAGATATGGTGTGACCCATATGTAATATCTGATTCCGGAATTTATATGGAACAACAAGTTGCCCGTGGTCGTGATCCTTGGTTCCCGCCCGCCGGTACAAAAGCTTCTCTTTCATATAAAAATCGCCCCCTTTAGGTGGATTCCGTGCTTTAGGTAGTTTACCAAAGCAAGGTTTCAGTGTTGGGTCTTCTGCCTGGGCAGCCCGAATTTCTCGAGGTAGTGGATTATTAAGACGAAGATCAGGCTCACTCGACACTGCTGCCTGACTTCTGGTCTGCACTGCTGCAACAATTATAGGTGATTTTGGTTCGCCCAAGTAGACATACCGACATCCTAACATGAATGGGTACACTGGATCCTCCATCACTGCTGCAGAAATCGTCCCAGTGACATATTTAGATTCCACATCTACCTTTGCAATCTGCACCTCTATTGTCTCAGAGCTCATGGTGGCTCCCTTTATTGTAACGGTCTGTTCTGTTAGCTGGCCGGGTTTGACTAGGTATTTTGCGATAAATGAATCATACTGGAGTCCCGTATCATAGAGACATCGCACCTGACTCCCATTTACCGTAATAGTTTCGACCACAGGAGGTCTAGCATTGCTCCCAGAGTTCTTGTTGGGGTGGTCTCCGGTTCCCGTAGCTAGGCACGCCGCATAGTGGGTTTGGGGTTTATTCTTGCAGAACCGTGTGTGGTGATCATGGTTTTTGCAATTTTTGCAGTATGGTTTACCCCATCCACTATGGTTTGTGGGTGGGTTTTGTGCTGGTTGTTGAAACCCATGATGTTGATGAGGACCCACATTTTTCCCAAATTGTCCTCTGCTGTCCTTACCGGAGTTATTTGAATTCTTAGAGAGTTGTGGTTTTTCAACATGAGAACTACTCCCAGCTTTTGTGGTATTCGCTTCGCCATGGGCCATTAGGTATCTTTTCGCCAGAGAGGTTATCTCCGCTAACCGAAGTCCCACCATTTTCTGCCACAAAAGTCTGCATCGGCTTGGGCATTGTCTCCCTCATCTGCTCTGCCAAAATCATCTCCTCCAGCCCTGCGTAGGTTGCCTCGTATTCACTCAGTCCCACCCACTTGGTGACATAAGTATGTAACCGTGAGGCAAACTGGGAATACGATTCTCCCTGCAACCGCTTGGCGTTTCGGAACTTCATTCGGTAGGCAGATGAAGTCAACTCATACCTCTTGAGAAGAGCACTTTTCAGAGAGTCGAAATCCCGTTCCTGTCCAGGAGGTAGTTTAGAGAATATATCATACGCTGCGCCGCGGAGTCCTTGTGAAATTTTTTAAATTCCATTTGTCCTTGGGCAGGCTATATGCTTCGGCCATCAAAACAAATTTGTCAATCCAGTTGTCCATCTGCTCAGTCTTTTCATCAAATGGCAGCAGAGGAATATTCAAGAAATATTAAAGAAATATTCAAGACAAGTACTGATGATGTGATAGGAAAAGACATGGATCACAAACCTAACAATCACAACTGATGCTCCTAAGTGTGCAAGAGACACAAGGGTGTATTGTAACGTAAGGAAATTGTTCCAGATACTAAGGTGTCTGAATATGCTCTCCACTGATATTCATTCCGAGAGGCCTGAGAATAGTCTCCAATGAATGCTGCCTAGGTTGGTGATAGTCATCCACGTATCCATCTATATATAAAGAAGAGTCTTCCTCTTGAGAAAGTATTAACTAGAGAAGTGATCCTATCCATACTTAAGAACTGAGCTAATCTAGAAAAGACAAGTATGGGCGCCCAAGCGGCGTGGGCATGATAACTAGGTCATGCCATGGCGTGGGGCTGGTTTTAGATATAGCGAGGCCATTTTGATGAAATACCTACTATTTGATTTAAACCATTCCATTCAGTACTGTATATTCTAGTCTTAGCAGTAACAGTAATATTAACCTTATTTTAATATATTAACAAAGTATCTCAACCCGAGTATACTTTAAAACTAGCGTGGTTTTGTACTACATTGCAATGTCTCCTTTGTCTGCCAGCGATAATATTCTCTGAATGTATCCAAGATTTAGACGCCGGATTTACGAATATTGTAGAACGTGACGTGTTTCGTTCTATTAAGAACGAGTTTGTACAACTGAACTCAGTTGTAAATTGAATATTCTGTTAATTAATATATATTCTATGGGCAACCATGCCGTTAGTGGAATTGGCTGGCCATCATGTCGTAAACTCACATTCATTGCAAAACTGTTATGAACATAAAAATTATATATAGGAATAATAATCGTTTGATCTTACCTAGTTCCAGAATCAGATTCTCACTACGGATCGGGGCCCTTGTTCAATATAAAATTTTCTCTTTCTTATTTCAGTAATCTAATATTGACTTATTACTTGTTTAAGTAATTTACTATTTAAAAAACGTTGCTTTTTGAACACCACAAATGGGCCCCGACCGCTGTCTGCAATGGCTAGCAGAAGAGTGAGAGCGGATATGGAACTAGGATACGCAAGTGGTCGTTTCCGGGCCAGTTGTCTGTTGGTTTGAAGTTGGCCAGGATAAGTCGGCCAAACTAAATTACTCTATAAACCGTAAATATAATGTGATCGTAACATTTATATAACATTTCTAATTATTCTTTATAATACACTGAATAATAAGCAAGAGGAGAGGGTGCAGCCAGGCTTTCGCCACAGATGTCCCCCATAGGGAAAAAAGTACGTGACACGGACTTTTACAATCTGGCTAAGCCCTCTCGTTTGCTAGCTTTCAAGCTAGTGTATGGGAACACTGAGTAGCGTAGCCACAACCTCGTCTTCTGTAGAGCAGTGTCTACTTAGGAAATCTGCTCCAACATTATATTTGCCAGGAAAATATTCCACGGTGAAGGTATACGGTTGCAGTAATAGTGACCACCTCATCAATCTTGTGTTTAATTGTTTGGATGAGGCTAAGAACATCAAAGGCTGGTGGTCGCTTTGTACAATAAACTTGGTTCCATATAGATACGGCTGGAACTTCTGTATAGCCCATACCAGAGCCAAACATTCTTTCTCGATGGTGGAGTAGTTCTTTTCCGCTGTATTTAACTTGCGGCTAGCGTAAGCTACTGGAAACAGCATCTCTCCATCATCTCGACCCTTTTGTAAAAGAGTTGCTCCAATTCCCACATTGCTCGCGTCCGTCCTTAAGGTGAATGGACACGACAAGTCAGGTAATTGTAAAATAGGCTTCGCTGTTAGTCTGTCCTTCAGCGTAGTATAAGCCTCTTCACACGCTGGCGTCCACTTAACTTGCTCAGGTGCTCCTTTCCTGGTGGCATCTGTTAATGGCGCAGCTAGAACGTTGAAGTTTTTGATAAACTTCTGATAAAATCCACACAGGGATACGAAGGATCTGACGTCTTTCTTGGTCCTGGGCCTGGTGGCCTTGAGAAGTTTATCTACGTTCTTTTGTTCTGGGCGCATGTGTCCTTGAACCACTGTATGCCCCAAAAATTCCAGCTGCCGGAAAGCGATCTGGCATTTTGCTGGTCTGGCGGTGAGCCCTGTCTCTGCCAGCCTCCTTAACAGTCTGTCGATGGACTGCAGGTGTTCCTCGTAAGTGTCCGAGGCGATGAGAATGTCATCCATAAAGTTACTGATACTCTGGTCCTTTAATGGATCTAATAACAATCTCATCATTCGGGTGAACACACCAGGAGCGTTGCTCAGCCCGAATGGGAGCACATTGAATTCGTAATGGCCGTCAGCTGTGCTGAAAGCCAAATACGGTCGGACTTCTTTCTTTACTGGAATCTGGTAGTACCCCTTACTGAGGTCTATCTTGGAAAAATACTTCGCTTTACTCAGTTTCGCGAACAATAATCCTTGATCCGGTAAAGGTTCCGCTTTGAAATTCTGTGACTCCATTTAGCTGACGATAGTCGATGCACAATCGATGCTCGCCGCTGGGTTTTCTCAAAAGCACCACGCTTGCACTATAGGGTGACTCCGAGGGCGAAATTATTCCTTCTTTTAATAGGTAATTTATTTCGGCTTGTAAAGCCTCCTGTTTTGCATAGGGAACAGGGTAATACTTTTGGCGGACTGGATCGGCGTTGTTAATTTCATGTCAAACTTCCTTTTGGTTTCCCTTTGACTGGACGGGCCCAAACGTTTTTTAATCGCTCTCCAAGCTTTAGTCCCGGTTTCCGGGTTTTTGCGGAATTACACCCGATCCTCTACCCTTTTACCCCAGGACCGGCCCCAAAATCAGGGGGCGTTTTCAGCCTTTTTAAAAAGGTTTATGGGAATCCTTTTTTTGTCTCTTTTAGTTTTAGGGATACTTTTTTAATGGGAAAAATCCCTCCACCTTTTACTTATTCCCCGGGGGGAACATAATGACCTTGTCTCCCACCTCCAAAAACCTTCTTTCTTTTTAATAAGATGGGATTTTCTTTTCCCGATTGAATTTGAGTTTGTTTATTTTTTTTCCCCCAAAAATGGGAAAAGGTTTTTCCCTCCCTCCCATCCAAACCCCATTAACCCCCCCCTTTTGGGTACCAAAAAAAAAAGAATGGGTCCTTCGAGGCTTGGCTTCCCCTTTTAAAAAAGGGGGAGGCCCTTTTCTTTCCCGGCACACGAGGTGAATTCCCAAAGGTTTCACCGTCCCATTTTGGGGGGGGGAACTTTAATATGGGAGCCAAAATATTTAAAATTTCCCTTACTTTCCCCCTCAACCAGTCTTTAAAAATTAAGGCCTAACGGTTTATGGGTCCCCACCAATTTTTAGGTAGAAGGTTTTAAAAATCTGTTCCGAGGAAAAAATTTTTCTTCCCTTTATGGGGGAAAAAAAATGCCCGGGCCAAAAGGTACTCAAAATTGGCTTTCGCCCAAAATTACGGGGGTCCAATGAGGGGCCCTTGGCTTTCAACTTTCCCTACCTTGAAATTGGAGACTTTGGAAAAAATGGCCCAATCCGAGGGATGGACCCCTCCCCTATTCCCGGAATTTTGGGCCCCTTGTTTTTGTTCCAATTTATTGGAAAACAATTGGTGGGTATCCTGGCCCGCCCGGGAAAAATTTTTTTCAATTAAAAAGCCCCCATGGTTCCTGCTTTTGGATTTACCAAACAAAGGTTTAGTTTGGGGTTCTTCCCCTTTTGAGGTGGGAAAAGACAAAAGGTCACCACACGCTCCACCGGGATCTCAAAATTTGGGATTTTTCGCCCAAGTAAAATGCTCCAAATGTGGGGAAGGGCCCCTTGGCAAAAATTCCCCGGGCAAAGATTCCCCATTTCCTTTTAATCGCACCCCTTTCCGGCCATGGGGGCCCCTTTTTTTAAAGGCTGGTTTGTGGCCACTATATTTTCATAAAGAAAATTGGACCCATATGGAAATACCCGATCCCATTTATAAAAGGAACAACAGTTGCCCCCGGTTTTTGTTGGGGGGCTGGTTCCCGGGGGCCCGCCGCAAGTTTTTTTATTCGCCCTTTGGTGATTGGTTTTTTCCCTTTTTTGGGAGGGTTTTCCCCCCCCAAGGTTTGTGGGGGGGGTCTTTTTGCCCTTTTTGGGCCCCCCCCAAAATTTCCCCGGTTTAAATATTTAATTTTAGAGAGTTTGGGTTTTTAAAATGAAACTCTCCCGCTTTTTTGGGTTTTTCCCCGCCCCCATTAGGTATCTTTTCGCCAGAGAGGTTATCTCCGCTAACCGAGTCCCACCATTTTCTGCCACAAAAGTCTGCATCGGCTTGGGCATTGTCTCCCTCATCTGCTCTGCCAAAATCATCTCCTCCAGCCCTGCGTAGGTTGCCTCGTATTCACTCAGTCCCACCCACTTGGTGACATAAGTATGTAACCGTGAGGCAAACTGGGAATACGATTCTCCCTGCAACCGCTTGGCGTTTCGGAACTTCATTCGGTAGGCAGATGAAGTCAACTCATACCTCTTGAGAAGAGCACTTTTCAGAGAGTCAAAAATCCCGTTCCGTCCAGGAGGTATTTTAGAGAATATATCATACGCTGCGCCGCGGAGTCCTTGTGAAATTTTTAAATTCCATTTGTCCTTGGGCAGGCTATATGCTTGGGCCCATAAAAACAAATTTGTCAATCCAGTTGTCCATCTGCTCAGTCTTTTCATCAAATGGCAGCAGAGGAATATTCAAGAAATTTTAAAAAAAATATTCAAGACAAGTACTGATGATGTGATGGGAAAAAGACATGGATCACAAACCTAACAATCACAACTGATGCTCCTAAGTGTGCAAGAGACAAAAGGGGTGTATTGTAACGTAAGGAAATTGTTCCAGATACTAAGGGTCTGAATATGCTCTCCACTGATATTCATTCCGAGAGGCCTGAGAATAGTCTCCAATGAATGCTGCCTAGGTTGGTGATAGTCATCCACGTATCCATCTATATATAAAGAAGAGTCTTCCTCTTGAGAAAGTATTAACTAGAGAAGTGATCCTATCCATACTTAAGAACTGAGCTAATCTAGAAAAGACAAGTATGGGCGCCCAAGCGGCGTGGGCATGATAACTAGGTCATGCCATGGCGGGGGCTGGTTTTAGATATAGCGAGGCCATTTTGATGAAATACCTACTATTTGATTTAAACCATTCCATTCAGTACTGTATATTCTAGTCTTAGCAGTAACAGTAATATTAACCTTATTTTAATATATTAACAAAGTATCTCAACCCGAGTAATTTTTAAAACTAGCGTGGTTTTGTACTACATTGCAATGTCTCCTTTGTCTGCCAGCGATAATATTCTCTGAATGTATCCAAGATTTAGACGCCGGATTTACGAATATTGTAGAACGTGGGGTTTTGTTCTATTTAAAAACGAGTTTGTACAAATGAAAATCAGTTGAAATTGAATATTCTGTTAATTAATATATATTCTATGGGCACCATGCCGTTAGTGGAATTTGCTGGCCATCATGTCGTAAACTCACATTCATTGCAAAACTGTTATGAACATAAAAAATTATATATAGGAATAATAATCGTTTGATCTTACCTAGTTCCAGAATCAGATTCTCACTACGGATCGGGGCCCTTGTTCAATATAAAATTTTCTCTTTCTTATTTCAGTAATCTAATATTGACTTATTACTTGTTTAAGTAATTTTCTGTTTTAAAAAAAGTTGCTTTTTTCCCGGGGCCCGTTGTCTGTTGGTTTGAAGTTGGCCAGGATAAGTCGGCCAAACTAAATTACTCTATAAACCGTAAATATAATGTGATCGTAACATTTATATAACATTTCTAATTATTCTTTATAATACACTGAATAATAAGCAAGAGGAGAGGGTGCAGCCAGGCTTTCGCTACACCTGTGCCAGTTAATATCACACTAAATGCTCCCCAGACAATGAACAGGACCTGCAAAATTTAGTAGATGCGATTGTTACACACAGTGAACAACTAGGGTTAGAATTAAATTGTAAAAAGACACAGATTATGGTCGTCACTAGGAAGGACGTAATACCACAATGTAATATACAAGTAAATGGGAATATTCTTCAACAAGTGAGTAGGTACAATTATCTCGGAACAGTAATAACATCTGATGGGAGATGCCTTGAAGAGATTAGAACAAGAATCGCCATGGCAAAAGTAGCCTTTAGCAAGATGAAAAACATATTGACCAATAAAAAGATGTCAATTGAAACGAGAAAAAGAGTGTTGAGATGCTACATAGAACCTGTACTTTTATATGGATGTGAAGCGTGGACAATGAGCAGTCAGGCTGAAAAACATCTGATGGCTGTAGAGATGTGGTTTCTGAGGAAAATGCAAAGAATACCATGGACAGCCAGAAAGACCAATGAACAAGTCCTTCAAGAAACAAATGAAGATCGTAAATTGATTAGAGAAATTAGACGTAGACAGTCAAAATTCTTTGGGCATGTTATGAGAAGAAATGGATTGGAGAATTTGGTGACAACTGGTAAGATCGAGGGGAACAGACCAAGGGGAAGACCTAGAAGCAAGTACCTGGATGGCTTGGCCTTGTGGCATGGTCGAGACAGAAACACGGAGCTGATCCACGACTCTGGTGATCGAGTGAGATGGCAGAACATGACCG
>JACEFZ010001906.1:0-22892 GCA_014155875.1 Cepaea nemoralis | reverse complement strand
CATAAATTAATAGATGTGGCATGCATTCAAGAGACACACCTCAATGCCAGTCGCAAATTCTCAGTCAGAGGACACGTTTCGACCACGAAGGACACAAAGGAGGAGTTCTAATACTTACACGAAATACAATACTTTGCAGCGAAGTATCTGTGATCTCTGACAACCAAACGGAAATTATAGGTGTTGATATAATGATAAAGGACGTGAAAATAAGAATTTACAATCTGTATAGCCCGGCAGATAAGGACCTTACACTCTCAAACATGAAAATAACCGACATAAACTGCATTATTATCGGAGACTTTAATAGCCGTTCAGAAAGATGGGGATACCCAGATACTGACAAAAGAGGAGATGAAATGGAGGACTTGTTAATAGACTCAAATCTCCATCTACTCAACAAAGCGGATGACACACCGAGCTTCTACTCCAGAAGATGGTTTACCACTTCTACTCCAGACTTAGCTTTCTGCACAGGAGACATCCTCCATAAAATCGATCGCCATGTGCTTGACCAATTAGCAGGTAGTGACCACTGACCAATCAAGCTTGTAATGAATATGGAGTATGTTCCACAGGAGCAAAAGCCTTTGCCCCGATGGAATTACAAACGAGCAGATTGGGACAGATTTGCCATACTAACAGACAAATATTGTGAAAATATAAATACACGTTATGGCAACATTTGACAGACCACCCTATGTACAACATTTTAATGGTTTTGGAAAGGGAAGACTGAAGCGTAGCAACTTTGTAGAAACTGCAAAACGAAAGATTATGGCAGATCCCATACTTAACATATCAACAGTCAAACCCATTTACAATGCACACAAGTTCCCAGTTTGGAGACAGCAGCAACTGCCTGAGATGATAGAAAACATTCCTGGTATTGAGAAAAAGAACACTCAGAATGAAACCGAAAGAAGAAAAATAACCATAAATTACATAAGAGAACATTACCCAAGCAGCAATTGGACCCATGTATATACAGATGGATCAACCAAAAATTCTCCTAAATTTAAAAAATGGAGTGAAAAAAACACAGTCAGTGGCAACTGGAAAATTTTCAAGTAACTTCAAAGCGGAGGTAGAGGCTTTGAAAACTGCAGCAGAAATACTCTTGATGGAGGAAAATCAGAGAAGCAAATAGCTATCTTTACAGATACAAAGTCAGCTGTCTCAATACTGAAGAGGAAAAACAGCACAGAACTAGCTGACCTAAGAGCAGCACTCCATGGTCTATGCCAGAAATCCAAAAAAGTAGTAATACAGTGGATCCCATCACATTGCAGTATTCCTGGAAATGAAGAGGCTGACAGACTAGCAAAAGAGGGTGGACGACTACCACAGCCTGATATAGACATAACTTATAATGAGGCAAAGAGGTTGATAAAAAGCACCTATAGAGCCAAATGGGACTCGACCGAAGAGAACAAGTAGCAATCTTCAGACTCGGCACAGGACATAACAGGCTGAAATACCACTTGTTCAGTAAACTAAAGATAGGAGATACCGATGAATGTAATTGTGGAACTGGTAAAATGACAGATAAACATTTGCTGCAAGAGTGCCCAATATATGCAGAACAGAGAAAGATATTTTGGCCTACACCTGCTTGCATTTGAGGGCAAGCTCTATGGAGATATCAACAAGCTCAAGTTGACTGGAGCTTACTTTAACTACATTCAGGTTGACATCTAAAGGTGCATGAAGAATTACTTAAACTACAACACTTCATTCGACAGGTATGTCGTAGCGTCCCAGAGGCATGAAATGGAATATTGCTTGGCTAGCAAATCCATTACGTGGAAAGTTCGAATCAAAAGCTCATTGTGGTGTGGGCATCATCAATAGTGGAAAAAAGCGTATCAGTGGCACGAAATGGAATATTGCTTGGATAGCAAATCCATTAAGTGGAAAGTCGGAATCGAAAGCTCATTGTGTGGGTGTCGTCAAAGGTGGAAAAAGTGTCTTAGTGGCCCGAAATTCAATATTGCTTGGATAGCAAATTTATTATGTGGAGAGTCCAAATCGGAAGCTCACGGTGTGGATGTCATCTGCAGACTGCATCTTTCTGGTTTCCGGAGGAACAGCCTGTAGTGAACGAAAGGCCCAATATACGGAAGTGAGACTAGGCAGCCATGTGCAGGACGTGACGATTCCTTGGGTGAGCCTAGTACCAGAGCGCTATGTGTCGGCTCTGCAATTATGGAAGCCTTCTTGGATGGCGGAGAATCCCATGTTTTGCCTTCCCCTGAGGACTGACCGGGAGTCTTCGGCTGTTCTAAATTGGCCAGCTGGGATGGGTTATAACAAAACAACAGTGCGAGGCAAATGTAATACGAAATACTCGGGAAGGTTAACCCGGTCAACAAATGGCCGCAGAAATCGAATATGTCGTCCTAACGGCGCAAGAACGCAGCTCTGCTGTAAACAGGCACAACGCAATCAGGCCCGAAAAAAAAAAAACAACTCTCCTGATGAACGCAGAAGAAGAAGAAGAAGAAGAAGAAGAAGAAGAAGAAGAAGAAGAAGAAGAAGAAGACAATCCCAAAATATTAATATTATATTTCAATAACCCTACGTTTTGTGCTGTCTTTGCCAATTCATACATACCTCTGTACTGTCGAAATGTTTAATGTCGCTTAAGGGCCACCAACTAAATTCACGAGGTTAGAACAACACAGTGGATAGACTAACATATTTAGTCGTATACACACGTCATTCAAAATGTCTTGAGGAATTCCCAGTTTTCTCTCGCTCTCACTCTCTTTCTTTATTTTTTATGTCATAAAGTAACAATAATATTTTAGTATCAGTAAGTTCTGCTGGTGCTGTTGCTTAGGTCTAGTAAACGCATTTCACAATACCCCGATATACAGAGTCGAGAGTTCGAAATCAGCTGCGGGAAATTTGGAAGCAGACTTTTTGCTTTGATTTTGATGGCACGAGACGTCGGTCGTCCAATGTCAAACTACTCAACGTAAAAGTTGACTACAGCCAAAATATGCTGGTGTTGATTGCAACGTGCTGTAAAGGACAAGTAAATAACTTTTCATGAGTGCGACCCAACTGACAGCGTCGTCGTGTGTTACCAGGGTCATTGTAAAAGGAAATAATAGTAACACTGCAACCTAACATGCATAGTGTAAGAGTCAGCTTTTGAGGGTTGACGTGTGACCGGCCACCTCAACGCCTAGAAATAACTTTAGCCGAAAATCCAACTAATATTGAAAAACTCTACAAAAATGTTGGCGTGAGTTAATTGACAGCCCACGCTCCTTTGGAAGATAAGAAGCAACAGAAGAGGAAGAACTGAAAGCACATTAGTAGTGTCGCGTAGGTAGATACATGGCCCAACGCTTGTCTAGTGGGTGATTATCGTACATTGTTCATCTCTCGTTTGCACAATATCCTGCACGCATACATTCGCCCGCTTCAACACCCTCCCTGGGCAGATATGCTATTATTCCGGGGAACATAATTCTAAAGGATTGTATTGTCAGCGAGACATCTTTGCCGCAATCTTTATTGTGACGGGTGGACAAAGAGAAAGCGAAGAGAGAGAGAGAGAGAGAGAGAGAGAGAGAGAGAGAGAGAGAGAGAGAGAGAGAGAGAGAGAGAGAGAGAGAGAGAGAGAGAGAGAGAGAGAGAGAGAGAGCTTTCTTAATAAAGTAAACACGATGCAAACTACCTCTGCATCCGATTTGCGACGATAAAGGAGTGTGTTTCAGTCATAAAATCATAACCTTATGTAAACGTAGCCTACATAAGCTAGGAAGAAAAGACCTACGCTCGCAATCAGACACCTGTGTTTCACGTTATCTGACATTGTTCACAGCTAGGTTGTCGCGTGGTGAGCCTATCCTATGTCTAAATAAACATCACATACTTGTGTTAATCGTTTGGAGTCCTCAGGGCCGTTAACAAACGTAGGAAATATGTTCATATTGGCACTCATGGTTCTACAGATGGAGAATACACCAGGCAATACATATATGTAAAGTGATAGACTCCCTGTGCGAGACGCGGGCACTGAGCAGTTCCGACGGATGACAATGGAGTCCCAAGACAAAAACAGCGTAAGCTTTTTTAAAAAATATTTTGGGGAATAATGATGTTTTTTTTTTGTGTGTGTGTTAACTTTAAGGAATATTTTTACACGGGGCACTCTTCCGAATTCGGGTCCCAAATAGTTCTGCAGTGAATAATTTTATATAACTAACACTAACTCTTTGCACGTAAATAGCGTCGTTATTAATAATGTTGGCCAAGTGTTTTAACATATATATCTCATTTCAGCGTCTTTTAGCCGGATTTTTTTACACGTAAATATAGCGTTGTTATTAATAATGTGAGCTAAATTATACACTATAGCTTGTAGCATCGTCATTTACCAGTAGTTTTTTAAATACGCAAATACTGAAATAGCGTTGTTATTAATAACGTGGGCCAAGTGTTTTAACATATATAGCTTGTCTCACCGCCCTTTACCAGAATATTCTTGCACGCACATAGCGTTGTTATAAATAATGTGGGCAACGCGTTTTAACATATATAGCTAGAAGCACTAATGTTTGTCCATCAAGAATGATGATGACCATTCATTTCTTCCAGTGGGGTTGAAAGTATGGAGCCGTGATTTGAAATGTTCTTTGACAATGTGGGCAAAAAATGCTTGCCGTTCCAGGAGGAGGATATCCTGCAGTGGTTTTTCTGTCCAGCCTTTTCTTCACAGCTCTTGCAGTCGTGGTTGCTTCACAAGTGACTGCATCCTTATGTAATGATGTACGCCACGAATTACGGTCTTTAGCAGCAGTCTCCCAGGTACCAAGATGAGTTCCAAAAGCTTTCAGTGAGATTTTCAGTGTCTTTAAAGCGTTTCATCTGGACGCATTGGGAGCGTTTACCACAACGCAGCTCGCCTTAAAAAATTTGTTTATGGAGCCTGTTATCAGTTATCAGTTGGGGTATCTTCATTGCACTCCGGACAGGTCCATAGGTGCTCAGATCCCCACCCCCTCCCCAGCATATGCATCAGCGTCCGGTGGCTAATAGTGCCAGTTCTGTGTTGGTTGACGAGGCAACTCGTTTTCCCGATGTACCTCTCGCGTCTGGCCGTGCCATTTCTTACTCCCAAGTCTTTCATCCTGGACAGCGATGTGGATTCACTGACGTCAAAGTCCTCTGTTCTCGACATATCTTTAAGGACGTTAATAACATCGGCACGATCCATGGGCTGTCCATCTACAGGGGGTGCAGAGCCAGCCAGTTATGAAGCCTGTGATCTGGCATATGAGTGAAGTGACCAGCCCAGTGAATCTGATTTTTTATTAGTAGAGTGTGGATACTGGACATGGACGCTCTTTCTAGAACTTCAGTGTCTGAGATCTTGTCTTGCCATTTAATCTTCAATAGCTTCCTAAGGCAGAATGTGTGGAAGTGGTTTAATTTCCTAGCATGTCGCTGATAAACAGTCCATGTTTCACAAGCATATAGCAGTGTGGATAATACAACTACTTTATAGACTTTCAGCTTTGTTTGCAGGCTTATTCCATTTCTGTCCCATACATTCTTGTACAGTCTGCCAAAGGCCGCGCTGGTCTTGGAGATTCTTGCATTCACTTCGTCATCAATTGTGGCAGCTTGTGACACAGTGCTGCCAAGATAGGTGAATTTGTCCACAACACTTAGTCTATGACCGTTCACCTTGATATTCGGCACGGTGTGATTATTCCCTGGAGCTGGCTGGTACATAACTACAGTCTTCTCCAAGTTGATATTGAGCCCTAAGTTGGCACAGGCATATGAGAAAGCTGAAACATTGTGTTGCATGTCTGCCTCTGAGTTGGCATATAGAGCGCAATCATCAGCAAACAGCAGTTCTCTGACGGTGTCGCTGTTAGTTTTAGTTTTGGCTTTCAGCCTTCTGAGATTGAACAACTTTCCATCCATGCGGTAGTTGATGTCTATTCTAATGTCATTGTTCTCGAAGGCATTCGTCAGCATAGCTGAAAACATGAGGCTGAACAGTGTTGGTGCCAGGACACATCCTTGCTTCACTCCATTGGTGACAGGAAAGGGCTCAGACAGTTCACCATTTTCCTGTACTCTTGCCTGCATACCATCTTGAAATAGCCGCACTATTTGGACAAACTTTTGTGGACAGCCATATTTCGCCATAATCTTCTAAAGTCCTTCTCTGCTGACTGTATCAAAATCCTCGGTAAGGTCAATGAAAGTGGAGAACATTTCAGAGTTCTGTTCCTGACATTTCTCTTGCAGCTGCCTTGCAGCGAAAATCATGTCAACAGTTCCTCAGTTCTTTTCTGAAGCCACATTGACTCTCAGGAAGAAGACCTTGATCGAGATGGGCCGTGAGGGACTTGAGAAGAATTCTGGCGAGTATCTTCCCTGCGACTTGAGAGCAAGGAGATGCCTCGGTGGTTGTCACAGGATTGGCGGTTTCCTTTACGTTTGTAAAGGTGGACTATTGACGCGTCCTTGAAATCTTGTGGCATGGTCTCGTTCACCCATATATTTGTAAAGACTTGGTGAAGCTGTTCTATTAGGACCGGCCCACCTGCCTTGTATATCTCTGCTGGGATAGAGTCAGGACCAGGCGCCTTTCCACTGGAAAGTTGCTGAATGGCTTTGTTTAGTTCCACTATGGTTGGCAGGTCATCAAGTGTATCATTAGTGGAAGGCAATTGATGGTTTCATCATCGGAGAAGGAAGTTGCATTTAAGATATTGCTGAAATGCTTTGTCCAGCGTTGAAGGATTTATTTCTTATCGGTGACCGATATTCTCCCATCGGCACTGAGGAGGGGAACTATGCCTGGTGATGGAGGACCGTAGACCGCTTTCAGTGAGTCGTTGAAGTTGTTCATGTCATGTCTGTTAGCAGAGCCTTGAATTTCATCAGCTTTGTTGCTTAGCCAGGAGTCCCGCAAGTGCCGAAGTTTCTGCTGCACTATTTTCCGAATGTTATTGAAGGCATCTTTTTTTTAATGTTAACTTCGGGTCATTCAAATGTGCCATAAGGAGAAGATGTTTCTCGGCCAGGAATTGGTTGATGTCTTCAGAATTTTAACCAAACCATTCTTTATGGTTTCGGGGGGCTGGACCCAGGATTTCCATAGCAGTGTTGTAAATTATGTCCTTTAGGGCTCTCCACTCTGTTTCCGCATCCCGTTTAGCTGCAGAATTGTGCTTGAGGCGGTCTTCCAGCATGTTTTAAAACGACAGCTGCATTTTTTTTTTGCTGTTTAGGCGGGTGACATTTAGTTTTTTTGATTTTTTGTTGTTGTTGCATTTTTACCCCTTGAGGACGCCGTGGTGGTTTGATGTGTATGTTTATTTTCGAAATAATGAGACGATGGTATGTCCAACATTCGGCACCACACATGGATTTTGTCACTCGAACGTCTTGTCTGTCACTCCGCCCGACGATGACATAGTCAATGAGGTGTCAGTGTTTTGAGCGAGGGTGCATCCATGATGTCCTATTTCTCGTTGGAAGACGAAAAATTGTGTTGGTGATCAGGAGATCGTCTTCGGCACAGATCTGAAGGAGGAGGAGCCCATTGCTATTACAATTTCCGACTCCGTACTTTCCACTGATGCCACTCCAAGATGTGGTGTCCTTGCCTACTCTGGCATTGAAGTCCCCAAGGAGTATAAGTTTGTCTCCTTTGGGAACAGATGTTAATACGTTGTGCAGGTCTTCATAGAACTTGTTTTTGACGTCATCTTCATTTGTCATGGTTGGTGCGTAGACACTCACGATGGTTGCATGCTTCTTTCCTTTCAGCAGGGGTAACTTAATAGTCATAAGCCTGTCATTTATAGCCTTCGGAAATTCAGCTAGTTTGCCAACCAGGGCCGACTTAATGGCAAATCCCACACCGGATTGGCGTCTTTCCTCGCTTTTCCTTCCACTCCAGAAAAATGTGTAGCCGGCACCTACTTCACAGATTTGGCCTTCTTCTGCAAGTCGTGTCTCGCTCAAGGCTGCAATGTCGATGTTGTACCTGCCCAGCTCTCTCCCAATCAGTGCTGTTCGTCTCTCTGGGCCCGACGCGCCGTCTCTATCAAGTAGGGTGCGTACATTGCAAGTCCAGATTGTCAAGGGAATATGGTTAGCTCTTTTAGCTTTACCTGTTTTTACTTTGTTTGTATGTCGACCGCAGTATAGGGTACCCACCAACTGCGTCTAGCTAGTTAGGTAATGATGGAGCAGACAATGTTTAGGGCACCTTTTCTAGCCCCTTCCTCATGCTATGGAGGTGAGCAGTGCTTTCTTATAGAGGGCTGCTCGACTACTCAGGGGGCTGCCGAATCTCACTGCTGCTCCGGTCCGTAGAAGACGACCATATGGCCTGAGCCGCCTGTGTGCAGGTCTGCGACTACGACTGCCAGCGTACCCACGCCTGCCGCTTCGCCGCTCGCCCATCGCCACAGGGCGTTAATGTGATATATGAAGTTGGATGAAGAATGACTTGCGCAATGAATTGGATTAAAGTGAGGAAGAGTTGCGCAATTCGTCGACCTCACTCTCTCGACTGAGTCCATCTGAATCCAGTGGAAGACAAGTCAAGACGTCTGGAGACGAATACAGGTGCAGTGGATGACTAGGACGCTCTACGTGCCTTGCCGTGTTCATTACGTTCTACCACGCTTTGCAGGTAAAGGCCGTCTTGCCCGTTGAATCATCAGTGTTTCATCCGCGCAGTCTGCTGGGTAGGCATACCCTAGTTCACCGCTTGGTCTGACACCAAATGGGCTACCCACGCCTGGTTTAGCCAGCCTCTCACAGCTGTTGCCCGGGGGGGGGGGGTGGCCGCTGTCGCATGCTGACAGCTACTAGGAGCCACAGGCGTGAGCTTGATGTCAGGCTTGGACCATTTGGGGATCGGGCCTGAAGAGGACATGAGAGTCATCCTTACAAAAGGTACTACCTATGGCTGACACCCTGTACCCCCCAAAAGCACAGCTAGAAGCACAACATCTGCAACAAAGACAAATTAAAGTTACTTGCATCTCCGAGATGGATGATGTGGGAAATATCAAACCTTTTTCTCAAGAGATTTTCTTGTACCCAGTTTAAGCACATTAATTTAACAAACCCGCTCCATGTGGATTCCAAACCACACGATGCTGTCGAGCGTCTAGCCATAAAGCTACCGCAGCGCCCGATTTCTCTGTGAGCAAGTTATTTAAAGGGTTCGAATATTTTATACATACGCCCTTCTTATATGTAAAACTCGACACAGACCCACGTAGTCGTAATAAAACAAGCAAATCTAACAACGACTAGGAAACCAGCCTGTTTCTAACTTCAGGCTAGATTACTAACACAATCACATTTATTACACTGTGACCTCTGATGAATATAGAATAATCTATTCTGGTGGAGAGAAACAACAGCGAGGAGTAGCAATTATAATTGATACAAAGAGATCACAATCGATCAAAGGATATTGGACTGTATCAGACAGAGTGTTACTGGTGAAGTTGAGTGGAAGACCTTTTGATATCAACGTCATACAAGTTTATGCACCGACAGCAGACAGTAGTGATGACAGCATTGATGAATTTTATAATGATTTAGAGAAATCCTTCAAGAAATGCAAGAATTCTGAAGTAAATATCATAATGGGTAACTTGAATGCCACAGTTGGAAATCAACAGGACGGATGCTTAGTAGACAAGTATGGACTAGGGGAACAGAATAAAAGAGGTTGCAGACTTGTACAGTGGGCAAAAGAGCATGAGTTGATTATTGGAAACACCTGGTATCAACAGCACCCAAGGAGATTATGGACATGGAGGAGTCCTGATCATAAGATCAGAAATCAGATTGATTACATTCTCATCAACAAAAGATTTCGAAATGCCTTAAAATTCGCAAAAACTATACCAAGCGCAGACTGCTACAGCGATAATAGATTAATCTTAAGCAATTTACATATACAATTAAAGAAAGTCAAATATTCACCAAGAAACACAAAATTTTATCTACAGGCACTGAAGAGCGAGGAAATAAAAGATAAATTAAACGCAGAGGTAAAGAACAGATTCGATGCATTGTCCGATATGGAAATATTATTTCAAGACGTCAGTGAGCAATATGAAATATTGAAGAAATCAATCAACCAAGCTGCAGAAACAACCATTCCAAAAATAAAGATAATAGGACGCAAAAAATGGGTGACGGAAGACATCTTAAAACTCATGGAAGTAAGAAAAAATACCAAAAATAACAAGGAAAAATATTAAGAGATTCACGGGAAAATTAGGAAGCTAATGCAAAGAGGCAAAAGGAAACATGGTTTGAGGAAAATTGCAAGGAAATTGAAAACCAACACAACACCCGGAATACCAAATTAATGCACAAAAGAATTAATGACATCACTAATAAAAGAGCACACACATCAACGGGTTGCCTAAAAACCAAAGATGGCAAAATCATAATAGAAAAAGATCAGATTTTACGTGCGTAGTCAGATTATGTGAAAGACCTTTATGATGATACAAGAGAAGAACAATATGATCATCAGAATAATAATGAATGACCGTCAATTTTGAAGATGGAAAGCTGTCTGTCAACATCTTGTATCACACACAGGCACTCTCGCTTCTTCATCCACACCCAAAGAAACATCCGTTGTGTGGATAGTACATCACGACTTTTATTTCAGGCGAACCTGAGCTAGTTACACATTATACCCAGGCGGTGGCTGCCTGAACAAATATACAAATGCCGCCTTCTCTACAATAATCATACACAATCACTTATTCAAACTCCACACTCGCTATCTTCAACTAGCGCCCTCGCAAACTAAGCATTTGCACTCGGAAATACACAAGTGTCCTCTCTTGAAAACTGTCGCGTCCCGTCTAACGTTTTCCAATACGTCGGCTGGCTTTGTCGTCCTAGATTCCGTGCTGTCCGTAAAGTCCCGTGCTGTCTGTCAAACCCCGTGCTGTCCTATCATACTCGTAGTCCGTCCGTGCTAATCTGGGTTGTACTAACGTCTGGTCTGTTCAGGGTGGTATCCCGTGAACTGGCGTCCCCTCCTATCCTCTAGGTTGGTCCTGCCGGTGTCCTGGTTACGACACGTCTGTATCCCCACCTAAGTCCTGTCTCCCGTTTATCTACTGTCCTATAGATGTCCTGTCTTATGACCATTCTAAGTCCTAGCTTGTGTTCTGTCTCTACTCTATCTACTACCCTGTAGAAGTCCTTATCTATGTCCTATATGTCATTACCTCTATTTTGTCTCTTGTCCTCTCTATGTCCTGCACGTACCTCCTCAACACCTTGACAATCGGAATAATAATGAAGGACCATCAATTTTGAAGATGGAAGTTCAGAATGCTCTTATCCATATGAAAACTGACAAGACACCGGGTACAGATAACGTCACAGTAGAAATGATCAATGCCTTAGAAGAATATGGAATAGACCAAGTCACCAGACTGTTGAGTGCAATATATGATACTGGAGATATACCTCCTGAAATATGTAATTCTATATTTATTGCAATCCCGAAGAAATCGGGAACATTGGAATGCGATCAACATCGAACAATTAGTATAATGAGCCACATCACGAAGATTTTGCTGATAATTATCATGCAAAGAGTTAGGAAGAAAATACAACCCGAAATAGGAGAAGAACAGTGTGGGTTTTTAGAAAGCAAGGGCACAGTAAATGCTGTGTATATACTGAGAGCAATAACTGGACGTTCTATAGAAGTAAACAAAGATCTATATCTTTGCTTTAGTTGAGTTGAGTTGAGTTGAGTTAAGAACCGACATCACTGCACTCAGGACATTCCCATACGTGCTCCGTCCCCTCGTTCAACAGCCAGCGAAGAGTCATACTACTTATCGTTCCCATCGCTATCTGATTAAAAGTTCTCCTCGTCTTCCCTCTCAGTTTTGATATTCTTCCAGAACCCCTGTGCCATGTCTTTCCTTATCATTGGGATTATAGAATGACATTTGACTCAGTCTTAACACTCACCTTTGAACAGTGTGACGAATAATCAAACGACTCCAAGGAAGGAACCGGACTCGTACTTTATTTTTGTACCGAGTGGAACAAATAACAAAGGATGATTCACATGTGTTATTAAACTGCTCCCGAGATGTGGGCGCGGCGTTTAAATATTTCACATTTCATGAACTCCCTGCCTTCTTCCAAATGTTCTCCTTGAGGCGTGGACCTGTCATTTCGCTGTCCTGAGTTGTATCACGTCTAGGTTTCGGATTCTGCCTTAAGTATCCATTTGCCAATCGATCCCTCCTCTTGAAAAATCTATTCGCTGACGCTCGGAATAAGTCGCATACGGATCTCTGGAAGACACGTCCTCTTTTCTGAATCACACACAGAGAAAGTCCTTTGTTGTTGTGTGACGTTGTTTACGTTACTAATGGTATCTTCCTTTCCTATTTGTCCATTTTCCGTGCATAACTGGAAAAACCCCATTCATGACTTTGGTGGAGTGTACCATCATATGGCACCCTGCAATCTCATTCTTTCCACATATGGGTTCTCAATCTGTTCCTCCGCCTTCTCCACCGACAAGCGAGTAGTTATATAGGGTCTCTACTAGCCCCAAAATTGTGGAGCGCTCCTCTTTTACTAAGAATAAAGAAGGAGGTGCCGGTAGGTGCTGTCGTTTTTAGTAAGCGCAAAGAAGGAGGTGCGGGACATAACTCAGGAGTAAATAATCGTCTGTTTTTATGATATTACCTCCCCTTTTTTGAGACTTTTATTTTTTTTTAAAGAATTAAAATTTAATTATTCCTGTTATCGTAGGTTGTAGTGGGCGGGTCTTCGTGTTATTTGTTGTTAAGGTGTGGTTGAGTGGCCGAGTAGTTAAATATCTGCATCGAACCACTATCATCATATTATTTTAGAGCTTCAAATGAAATCCTTACAAAGGTCAAGAGGGCTAGTAGTATTGATTTTAATGGGTATGGCTTAGCGAAAGTCGGTGTTAAGGAGTGGGTAGCCGTTATTAGTGAGCCGTAGAGGGTCGTAGTGGTTTAAACAATATCATCATACAGATTAAAAATGAAAACCTTAAAAAAGTAAAGATGACCGGTATTATTGCATTTAGTGGGTATGACTTTGTGATATTCGTTGTTACGGGGTGGGGTGAGTGGATGGGTAACTATATAAACGCTTCCGAACACTATCATCGGGTTCGAACCCCAGTGGGGAGGTCTAGTGGTAGAAGAAATATTTATGTTTTTGTTACTTAGTTGTGATGGAGAGCTCTGGTGTTATTAACCCGGCTATGTTTAAGGGTACCCCAGACAATGTGGAAGTGACAGGTTCGAATCTCGGTACTTTGTCGTTGGTAAAATTGCCAGTCATCAACATGTGGGTGTCTGGTTGATTATAGGGGTTAGTGCCGCTTTGTCCGGCCGTGTCGCCGCAGCCACAAGTCCCACCGCTGATGAAAAAACACAGGCATCAAATTTCACCCTTGTACCTATGCGTCACAAAATATAACATAACTATCAGAATATGATATAATCTTAACCTCAACAGGTGTTGCCAAAAATCAATACTCATTTTCATAACGGCTAATCCAGGGGCTTATCGTCGTCGTAATGACAAAGATGGGGTATTGATATTACTAATATCTTCATGGCTGCAAATAGTTCGCGATATTAATAAAGGTTCATATAAAGGCTGGAAGGGGATTAAAGGATTAACACCTATTGTCGGAATATCCACAGAAATCAAAAGCACTACTCAATCGATTTTTCTCATATGTGGCGGTTGGGGGTTATGGGTTAGGTGTATGTGTCCTTATTCAGTTAAAACAGGTGGTATGAGTAGGAGATATCACAAACAGTATCAGCATATGCCACTCTGATCTTAAATATCAGTAGTTCGTTATTCTTGTGACATTGAAAACGATTGGGGTTTGAAGACAGATGGTGTACTATGTTATTGGGTGGTGTATATAGATTGACCAGTATGTGAAGTTGATAAGGTCACCCCTGCCAGCGCATCGTAGCTGTGTTGTGACTTGTCGCCTATTACATCCGGGTGTAAAAATAACCAAAAATATTTCACATCAACTCAGACATGCCTCTATATAGCTGCACTGCGAACATGGCTAGAGTCTACTTTAGGAAAGTATCGTGTATCTGTGTATACGGGTTTACCACTGCTTATAGATGTGTGCAGTATTATTAGAAAGCGGCCGTTATGTCTACATTATCAAAGTATGTTGCCTTACAGAGCAGGTATAGTATCTATGTGTCTGCTACGTTGTATGTTTTGTCATGTTGCCTTGTAGTATTTGGAGGGAGTTTCATGTGGGTGTCTAGTGAACTTTTTAAAAACTATGTCTCAGAATCCACAACGCCACTGGCATTAGAGGCTTTTCAACTTGTCTGCTCATTGACCACGCTTCACAGTCATACTAAAGTACGGGTTCTATGTAGTACTTAAACACTCCTTTTATTTCTCATTACAGTTGTCAACTTTATATTAGTCAGTATGTTTTCCAATTTGCAAAAGACAACCTTCATCACAGCGATTCTTGTTCCAACGCTTTAAAGCCACCTCCTATCAGACATTTTTTTCTTTCCTTTTATGCTCACGGCTACCGTTTCCCCATCTCAAGCTCCATGTCTCTACTCGTATGCATTAGTGTGGTAGAAGTAAACCGATAACTTACAAGATAGACGTATATTATCACACTGTATATGAACATGTGGGAAACGGCTACATCCGGGCAAAGAGGGCGTTGTATCTGTCACATGCGTATGGATACAGCCGAGACACGTGGTTAAGAGGGATATTACGAAAAAAACAACGGTATTATGTTGGCGATCGAACCAGGGGACCTAATTCGTGATAACCACCATGTACGGGAGTGATTCTGCCCCCTCGTCAACAGGGCATCGGAGGTTTAAAAGTGTGTTCATTCTCTCGCTTTTCTATTTCCGAGTCGTCATAGGGTCACCAAGTAACAGTAAAGAACACGAAACTACTACTACCAAGGCCTCTATACACCACAATGCATTTTCGAATATAATATACACAACTATAATCAAGTCATCACAGTATTCAACTAACCCGTTCTCATAGACATAGAGGAGAGATGTGAGCACCGAGGCCAGTAGGGGGAGGTGTACCTTTTACTTAACATCTATCGGGCCATACACCGACGAGTGTTTAGCTATATTTATCATATAATATTACCCGTGAACACAACAAGCTTCCCCGGATCAGTCTTAGGCTTCTCATATAACATGACATATCACGTACCCGCTGTCCTGACCAGCAAAGTTATCGCTTCTCAGAGCAGACATTTACACTTTCATTAATTCTTCTGCCTGGCCAAAGGGGGTCTTTGCATCTTTCCGCAGAAACCTAGTTCCAATGCTAATATATGTTTTTCAATGTGTCGGCTCATTACCACATTTCACATCCTGACAAAAGTACAGGTTCTATGTTCCACTCCAACAGTCAAATAAGAAAAAATAATAACCAAATTATTAAAATGTTGGCCAAATATAGAAATATATCGACCAGACGTATAAAGTATAGTAAAATATGTTAGCCAAACTTATAAAACTCGTGGTCAAAATAAGACATATCTCAACCAAGCGTATAAGAAATAGGAAAAATGTTAGCCAAATTATTAAAATGTTGGCCAAATATAGAAATATATCGACCAGACGTATAAAATATAGTAAAATTTGTTAGCCAAACTTATAAAACTCGGGGTCAAAATAAGAAATATCTCAACCAAGCGTATAAGAAATAGGAAAAAGGTTAGTCAAACTAATGAAAATGTTGGCTAAATACAGAAATATCTCGACCAACTTATAAAATGTAGGAAAAATTGTTAGCCAAACTGACAAAACTGTTAGCCAAAATAAGAAACGTCTCGGCCAACTTATAAAATGTAGGAAAAATTGTTAGCTAAACTGACAAAACAGTTGGTGAAAATAAGAAACGTCTCGACTAACATTATAAAAAGTAGGAAAAATTGTAACCAAATTAATTTAAAAAGGTGAGCAAAATAGGAAATATCTCGACCAAACTTATGAAAAGTAGGAAAATTGTTCGTCAAATGTGACAAATATTGGGCAAGTAGGAAATCATGTTAGCCAAATAGGAAAAATATCGATCAAACTTATAGATGTCTCGGCCAAACTTATAAAATGTATGAACATTTGTTAGCCAAAGGTGAAAAAATATTGACCAAGTAATGAAATATCTCATCCGAATTTATAACAAGTAAGAAAATATGCTAGTAAAATCAAGAAATATGTCGACTGAAGTTATACAATAGGCGAAACGATGGACAAATTTATAAAGATGTCGACCGTTATAAGAAAATGTATTACCCAAATTAGGAAAAAATATTGACCAAGTTTTGAAATATCTCGACCAAACTTACAAAAACAAATAGGAAAATATGTCGACTAAAGTAGGAATATTTGTTAGCCAAAGATGAAAAATATTGGTCAAGTAAAGAAATATCGCATCCAAACTTTTAAAATGTAGGAAACTTTATTAACCAAATGTGAAAAATATTGTCCAAGTAAAGACATGTTGCAACTAATCTTATAAATATCTCAACCATACTTATGAAAAGGAGGAAAATGTGTTAACCTAATGGGGAAAATATTGGCCAAGTGAAGAAATATCTCATCCATTCTTATAAAACTTAGGAAAATGTGTTAACCTAATGAGAAAAATATCGCCCAATTGAAGAAAAAAGTTACACAAAACTTATAAAACTTAGGGAAATGTGTTAACCTAATGAGAAAATATCGCCCAGGTGAAGAAAAAAATTACACAAAACTTATAAAACTTAGGAAAATGTGTTAACCTAATGAGAAAAATATCGCCCAATTGAAGAAAAAAGTTACACAAAACTTATAAAACTTAGGAAAATGTGTTAACCTAATGAGAAAAATATTGACCAAGTAAAGAAAAACGTACACCAAACTTCTGAAAAGTAAGAAAATTTGTTAACCAAATGGGAAAAATATTGGCCAAGTGGAGAAATATCTCAACCATACTTATGAAAAGGAGGAAAATGTGATAACCTAATGAGAAAATATCACCCAAGTGAAGAAAAACGTTACACAAAACTTATAAAACTTAGGAAAATGTGTTAACCTAATGAGAAAAATATCGCCCAATTGAAGAAAAAAGTTACACAAAACTTATAAAACTTAGGAAAATGTGTTAACCTAATGAGAAAAATATTGACCAAGTAAAGAAAAACGTACACCAAACTTCTGAAAAGTAAGAAAATTTGTTAACCAAATGAGAAAAATATTGACCAAGTGGAGAAATATCTCAACCATACTTATGAAAAGGAGGAAAATGTGTTAACCAAATGGGAAAAATATTGGCCAAGTGGAGAAATATCTCAACCATACTTATGAAAAGGAGGAAAATGTGTTAACCTAATGAGAAAAATATCGCCCAAGTGAAGAAAAAGTTACACAAAACTTATAAAACTTAGGAAAATTGTGTTAACCTAATGAGACAAATATCGACCAATTGAAGAAAAAAGTTACACAAAACTTGTAAAACTTAGGGAAATGTGTTAACCTAATGAGAAAATATCGCCCAGGTGAAGAAAAAAATTACACAAAACTTATAAACTTAGGAAAATGTGTTAACCTAATGAGAAAAATATCGCCCAATTGAAGAAAAAAGTTACAACAAACTTATAAAACTTAGGAAAATGTGTTAACCTAATGAGAAAAATATTGACCAAGTAAAGAAAAACGTACACCAAACTTCTGAAAAGTAAGAAAATTTGTTAACCAAATGGGAAAAATATTGGCCAAGTGGAGAAATATCTCAACCATACTTATGAAAAGGAGGAAAATGTGTTAACCTAATGAGAAAAATATCACCCAAGTGAAGAAAAACGTTACACAAAAACTTATAAAACTTAGGAAAATGTGTTAACCTAATGAGAAAAATATCGCCCAATTGAAGAAAAAAGTTACACAAAACTTATAAAACTTAGGAAAATGTGTTAACCTAATGAGAAAAATATTGACCAAGTAAAGAAAAACGTACACCAAACTTCTGAAAAGTAAGAAAATTTGTTAACCAAATGGGAAAAATATTGACCAAGTGGAGAAATATCTCAACCATACTTATGAAAAGGAGGAAAATGTGTTAACCAAATGGGAAAAATATTGGCCAAGTGGAGAAATATCTCAACCATACTTATGAAAAGGAGGAAAATGTGTTAACCTAATGAGAAAAATATCGCCCAAGTGAAGAAAAAAGTTACACAAAACTTATAAAACTTAGGAAAATGTGTTAACCTAATGAGAAAAATATCGCCCAATTGAAGAAAAAAGTTACACAAAACTTATAAAACTTAGGAAAATGTGTTAACCTAATGAGAAAAATATTGACCAAGAAAAGAAAAACTACACCAAACTTCTGAAAAGTAAGAAAATTTGTTAACCAAAAGGGAAAAATATATGGGCTAAACTATGAAATATGTTGACCGAACTAAGAAAGTGTGTTAACCAAAGGGGGAAAAATGTTGGTCAAAACATGAAACATCTCGACCAAACTTATAAATATCTCGTGTAAACTTATAAAAAAAAGTAGGAACAAATATTGCTTCTGTAGTTATGTCAAACGTGTCTTGAACTTTTATCTGAACAGACATTTCACAAGACATAATCATCAACGTCAACACTTCCCTCTTTTACATTACCGAAAGTTTCAACTTATCAGTCCAGAGTATCCACTAAAGAAGCACTTATGCATACTAATCACCCAGCTCTTCACACTCTTGGTTTTTTTTTTTCTTTTCTAACGCAAAGTGTCTCTGTCTTTCATAGATAGCTTCACAACTTTTCTATGTAGCACCACTAACAACGCCAAACCTTCGTTTCATATGAGCTCTAATGAAACAGTCATAACAACATTTAGGGCAATCTGTGGCTCCACCTGGGATAGTTTCAATATCATCTGAGTATTCGTCAGCAAAGATCCACTTCCCATGGCTGACATCTTCAACTTTCTATACCACAATGTCTGCTACACTAACCTTCCATTGGTCCATCTTTCAACAATACAAAGAGTGTTCTCGAAGTCTAGCTAACATAACATTGCTTACTTTGTCCACCTCTATCACACTTTGTCATTTCACAGCTGCAATAGCGGCAAGTCTGCAACCAACCAACAGTGTCTGTTATGAAGTCGACCTTTCTTAAAGCCACGTCTGCCTTACTGAACCCTTGAATACCCTCTACCACATCGTCTAACCGACTTTCAACATTTCATACCAAATACATTAACATTCTCTTTGATTACAGAACAACTGATTTTCTGCTGACTAAGCAGATTTTCCAAACCCCGTGGAGATAAATCATATGCCCCCTAACCTACTAGGCGCTATTCTAGACAACGAATATGGTCATCGACCAGCACCCCTAGGCAGAACTTGAAAAAACAACAGAAGCTTGGGTTATTGAGACGAATGAGTTGTATTCCTTGGACTACCAGAAAGACATCAACACAACAAACTCTTTCTTACTAACCCTAACCCTAAGTATACATCAACTAACCCTAACCCTAAACCTAAGTATACATCAACTAACCCTAACCTACCCTAACTATACAACAAACTCTTTCTTAAGAGACATAGATACAAACCAGTGTTAGAAATGAAAAAGTTAAATTTATGTGATTACATTTGAATTAAAATTTAAAACTAATAAATCGCACTTTATTGCGCAAGATGTAAGCTTGATATATGTCCTATACCTAACCTATACCTATACTTACCCTATATCTGGTATATTAAGTGAAGCGTGCAATAAAAGTTGCGATTTATAGTTTTAAATTTAATTAAAATGTAATCACATAAATTTAACTTTTTCATTTCTAACACTGGTTTGTATCTATGTCTCTTAAGAAAGAGTTTGTTGTATAGTTAGGGTTAGGGTTAGGGTTAGTTGATGTATACCTTAGGTTTAGGGTTAGGGTTAGTTGATGTATACTTAGGGTTAGGGTTTAGTAAGAAAGAGTTTGTTGTGTTTGATGTCTTTCTGGTAGTCCAAGGAATACAACTCATTCGTCTCAATAACCCAAGCTCTGTTGTTTTTTCAAGTTCTGCCTAGGGGTGCTGGTCGATGACCATATTCGTTGTCTAGAATAGCGCCTAGTAGGTTAGGGGGCATATGATTTATCTCGCACGGGTGGAAATCTGCTTAGTCAGCAGAAAATCAGTTGTTCTGTAATCAAGAGAATGTTAATGTTATTTGGTATGAAATGTTGAAAAGTCGGTTAGACGATGTGGTAGAGGGTATTCAGGGTTCAGTAAGGCAGACGTGGCTTTAAGAAAGGTCGACTTCATAACAGACACTGTTGGTTGGTTGCAGACTTGCCGCTATTGCAGCTGTGAAATGACAAAGTGTGATAGAGGTGGACAAAGTAAGCAATGTTATGTTAGCTAGACTTCGAGAACACTCTTTGTATTGTTGAAAGATGGACCAATGGAAGGTTAGTGTAGCAGACATTGTGGTATAGAAAGTTGAAGATATCAGCCATGGGAAGTGGATCTTTGCTGACGAATACTCAGATGATATTGAAACTATCCCAGGTGGAGCCACAGATTGCCCTAAATGTTGTTATGACTGTTTCATTAGAGCTCATATGAAACGAAGGTTTGGCGTTGTTAGTGGTGGCTACATAGAAAAGTTGTGAAGCTATCTATGAAAGACAGACACTTTGCGTTAGAAAAGAAAAAGAAAAAAACCAAAGAGTGTGAAGAGCTGGGTGATTAGTATGCATAAGTGCTTCTTTAGTGGATACTCTGGACTGATAAGTTGAAACTTTCGGTAATGTAAAAGAGGGGAAAGTGTTGACGTTGATGATTATGTCTTGTGAAATGTCTGTTCAGATAAAAGTTCAAGACACGTTTTGACATAACTACAGAAGCAATATTTGTTCCTACTTTTTTTATAAGTTTACACGAGATATTTATAAGTTTGGTCGAGATGTTTCATGTTTTGACCAACATTTTTCCCCCTTTGGTTAACACACTTTCTTAGTTCGGTCAACATATTTCATAGTTAGCCCATATATTTTTCCCTTTTGGTTAACAAATTTTCTTACTTTCAGAAGTTTGGTGTAGTTTTTCTTTCTTGGTCAATATTTTTCTCATTAGGTTAACACATTTTCCTAAGTTTTATAAGTTTGTGTAACTTTTTTCTTCAATTGGGCGATATTTTCTCATTAGGTTAACACATTTTCCTAAGTTTTATAAGTTTTGTGTAACTTTTTTCTTCACTTGGGCGATATTTTTCTCATTAGGTTAACACATTTTCCTCCTTTTCATAAGTATGGTTGAGATATTTCTCCACTTGGCCAATATTTTTCCCATTTGGTTAACACATTTTCCTCCTTTTCATAAGTATGGTTGAGATATTTCTCCACTTGGTCAATATTTTTCCCATTTGGTTAACAAATTTTCTTACTTTCAGAAGTTTGGTGTACGTTTTTCTTTACTTGGTCATATTTTTCTCATTAGGTTAACACATTTTCCTAAGTTTATAAGTTTTGTGTAACTTTTTCTTCAATTGGGCGATATTTTTCTCATTAGGTTAACACATTTTCCTAAGTTTTATAAGTTTTGTGTAACTTTTTCTTCACTTGGTCAATATTTTTCTCATTAGGTTAACACATTTCCTCCTTTTCATAAGTATGGTTGAGTTTTATAAAATTTTAGTTGGTAACAATTTTCTCTTAATTGGACTATATTTTTCTCATTAGGTTAACACATTTTCCTAAGTTTTATAAGTTTGGTGTAATTTTTTCTTCAATGGCGATATTTTCTCATTAGGTTAACACATTTTCCTAAGTTTTATAAGTTTGGTGAGATATTTCTTCACTTGGCAATATTTTCTCCATTAGGTTAACACATTTCCCTACATTTTATAAGTTTGTGCATGTTTTTTTATTGGTAATATTTTCATCATTTGGTTAACAAATTTTCCTACATTTTATAAAATTTGGTGAGATATTTCTTACTTGGTCAATATTTTTTCATTTGGCTAACATTTCTCTTTTTTAAGTTGTCGAGACATCTTATATTTGTCCATTTTTCCTATTTGTAAAAGATTTCGTACTGAATATTTCTATTTGGCAATTTTCTTACTTTTCATAATTTGGTGAGATATTTCTTACTTGGTCAATTTTTTTAATTTGGTTAACAATTTTTCCTACATTTTATAATTGTTAGTGAGACTTTTTCTATTTTGACCACTATTTTTACATTTAGCTAACAATTTTCCTACTTTTATAAGTTTGGCGAGATTTTCTTATTTGGTCAATTTTTCATTTGGTAACAAATTTTCCTACTTTTATAAGTTGGTTCGAGATATTTCTCATTTGGCCAACATTTTCATTGAGTTTACTAGCATTTTCTACTTTTATAAGTTGGTGAGTATTTCTTATTGGTCAAGTTTTTAATTGGCTAACAATTTTCTAATTTTATAAGTTGGTCATATATTTCTATATTTGGCGAATTTTCTCTATTTGGCTAACATTTGTTTTTTGTCTTATTTACCATTTATGGAACAATTCCTATTTTATAAGTTGGAATTTTTATTGGCAATTTTTATTGGTACAATTTCCTAATTTAGGGGGGGGGGCCATTTTCTTGACATTTTCTTTTTGTTGCAAAATTTTAATTGTAGCTTTTTTGGAACTAGATACTTTTTCTGCGACACATTGTTTAATTGGATGGAATCAAACTTTGGCCGGCAGAAATTAATTGAAATTAAAGTCGCTCTGATAATTTGCTGTCGACACTATGTATTAGTGACATACTGATTTTA
>JACEFZ010001905.1:0-27842 GCA_014155875.1 Cepaea nemoralis | reverse complement strand
TTTGGCAAAGGTTTAAAATGTTTTCCAATTTTAGTTTAGCCATTGCTTTCTGGACGACTGGCACCAATACCATTTTGTATAAAACCAACACAAGGCGGTCTGCTGCCAAATCACCCGTAGCTGTATTTTGAACACGGGTATGCAAGATTACGAACTGTGTCCATAACTCTTTCACCACAGAGCTGGCTATTTCTTGTAGGCTTGAACAAAATTATTCTTTGAGCAATGAAGACAGCGGGTTTGTCATTGAACTTCTTTTCAAGTTCACGGACCAGACAGGTTTGTCTTTTCTAGTAAGCCCTAAGCTTTGGGACGGGAACGAAGATGATGATGGTTTTCTTTCTGGGCAAATCGATCTCCTTGGCTCCTGTGATGAACAACTCATGAAGAGATGGCTTCAGATCAGAGTTCATCTCAAGCTCCAGGACAGCCTGGCTGATGAAAGACTTAAACTCATCGGGCTTTTTGCCTCGAGGCTTGACTATCTTTGCACTTATTGAATACATCCGTTTAGGCAGGCCACCATGAGCCGGAAAAGGAAGTTGCTAAGTTTTCTTGCCTTATAGAAAAAGGGCAAGATTTGTTTTTATAAACTTTTATTTCGTACAAATTAGTGTGCATTTACAAGACAAGGTGCACTGTATGTTTTCTTTTACAAATACATTCATATAATAGTATTACATTTATGGCAAGGTGCAATTACCTAACATTACTTGATGATGAGGATGGTGAAGTAATTATCTATTATGATGCATATTAAAATCTTTCGACATAAATTCTTTCATACTCCAAGTATTTTCATGCACACTTAGTTTTAGTTAAACAATTTTAAACAAATTATTGAATGGATCATATATGAAACATCTCAACAAGCAATTGCAAAGTCATTTAAAAACAGGTGTGTCTGGCGTTTGCTCATGTACGTGCGCTAGAAAGAGAGAGAGAGAGAGAGAGAGAGAGAGAGAGAGAGAGAGAGAGAGAGAGAGAGAGAGAGAGAGAGAGAGCTACTGAGAGAGAGAGCTACTGAGAGAGAGAGAATGAGAGAGTGAGAATGGGAGTGGGAGAGAACAAACCCCAAAACAGACAAGCATTGTGAATTTAGCTGCATTGGGTAGTCACTTGTCATCAAGCAAAATGAATGTATTTGGGGTACGCGGGGGGGGGGGGGGGGGGGTGGGGGGTTGGAGGTTAAAGGAACTATTGCTTTGGTCAAGGTTACTTCCCAGCTGACAAAGACCTTTGACCTATAGAATACGTCCTCCCATTTTGCAGGGTAGCTCAATGAACTTTTGTCCCTTGCTATGGTAATATTTCCCAATCCCCGGTGACAATAAAGGGAAATGTGCCGATTCATTTGCACATGTGACAGTTAATGTAAATGGTTTTTAAGGAAACAGTCAAAGATTGGCTGTTATAATCTGTAATTATAATAATTACATCAATAACAAGTGCATAGCAGACTCAAAAATTCATCCTAATATCAAAACAATATTTAAAAAATTAATGAAAGTTTACACATTTCAATCAGGAAATATATAAGATAGTTTATATTTGAACATTAGTAAAAAGAAGTTTCCCGTTGTATAGAAGGGAATTGAAGATGTCTTTAAGGCTTTGATTCTGCAAATCCAAACTAAATTTATGTATTCTGCTAGTGTTTGAAGTAGTTGTGTGTGTGTGTGTGTGTGTGTGTGTGTGTGTGTGTGCGTGCGCGCGTGCGTGCGTGCGTGTGTGCGCGCGTGCGTGCGTGCGTGTGTGTTTTTTTTAAATATGTCTGGAGAGAAATCAGATTTGTGTTTCCATTTTCCCAGGCCGATAATCTGTGTTTTCTTTTTAAATAATAATTTTGGCTCCACTGCCTTTTCCGAAGTGGGAAAAGTTGTATAATGTTTCTGATGGATATGATGCTTGATGGGAAGAAGTCTTGATGGGAAGAGTTATCAGTTATCAGTTTCAGTTGGGGTATCTTCATTGCAATCCGGACATGTCCATAGGTGCTCAGATCCTCCCCCCAGCATATGCATCAGCGTCCGGTGGCTAATAGTGCCAGTTCTGTGTTGGTTGACGAGGCGCCTTGTTTTCCCGATGTACCTCTCGCGTCTGGCCGTGCCGATTCTTACTCCCAAGTCTTTCATCCTGGACAGCGATGTGGATTCACTGACGTCAAAGTCCTCTGTTCTCGCCATATCTTTGAGGACATTAATAACATCGGCACGATCCATGGGCTGGCCATCTACAGGGGTGCAGAGCCAGCCAGTTTATCAGCTCGTTCATTTCCCTCGACTCCCGCATGTCCCGGGACGAAGATGAAGGTGACTTTACGGACAACAGACTTCCGCAGCGACTCAGTCCACTGTCTACGTACAGATCCAGCTTCGACCTTCTGAATCATGCTCATTGAATCACTTAGTACACACACGTTGGTATAATGCTGTGATTCCAGCCATATGAAAGCCTGTGTAACTGCCATCACCTCCATCGTCATGCTGCTCGTGGTCATAGAGTGGGCACCACTGGATTCTTGAACGGTTCGGCCCGCTGAACGGGCTGTAAATGCCCACGCACTTCTCTGCTGCTTTACAACAGATCCATCTGTATAGATGAGCACTTCGGGGCTATCTGAGTGTTCATAGATGAGCGCGTTGACCTCTGCATTGACAGCGGCAGGGTTCTGCTCTCTGCACCGTCTGTCGAGTGTGATAATGCAGGAGAAAGTGCACTTAAAAGCTGGAGGCACCGGCACCCATTCCTTGCCGGGGTTGATACTGGTAAGACTGCAGACCTGTCTGACGACATCTTCCGCCCGACCCATCCATGATTTGCCCCTCTTTAGCCTGTCACCCTTTTCTCTGAATATAGCGTCATGCAGAGGGTGCTGCTCATCTGCACTTATTTTTAAGTAAGCACGAGCTCTCCAGATCTTGATCCTGTGTTCCATTGTCGGGAAGTCAAGGAGGTATCTCATTGCTACACAGCTGGTGTCTCTCGTGCAGCCCAAAATGATGCGCATGGCTTCGTTTTGTACCTTTTCAAGTCTTCCAATCTGTGTAGGGCTGACAGTGAGGATGGCCAGGGCATACTCGATGCGTGAAAGCACCAGTCCTTGGAACAGAAGTATTAGCAGTCTTTGCTCGATATTGGCAGTCGCCATGACTCTCATTGCTGACAAACCTTTTCGAGCTTTCGTTATGACATAATCGACATGATCTCTGAAGGACAGGCTACGATCAAGCCTCACGCCAAGATATGTCATCGACTGGGTTCTACTCAAAATGCTCCCATCCATTCTCACTGCCGGCAGGTCTGTTTTCACAATATGGTTGTTTAGGGAGAACCATGTAACCGATGCCTTTGCAGGGTTGACAAGGGCATCGGCATCAGCACACCATGAGGAAATTCGATCTAGTTCGCCCTGCATATCATTGGCAACCGCCTGTCTATCTCGACCCTGTCGATACACGAGAATGTCGTCAGCAAATGACAGAGTCCTACCCCTCCCGTCCAACTGTTGTTCAGTGATCGGCACCGTATACACGTTGAATAGTACTGGTGACAGTGGTGAACCCTGCGGCAATCCTGGACATATCGTTATCGGCTCAGAAGACCAACTCCCGCATCTTAGCACCACCTTCCTTTGGAGCAGAACTGCAGCTATCCATCGTACAAGGTGAGGGTGCACTTTCAGTCTGAGGAGGGTTTGCATCAAGTGCTCGAAGATACTCTGTTATATGCGTCCTCTAAGTCTATGGCGGCCGCACATGTCTCTTCTCTGACCTGAAATCCTTCGTAAACATCTTGAGCAAAGACCGCCGCATTCAGCCATGACTCTTTGTTACGTCTGTATCCTCCAAGTGTGGGCGGGAAGCAGCCGAGTTGTTCCAAGTCACAAGCAAGTCTGTGTGCTACAATTTTCTCCAGTAGCTTGCCAGCAGTGTTCTGCATCGTAATGATTCTGTAGCCGCTTATCTTGGAATGGTCTTTGTTCGGTTTTGGCAGCGGCAGCAAGTAGCTGTGTAGCCATTCCTCTTTGATCTGACCCCTCTGGATACTGGTGTTGAATTCTCTGGCCAGTTCTTCCATGTCATCATCTGATATCACCAGTAGGTCACCATATCGGATGCCGTCTGGGCCTGGGGCGGTGTTAGGTGATTTCTTGAGCATCGCACGCATTATCTCAGCTGTGATTATCCATTCTTCGTCTGTCCCGACCCCCTCGCACAACTGAGAGAGTGTCGTTGTGGTCCTCTGTCTGGCGGGCTCGTCTTTCTGGTCAGTCTGCTCTATGTAGCGTGCAAGAAGGGCCTTACCTTTATCCGCATCCGACTTTTTCCATGTGAGGTCTGTGCCTTGAAAGTCTGGAATACCCCTACGTTGTGCAGCACCGTTCATGCTCTTATGGAGGCGCCAGAATGTCGTAAGAGATCGCTCGGAGCACACCTTCCTGCAGAACTCGTCCCATTTCTCGGCCTTGGCCTGTTTGGCGCAGGATTTGAATAAAGTCATCGTCCTATGGACCTCAGTCTTCAGGTTCGCCATCTCACCCTGTGGCATGTTAGCCGTTCTGGCTTTTGCCAGTCTTTGACAGCCTGCCTCTTTCCCAGCCATGCCTTCTCGACCTCTCCATTCCACCATGGTGGCTGCAACCATCTTTCTTGTCTCCTGCGGGAGGAAGTTAGTTTTCTTCTTCTGATCTTGCTTATGGCGTCTTGACCAGTGTTGTCGTACGGGAAGGCATTTGTCTTGTTTCCTTGACTCCTGGCCCTGTCTTTCTTGATCAGGATGACACAAGGGTAGTGGTCACTATCGTGGTATCCCAGTGTGCCCACCGGCACCTTGGTGCGATGGTGGGCGACACCAGAGCCAAGTCAATGACGCTGTCAGAGTCACCTGGTCGAGTGGCTATTCTAGTGACCTTCCCATCATTCAGACAGACTAGGGCAGCAGATGCCAGGGCGTCCTCCAGATCTTCTCCCTGTCAATTGGTGATGCAATTCCCCCATTGACTGCCTCTGGCATTGAAGTCCCCACAGTAGATGATATTCCTTTCATCCATATCGAACAAACTCTGCCATTGTCGCACGTCGACCTTCCCATTTCGCGCATAAACGTTCACGATTACAAGCTGCACTGGCGTCATTATTCTTAATGCCTGCACTTGCAGGGCATCACTGTTCAGGAAGACATATCGATCTCAGACACCAGTATGTTGTCGCGGACCAGAATTGCCTGTCCGAGGTACCGATTGTTAAAGAATCCCTGAAATCACGCGACATTGACTGTTCCGTCGCCGAGCTGTGTTTCTTGTAAGACTACAATATCGTTTCCGTAGAGTAGTTTTTCGAGAATGGGTCGGCGTTGACTAAATGTGCACAGTTCCAGTACAGTACTCGAACGTTTCCGATACCCAATCTGTCACATTTTAATCGCCTTCTGCGTGCGCCTGCCCTCTTCCCACGCTGTTGTCCTTGCCGGTCGTCTGGTCGTCATGTTAGGCTTAACTATCGCCACCGGGCGCCGATGATACGCCGAAGGAAGTCCGGGCGCGCGTGCACGAACTCCGTTGCACGGTCCGAACTCCATTTCACCTCGAAAAACACACTTAATCCATAAACATTTCGGAAAACACACGTTCCATTTTACGGGACGAGGAAATGTCCCGCCATCTTGCTTCAAGGGAACTTGATGGGAAGAAAGGAAGAGTATGGCAAAATATGGCTGTCCACGAAAGTTTGTCCAAATAGTGCGGCTATTTCATGATGGTATGCAGGCAAGAGTACAGGAAAATGGTGAACTGTCTGAGCCGTTTCCTGTCACTAATGGAGTGAAGCAAGGATGTGTCCTGGCACCAACACTGTTCATCCTCATGTTTTCAGCTATGTTGACGAATGCCTTCGAGAACAACGACATTGGAATAGACATCAACTACCGCATTGATGGAAAGTTATTCAATCTCAGAAGGCTGAAAGCTAAAACAAAAATTAACAGCGACACCGTCAGAGAGCTCCTGTTTGCTGATGATTGCGCTCTATATGCCAACTCAGAGGCAGACATGCAACACAATGTTTCAGCTTTCTCACATGCCTGTGCCAACTTTGGGCTCAATATCAACTTGGAGAAGACTGTAGTTATGTACCAGCCAGCTCCAGGGAATAATCACACTGTGCCGAATATCAAAGTGAATGGTCATAGACTAAGTGTTGTGGACAAATTCACCTATCTTGGCAGCACTGTGTCACAAGCTGCCACAATTGATGACGAAGTGAATGCAAGAATCTCCAAGGCCAGCGCGGCCTTTGGCAGACTGTACAAGAATGTATGGGACAGAATTGGAATAAGCCTGCAAACAAAGCTAAAAGTCTACAAAGCAGTTGTATTATCCACACTGCTATATGCTTGTGAAACCTGGACTGTTTATCAGCGACACGCTAGGAAATTAAACCACTTCCACACAGTCTGCCTTAGGAAGCTACTGAAGATTAAATGGCAAGACAAGATCCCAGACACTGAAGTCCTAGAAAGAGCGTCCATGCCCAGTATCCACACTCTACTAATGAAGAATCAGATTCGCTGGGCTGGTCACTTGACTCGCATGCCAGATCACAGGCTCCCTAAACGAATTTTTTACGGCGAGTTGCGTTGTGGTAAACGCTCCCAAGGCGGCCAGAGGAAACGCTTTAAAGACACTCTGAAAATCTCACTGAATGCTTTTGGAATTCATCATGACACCTGGGAGACTGCAGCCAGAGACCGAAATTCGTGGCGTGCATCATTACGCAAGGGTGCAGTCACGTGTGAGGCAACCAGGACTGCAAGAGCTGTGAAGAAAAGGCAGGACAGAAAAACCACTGCAGGAAATCCTCCTCCAGAAACGTCAAGCATTCTTTGTCCACATTGTCAAAGAACATTTCGAGCCAAAATAGGCCTTATCAGCCATCTTAGAACTCACGGCTCCATACTTTCAACCCCACTGGATGAAATGAATGGTCATCATCATTCTTGATGGACAAACAACATTATATATATATATATATATATATATATATATATATATATATATATATATATATATATATATATTATATATATATATATATATATATATGGTAATAGTACATTTATGGCAAGTTGCAATTATCTGTGCATTACTTGATGATGATACCGATGAAGTAATTGTCTACTCTTGTGCATACTAATATCTTTCAATATTAATTGTTTCATTCTCCAAGTATTCTCATGCACACTTAGTTTTGTTTAAACAAATTAAAGTATCACTGAATGGATCATACATGAAACATTGTAACAAGTGTCCCCATTTTATAATTTAAAACAGGTATGTGTGGAGTTTATGGTGCATGCGCGCGCGCACGAGAGAGAGAGAGAGAGAGAGAGAGAGAGAGAGAGAGAGATAGAGAGAGAGAGCGAGAGAGAGAGAGAGAGAGAGAGAGAGAGAGAGAGAGAGAGAGAGAGAGAGAGAGAGAGAGAGAGAGAGAGAGAATTACAACAACAACAACAAAACTTTATTTTCAAAGGGTTAAGAATTGGGCACGCAGGCCCGTCTTACATTCTGCCCTTCTATCACTCTCTTTCATACATTATTTCATTCACAACAATATAACAATATAACAGATATGCATTATAAAGGCATGGGGAAAATGAAAAATCAATACTACACGACTCAGTAATATAATGACTGGTGTGGCACTTGTTATTACTATTAGCTATGATGAATATACTGGTCTACCAAAAGGGGACAGGCTGTTACACTAGGTTTTATTATTATTATTATTATTATGATTATTATTATTATTATTATTATTATTAATAGAGAGAAGAAGGGGGGGGGGGGGAACAAACCCCAAAACAGACAAAGATTGTGGATTTAGCTGCATTCTTTGGGACTTTATAACAAGCACAATTAATTTATTTGGTGTGGGCGGGGGTGGGTGGAGGTTAAAGGAACCATTGCCTTGGTCAAGGTTACTTCCTGGCTGACAAAGATCTTTGACCTATGAAATATCCTCCTCGCTTTTTGCTGGGTAGCTCAATGAACTTTTATCCCTGGCTGTGGTAATATTTCCCAATCCTCTGTGACAAAGAAGGAAAATGTTACATTTATTGAGTGGTTTTTAAGGGGAAAATCAAATTTTAGCTACTACAATCTGTCATACTAATAATTAAATCAATAACAAGTGCATAAAAGACTCAAACAATCATCCTAATAGCAAGAGAAAATTAATGAAAGTCATGGAAGTTTACACTTTTCAATTAGGAAATATATAAGATAGTATGTATTTGAACATTAGTTGAAAAAAAAAAGTTTCTGTTGTATGTAAGGTGCCAAGGAGCGGGAGAGATACGGTTACAAATACAAATATATATGTTGTCTCAATCTCCTTGTTCGTTAATTAACAAGTAAAAACCAAAATTCGGCCACTGAAAAATCAAACCTTTTTATAAGACCACGCTGGATAGTTTCTTCTCACAAATCCATTTTAATACGGCGATTTCGGAAACAAAGCAGTCGCTCCACATAAAGCTCCAAACATACCTAACAACACATTATTCTAAACAAAGCGGCATAATGTTAGCCGTGCTTTAGTGACAAGAAAGCTCAAGTCCAACTGCCTTTTTTCGTGACGTTTTCGTGCTTGCACCAAAACGTCTTGCACATTTTCCATTCTTCTTTAACTAATGCCGTGCAAATTTTGTCTTACAATCTATAGCCCGATCCAGGCCTATGGCATAAGGGAATTGAACCTGGCCTTGATTCTGCAAGTCCAAACTAAGTTTCTGTATTTTGCTAGTGTTTGAAGTAGTTGTGTGTGTGTGGTGGGGGGGGGGGGGGGGGGGGGGCGGGGGGTTGTGTGTCTTAGGAAGAGTGTTCATAAAGATTGCCTTGTACATGTCTATTTGTTTGCCTGTTTGTGTTTGTATTAGTTGTTTTAGAGTTTCCACTGCATCTGTGACTGGTTGACATGTGTTCTTCTGTCTCTTGTGTGTTGTTCCCGCATAGTTGGCATTTTCCTAGTTTGTGGATCTGCATGTTCCTTTGGGTATTATGTGTGTTATATTAAAGAGCAGTCTATACGTAACGTTTCTAGCTTTATGTGTGATGTGTTTGTGGTGTAAGATGGAAACGGTGAATGTGAGTCTGACATGGAAGTATATTTGTCCTCGTTTGATTCTCAGTTTAAGTAATGGTGCTTGTTTACTAATTGTTTGTATGTTTCCTGTATTAAGTGTTCATGTCCTTGTATTGCCTATATACAAGTGTGATAGAATGTTGGCAGTATGCCCTGATAATATGATGTTGCATTGTTTAGATTTGTGAGATGTTTTATTTTGTGTGCTATATAATATAATGTTAATCTATGTTGCACTGGATATCTGATAATATTACCTATGTGGCTGATTCTCAGTGCTTGTATTTTAATCATTTTAATAGGAAGAGAAAATTAATGAAAGTTTACACATTTCAATAATATATATCAATCCTGTTTCAGTGTTATCATCTAAGGTGTTGTCCTTGCTGATGGTTTCGTCAATATTTTTTATTTATCTTTCCTTCTTGTTTGTCGTTGATTTCGTCGGTGAGTTTTTATTTGATTGATGTCACAGAAACATGTATGCGCGGCTAAGAGAACGAACTGCATTGTCAAATACTCTTAGTTTATGTTCACTTGGCTCAGTCCTTGAATTAACTGCTCTTGGTCGTTCGATAACTCTGGAAACAGTTCCCAGATTTTACCGGTGTCACACATCTCTTTCAGCCATGCACTGAATTGTTTACCTTCTTCATCGTCTTCATCTTCTGGTATATCATCCCATGCAGTATCATAATAGTCATCGTCATAAACATCGTCAGGATCCACTTTATATGAAATTCGCGGCACATTGATGTCAGACGGTTGAATTCCTACAGCCTTTTCCTCTACAGACACGTTGAATGGTAGAGACAGCTGGTCACGAAGCCCTTCTGTTTCAGTGTTAAGGAAGTCCAGAAGCCGCTTTTGGTGTTTTGCAATTTGCGCATATGTCAACCCACAAACCATCAGCCGGGGGTAGCACTTGATTAAACCAGCAAAAACCATATATCGCTTTGCAGTTTCATAACAGATATCAAATTCTTTACGAAACAGCGTTTTCACATTGGCATTAGCTCCAGCCAACTCTTGAGCACGAAAATAAACAAGGCCTCGGTGATATTTCATCATAAGATCTAGGTTTGCTAGAATGACTTCTTCAGTCAGAATCTCGTGATGGTAATTTTTTAATTTATCCATGTTCAGCTTCTTGTAATCTTGAAGAAAATCAAAACGCGACTTCCACTGAAGCTCTTTACCAGCTGTTTCCAACTCATTATAGGCTGCCAAGTTTTTGCGTATTTGAGGTAGTATATTCTTCTCAAATATTGTTTTATCCGACTTAATAATACTTCTTTGCTCCATTTTCTGTCTTTTCGGTGGTTTCACAAGAAAAGAACTAATATCTTTCAGCGTCTCAATAAAAGATTTTTTCTTGTTGGCATCAGTAACACATTGTTCGATTGCGATGTGTATTGCGTCTTCGGAAAACGAGGAAATATACTTGATTGTATTTGCCATTTTCCACAACCAGCGTAAAACAGAATTCAGAGCAAAAACTTTGCAAGCCCAAAGCCCAAAGCTAAAAAATGCGACCTGCCGATACAGAACTGGTGAACAAGGCTGGTGAATTTAAAATCCGGGTTGGTCGACCCACGTTGTCGTTACACTTCCGTTGGCTAGCCAATCGTTTCTGAAATCTCAATGCCCAAGCCTCTCTTCTATGTATTTATTTGGCGCTCACAGAAGAAGAAGAAGGAAATAGAGATTAGAAGACGCACTAGACAACATAAATTTGAAAGCTATAATAGTTACCCACCGGATCGAACCTGTCGCCTCCAATGACGACGGCGCTTGCCCCCGGGAAAAAGGTACTACTCCCACGGTGATGTCAATTTATGGAGATGCGACTAAGGCTCGTTGTAAGTAGCAAGTGCGAAAGGGAAAACGAAAATACAAAATTGGGAAGAAACCTGCAGAGACTAAAAACACATAGAAATGCAAGTGCCATTTAGGGATATGCCACCGTTGACATTGTTTTCAGAACTACACAGAGTAATAAACCATCAAAGTGAAGGATCGTTTCTAATGTTTTAAGTTTCATGTGCTGTCGGGGAAATGGACCATTTGATTGATTAGTTTTTAAAAACACTATTTCTGCAGTAAAGTGCAAAGGACGTGAAAATGCATCGCAGAAGTGAATAGATATGATCAAATACTTTTTTTCTCACTTTAAAGAAGTTTGATCAGTGACATTTCTACAAATAAATATAGTTTATTATTTATTAGACAAATCGAATGCATTTCGGTTCGAAAGTGTTTGGTGTATTGTTATTATTATAGCAACACAAAGACAAAGTGTTTCTACCTTTCTTGAAGTTCCTTGGAAAAGTTGATGCAGAAAAAGTGTATTTCAGGCACTAAAGGGAAACTTTTGGTCAGTAAACTTTTAAATTGAAGAATTTGCTGCAACTGGAACCGAAAAAAGCATCGGAAATGGTTGTATAAAACTATGGCGTTATGAAAAAATTGAAGGAAACCCCTCTAAAATGTGGGGGTTCTTCCTTTGCGGCTAGCATTATGCAGCCTCATCAGAATGTTTAAAAGGGAATTTGGAATTCCTTTTGCTGACACGCTAACGGGTTCTCCAAATAAATGTCAGACAACAGCAATATAATAATTTATATAAAACATTAAATGATTGTTCCTCACCACTGAAAATTCTGTCATATTGCAATTCTAGATGGTTATCAATTCAACCAGCTGTTGAAGTAATTGTGAACCAATGGTTGGAGTTGAAGACACACTTCGAAATAACAAGACAAAGTGAAAAGTGCTACACAGCTGAAATACTATATGGAATGTATAGTGATGAAAAAAATTTGGCATTCCTTCTCTTTTTACAACCCTGTTAAGTGTAAGTTACCAGCGCGGCTCGAACCGCTGCCTGTTCGGGCGCAGCTGCGTTACTCACGAGAATATACGGGGTTACGGCGAAAGCCGTAAAGATCTTCGACAGGGAGACCGGCAGTCACATCAATTCTTACTTTCTCAATCTGGATATTTTTCCTAGATACTTTCCAACGAAATCTAGATATTTATGGATGTTGTTTGGGCCGTTTCTAGATATTTTTGTTTAAAAAAGTGGCAATCCTGGTGCAGGCGACCAAGGGTAAAGCTTGCGACCTTGAGCTGCTTGGAAAGCTACCTCAGAGGTCAACCGCCTATCTCGAACTAGTTATCAGAATTGCGGAGCAGACAGAAGCGGCCCCAGTCCTTCCCAGGGTCTTTATTAAATGGGAGGCTTCGACAGGCACCAGGCATCTTGCGCTGGTCATGATTTCCGGAGCCGACGGGAAGTGAGCGGTGCGCGCTACAGAGTCGGATATCACAGTAGAGTTAAAAGAGGTCTCGGTGGATCAAATCATCTGTAATACCACTTTTGTCCGGCTTTTGTTCTATTCCAAACCGGTCAGCCCCTTGAAGAAGTGTTTGTTAATGGTGTGACTTATGGTCAAATTGTGACGCTCTATCCATAAATACATCGGTCTTTGTGGCTAAGGACTTGCGAACGCGGTTTGTGAGCCCGTATACCCGGGTTTGAAACACAGCGGTACTGGTTTTTTCGAAAAAAGGTATAAGAGCCGGTCGTTCAGAAAGCAATGGTTGACGAGCACAAAGGATAGCCGCCGACCGATCCCCCAGCTGACGTCACAGACACAAACCACCATAATCAGTCCGAGATAGGACTCACAAGACAAGAATTAGGGTGAATGAACCCACAAAAGCCACGGACCTCAACAATAACCGACGCTGAGGAAGCAGGTTGAACGAGGCCAAATTTGGAATTTTTGTTTTGAAAATTGGAATTGGAAACAATGGCAAACTACTGAACGTAAAATTTGCCCAGGGGTCACGAAAAGCGAAAATGCTGGGGTTGTCCTGTGAAGGACATGCAATTTAATTTTTTTTATCCATAAATACAGGAAGGTGAAGAGATCGGCCGGGCCTACCGCATCCACGAGATTACCCGACCTGGAAGTGTTTGGAGGACGAGAGATAGAGAGAGAGAGAGAGAGAGAGAGAGAGAGAGAGAGAGAGAGAGAGAGAGAGAGAGAGTGGTGTGTGTGTGTGTGTGTGTGTGAGAGAGAGAGAGAGAGAGAGAGAGAGAGAGAGAGAGAGAGAGAGAGAGAGAGAGGGACGCGTGCTGCTCTATACAAGAAGTACTTTCTTCTTCTTTCGTTCGCTTGAAATATGTCTATAACTGCAATGTTGCCTCTTGTGTGAATTTAACTGTCTTTTTTAGTTCACTCAGCGGTCCATAGAGTTTATCTTCCACTGTCGTCTCTCTCTAGGCCAGAAGGTTTGCTTAGATATGTTGTATTTTGGGCAGTCTTGGAGTATGTGCTCTGCTGTCTGCGACGCCAATCCACACGTGCACATGGCTGATTCACCAATCTTGAATTGTGTATACATGTGGTTGCGTAATCTATTGTGCCCTGTTCTGAGGCGCAGTATAATGACTTGTTTTGGTCTGCTCATACTGTTGTAGTCATCTGGAGTAGGGTTTGGTGGCTTTCTGACTGATTTGATCATTCTTTTCTTTTGGTGGTATGTAACGGGCACATCAGGCTGTTCTTCTTTTGCTCCTTCCTTAGCCAATCGATCAGCTCTGTCGTTTCCGGGTACTCCACAGTGGGATGGTATCCACTGTATGGTGACCTTATGCTGACTGCTAAGTTCAGAAAGTAATGTCCTTAGTACTGGCAATTTCCCAGACAGGAGCGCCTCGAGTACTGATTTTGCATCTGTCAATTGCACCACATGTTTTGTACCATGGCTGGTATTTAGTAATTTCTCTGTTGCTATCTTGATTGCCTCAATTTCAGCATCATAGTTATGGCAGTACTTTCCTGTTGGTACTCTGGCCGTGTCCCTAGTATTATTTGGGTATTCTATGTACACTCCCGCTCCTCCATTTCGAACAGCATTTTGTGCTGACCCATCTGTGTAGACTCGGATCCAGAGGTCCTGTGGGTATTCTTCATCAAGGAAGCTGAGAGTGGCTGTTCTGCGCTGTACACTGTTCTGTTCTTCCTTGTCAAATATTCCTCTCACTTTTGTCTGGATTTGTAGTGATAGTCTATGTTCATCTTTCCATGGAGTTCGCTCTGGAATAGTTTTCAGGGGGATACCAACTGTGGGCAGATCGGTGGTTTCTCTGCAGAGTCGTTTGGCCTGGTGGATAAAACTGCTTCTTTTCAACCGCCCCATAGCTAAGTTTTCAAATCTGTTCTTCATAGGGTGGCTTGGCAAGCTGAGAAACTTTCTGCTTATATTAGCGTTTTCGTATCTCTGCGCTCTCTCAGTGCTTGTGTTCTCTCCATCTTCTTCATCTCCACAATAGGGGTTGATCTCATCCCTCCTGTGGTGACTCTAAGTGCTTGATTTTGCACCTTGTTCAGCTCTTGTAGTGTGGTTTTTGATGCTGAACACCACGCAGTTGACCCGTATTCCAGGTGTGGTCGTATGCTCTGTTGATAAACTTTGCTAAGTATTTTCCCACTGGCTCCCCATGTGGTTCCACTTAGTTTTCTCAGGATGGCTATTTTCCTTCTGGCTTTTGCTACTGCTTTGTTGATGTGCTTTCTCCATGTCAGCCTGCCATCAAATGTTACTCCAAGGTATGTTGGTTCTTTATCTTCTCTAAGGGGTATTCCATTTATCTGGATGATCCCTGCCTTTTGTTTTGGAGAGAGGGTAAATAGAGTGGTGCTGCACTTGTCAGTGTTTATGCTGACACACCATCTATTTGCCCATGCAACAAATGTATCTACAGCTCTTTGTAGCAATCTGGTGGCCACTAATGCATGTTCATTTGTGCTCCATAGAACCAGGTCATCGGCGTACATTGCCGCTTTAATTCCATGCGGTAGATTAGCAACAAGATCATTGATGAAGATTAGAAAAAGTGTGGGGGACAAGACTCCGCCCTGGGGAACACCGTGACGCAGTAGTACTTTCTTGCTCTTGAGTCCGTCTATCTGTACTCGGGCTCTTCTGTTGTGCAAGTATGCTTTCACCCATTTGTACATTCTTCCATTGACTTTACAGTTTCTCAGTTTCTTCATCAGAACTTCTTTCCAGACTTTGTCAAAGGCTTTCTTCAGATCTATCCATGCAGCAAGCACCAGCTTCTTCTCTTGGAATGCATCCTCAATTTCTTGAGAGAGGTAGGTTGTCTGATCTTCCGTAGAGTAGCACTGCCTAAAGCCAGCCTGCTGTGGCACAAGGATGTTTTCACTTTCAATGTACCACTGCAGTCTGTGATTGATGATGCGCTCCATTGTTTTGCAGAGACAGCTGGTGAGGCTAATTGGTCTGTAGCTGGAGGCAATGGAACTATCTTTCCCTGATTTTAGGAGGGGTATCATGATTGCTTCTCTCCAGGCTTGTGGAACACTGCCTAAGGTCCAGCTGTTATTGAAGATCTGCAACAGCTTTGCTTTGGCCTCTGTTCCTAGGTTCCTGATCATTTCATTGGAGATACCATCAGCTCCTGGTGACTTTCTCATTTTCAGTTTTGATATGGCTAGCTCCAGTTCGCTGATTGTGATAGGTGCCTCCAGAACCTCATGTACTGTTTCATTCTGTCCTGTATGTTGCCATTTCTCTCGAATCTCTTGTTGTTTCTCTGGGCTAATTTCGATATTGTTATCTTGTGCGAATGAGTCCGCAAAATGGTCAGCTGCTTGCTTTCCTGTTAAGATGTTTCCGTCTTTATGTAGTGCAATTTTTGAGTTTCTCCCTGTGCCCTCATCGTTAAGTTGTTTTATTAGCTTCCACAACTTCCTTGTGTCTCTTTCAAAGTTCAGTGACTCTGTTTTCTCCTGCCAGCTTTTCCGTCTAGCCTGCAGCTTGGCCCTTTGAAATTTGGCTTTTGCGTGCTGGTATTTATTGTGGTGCTCTTGGCTGGGTTTGGCCTCTGCTTGCTTTCTACACACTTCCACATCATTATGCAACTGTTCCAGTTCACTACTCCAGTAGGGTTTATAATGTTTACGGGCTCCTCTTGGTACTGTTTCTCGTGCTGCCTGTAGTATGCATTTCCCAAACTCTTCAACTACTTTATTTATGTCTTTCTCAGTGTTCAGGATTTCTAACCAGTATGCTGCTGTGTTGCTTGTACATTTCCCAGTCTGATTTCTTGTAGTTCCACCCCGAGAGGGTGCTGCTTTCACTTACAAGCTCATTTTCTACAGTTAGAAAGACTGGCCGATGGTCACTGCCACCAAGTTGTTTCCCAACAATTCGTGTAATGTTCCACTCCAGGTCTGGTGAATGAAAAGCCAGGCCAGGTGTAATTGTAGTGTGCCATGATCTCGTGTAGAAAGTGTGTGGGTCGGGCGGCTTGTTAATCAAGATGAATCTATTCTCTTCCTGTCAGTCTTCCAGTCTCTCTCCTCTCTGGTCCATGTGATCATAGCCCCAGCTCTGCGAGTGGCTGTTGAAGTCGCCACACACAATCATTTTTTTTTAAATGGTAGTGTGTCCAGTGCCTGTGGGCGGTCACTTGGACAGTAGTAATTGATCAGATGAAGGTCTGTATTGCCTGTCTTAAGTTTAAGTGTCTGATACTCAGCCCCTTCCATGTAAACTTCAATTTGGGAAGCAGTGATGTTATTTTTTACAAGGGTCAGTATCCCACCCTTTCGCCTGTCCTTTCGGTCAGATCGGTAACACTGGTAGCCTCTGATTTTGAAGGCTATATTTTCGTTGAGGTGAGTTTCTTGCAAGCAACATACACTTACTTTTTCTTGGTCCAAGATGTTTTCTAGTTCTATTTTGTTGTTGTTGCTGACTCCCTCCGCATTCCAGTGCATTAGTTTTAGTCTTTGTTTGGTATAGCCAGACGCTCTATTCTCAGGTCCCCTGGCTCCACAGGACATTTGAGAAGGACCTCCAGTAGTTGTGGTTGGACCCTTTCGAGGCATAGGGCCCGGCACTGCACCTGCCTGGGGGTCTAAAGCAGGGCGAGCACCATATCATTTAGCAGTAGTCGACATATTTCATGGTGTGATTGCTTGGCATCCTGATTTCTGTGGCGCGCCTCCTGGCTGGTTGCCTCCGTCTTCAGCACCTCTCTTTTGCTAGAGCAGACTGTGGTCTTACTCGCGTTTAGGTTTGTAGGCACGCACACACGTGTCTGCTCATGCATGTACGAGTATACCCATCTAGAGCGTTCTGATTATTTATCGGCGCCAGTGACTCGCCGCCGCCCCTTCTCCTGTTAGTTAAAACAGGTTCGCCACGAGTAGGCCAGGAGTTGGACTTTTGCTGCAGTGATGATGAATGCACGAGCCATTGGGGTATGTATGCACTCACCCCAACCCCGCCCCCGGCTACATAACAGCAACATTTGGAATCCATAAGAAGTACTGAGAATATTTTGCACGGCATTGATGCTATACTGTTTACAACCACTGTGGCAATGGGTGTAGTGGTGTAACGCTTCTGACAACTGTCATTGCAGCCCCCGTGGTTCCAGGCCTAGAAATCTGGGCCCTTGTTTGTGGCGCCCGGGGGGGAAGAAGGGGGGGGGGGGTGGCATCTCGCAAATTTGCCCTAAAGGCAAAGAAACACGACGATATTCGGGCTCTGGCGGAAAGTTGACTAAACTCCATTGCCGACCTTGTTTCCACAGCATTACAAGACGGAAACATTTCCGATGTCGAGTTTTGCTCATTTGTGGGCAGATTTGAAAGTTTCACCAAATTAAAAAAGAAGTTCGCGGCAAAGCACCAGAGGGTCTAGACGAGAATTACTAAGGACTGTCACAGTCCTAGATCTCTAGGGGATTGAAACTCGGGCTCATACAGGCAACAAACTCCGTTCAGATACAATCGAGCATCATTTATTTACATTTATATTACAGTACGCTGGCGAAGCGAGTTTTCATCAGCCAGCCTTTAACAGGTTGCGTATCACAGGAGTTTACAATAAACATGATCATCACAACAACTCTAGCAGCTATCTAACATATGTATAAGACCCCTAAAACACTTGGGTCTGAAACTATCAAGTCCCCTTAAGGTAAGCCCTGTTGCTTCCTCGATGTCCAGTCCGTGTCTGACCTTCCACACGTGTCGCAATCCGACACGGGTGGTAACTCTCTCTGAGTTTCTCGTGGACCCCGCAATCGGCGGGCCCCATCAGTGTCCACGTGGCTGTGGACACACTGACCGTTCCTTCGAGAAGGCTCTAGATTCTATCGAGCCTTCGAGTGACTCGGTTCTTTCCCTTTAGCTGGATTTATATCCCTTCGCCAGTGTCTCGTTCTTTTAGGTTGGTACCGCCCTTTCGGTGAGGCTGTGACAGGGACCAAGACGAGGAAACAACCAATAATAATAAAAAAAAAAAAAAAAGGTCCGAGAAGAAGCCCGCGCCGAATTCGTCAAAATTCTAGCTTCTTTAGGTGCAAACTAAGTTTCATATGCAGCCATGGTTCGACCGAAGATCCGTCACCTCCATATACCGTTTTGCTATCCGCCCCTGGGTGGTTGTGAAAACTCAAGTGGTTTCTACTCCGCAGTTGCACAGCACATAAGTTAACCAACAGCGGCTAAGTTTCCACTCGTTTTTGACCTAGCTTGTTTGTTACAGAATAACAAGAGTAACAGCTGCATCCGGAACCTGTCGCTGGCCAGTCTGCTCATTAAGACTGCTTAGGGCTGCCAGATACGTGGGCACCAAAAGAAGGACAAATAAGACAAAAAAGTGGGCAGAGAAGAACATATTGAATGTTTTATTTGAATCGTTCCGGATTAAACCCACAATCAGTGCAGTTTTATTACAATAGCTGCCAATAAGTATATCTTACTCTTCAATAGCTGCCAATATTACTCTTCAATAGCTGCCAATAAGTATATCTTACTCTTAGTGAATCGACCAAGAAACAATCATGTTAAAAAATAAATATAAATTCAATGGAGGCCTTCTTCAAAATGCTAACATACATTATTAAAACAGTCGATTGTACAATTATTACATTGACACATGCCTGGGTTCAATATCAGTAAGGTCGGTGTCCTGTATAGCAATGGTACACATAAAAAAGTTCACGAGGTAAAAATAGGGCCGGGTAGTAAGTCACCCGGAGGGGGCAAATGAGAAGACAGTGATTTAAGGGGCAGTTGAGAAGTCAGCTGGCTAGTGTAATTTTGGAGTAGACAGTTTGAGCTGTGAGGGTAGTGTGTGTGTGGAGCCTTGGGAGGGCTGCAAGAAGGGTTAAAAGACAGTGACAAACATTGTAGGGGACAGTTGAAGTTGAGACCGAGAGAGGGTCGGATCGTTTTGGACAGTGGAGTGTTGGGAACCGACAGGAGAGGTCGGCAGTCCAGGAAATTGAAGGATAGCGGAGTTAAGGAGAGAACTCCGAGCTGTGGTTTTCAGTGATAGGAAGTCTGAGCCTAAGGATTAAAGACTGAGCCCGGTTATGAGCAGAGATAGGGAATTGAAGCCTAGCCCTTGAGAGGGTCGGATAGTTAACGGAGGCTTAGATCCAGTGTGGAGTGAATCGAGTGAATTCGGGCCGGGAAGAGCGGCTAGTAGTCCAACTGTCGTAGTGGATGAGATTAAGTAGGCCTTGAGAAGGCAGCGTTATGTGAGTTATAAGTTGTGAGGAAGATATATTCTGAGAGAATTAGTGTTCCTGGATTTACGTGTTGTGTGTCCGTGTTCATTCACAATTAAAGGATATTATGTGCGCAAACTTACTCTTGTTCACTGACTCACGGATGTGTGCTACATTGGTGACTTGTGGTGTGAGATAGGTGGCAAGCTCAGCTTCCACTCTGCAGTGAGATAGTAGAATCATTAGACCCTAGACAACGACAAATCTCATTCTGGTGCAAAAAGAGTTTGTGTCATACCTTATAATCTTTATTGATTACTTATAAAATATTTTAAAAAAAATATAAAATATAAGGAAAGGCGGACATTTTAAAAGTTTTTATCTTTGCTTGCCGGGCGGAGAATATTAAGCTAAAATGGAGGCCATGTCCTCTTTTTGCCAGACGTCTGGAAACCCTAAGACTGCTGCTCCATCTCTAAGTACAGCTGTTTTCACCTTTAATACTTGCATTCTTCCTACCTAAACATCTCTCAAAAAAGATCTGTGTATGAAGTATTTCAATTATCTAACTTTGATCTCATTTAAGTGTTTTGGCTTGACTTTAAATGTTTTTATGATGTCTCAAATTCACACATAAACTTTTAATTGTTTCCCAGAGAACTGAAGTTGGTGTTATTTTTATGGCACTTGACAACATATACGATAAGTGTAGAAGATCAACGGATCCACCGCCCAACAAGGCAGACTGGAACCAGAAACTCAGCCATATTCTGGTAAGTTTACGTTGCAACTGATAATGAATGGTCAACTACGTTTTCCTTGTTTGCCATGAAGAGCGGAAGAGAAAGAGACGGGGAAAATAAAGTTGAAGAGGAGGGGAATGAAGAAGGGAAGACGAATTGGGATAATCTGTACTACAAATTGTATTATATATGGGGAAGAGGACATGGCATAATTTGGAACTACAAATTGTATTATATACTGTATAGGGAATAAAAGTTGGGGTAATTTGTACTATCAATTAAATCATATGTAGGGAAGAAATGGTAGGATAATTTGTACTACAAATTGTATCATATATAGGGAAGAAAGGTTGGGATAATGTGTACCACAAATTATAGCATGTAAAGGGATGAAGAAGTGGAATAATTTGTACTACAAATTGTATCATATATAAAATGACAGCCGAATATATTCCGCAGCAACTAGAAATGTTGTTGACATTTAAAAAGACAACTGTTTAAATATAACTGGAGATTTGTGTAGCTCAATACTGACAGCTGGTTTCCATGGCAATATTCATGACGTATTCTAAAACAATGTGTTGGATTCTATGTTGCATAGTTATGTTGCTATGCTTTTACGATCAACATCCGCACACATTGGCTATCCCCGTGTATGCTCAGTCCTCCGATGCAGCAGCCATCTCAAAGTTTCTCTTCTCAGCGTTCCCATGAGGCGTTAAACAATTTATGTTGTTGCTTACACCATGCATCTAACATTTCTATAATTATATTGTTTTATGTGCCTGGTTGCCATGGCAAATGAACATTTCTACCCGGCGCCCGAATATTTAATAATTTTCTTAGCTTGTATTTGCAAACAGTGAGTATGCTGGTGCCTTAGAAAATGGAGCTGGATACTTCAATAATGTTTTCTTGTTTCTACCTACGTGTGTGTCTCCCGTGTGTTGCCGGGGCCCGTAAGAGAAGCAAAGAATAGTAACACTGTTGCCTACCACGCACGTCGTAAGAGGCGACTAAGGAGGCTTGATGGTTCCGTCGCCCTGCTACTGAGTAAGTGCGTGGCGCGACACTGTGAGCTGTGAGTTTCGTGTGAGATACTTTTGAATCTGCCCCAGGTGTGTTGGAACGTGACTGCATGTTCTGAGCGATGGCAGCTGGCTATGTCCCAGATGTGACCCGTTTTTGCCTTATGCAGAAATGCGTGGCTGCTGGGCTTCTGGTTGACTACCACTACCATCGACGATGAACTGTATTTCGTGGACTGTGTGGGTGAACATCTAGGAAAGATCCAGATGGGAAAATGACTGCCGATTCCATCAGAGATGAACTGGGTGTTTCTGGGGGACTGGTGTGTTGACATTCTGGCGGCGGCATTATGCACACTGTATCTGTGCGGGCTGTTGTTTGTCAAGACTCCTGTCTTTTCCGCTTTTCACATTGGGCAATGGGGAGCATTTTGTATGATATTCACTGGCACAGGAACGGAGCATAATAGGGGACGACCCGTTGCTGTGAAGTTAGAACCGCGACTAACTAACTACCTCGGTGTGTGTGTGTACATACACGCACGCACGCACGCGCGCGCACATACACACACATATATATATATATATATATATATATATATATATATATATATATATATATATATATATATATATATATATATATATATATACACACACATACACCTTACCGCCTTGACAGATGATAGTTATTGTACTTTAATTAAAAGGCATAATATAATAACCTCACCTAGCACAAAGCCTGCAGATCTCACTGGTCTAGGTGTTACACGACTTCCTCCGTAATCCCGTATACTCTCGTGAGTAACGTGACGTGCGCGAGAATTGGTATCGGTTCTCTCCGCGTCCGTAACTTACGGGGTATGTGAGTCGGTCGCTCAGAAAGCAATGGCAAACTACTGAGCGTAATCTTGCCAAGAAATCAACAATCAGCTGAAAGATGCTAATGTTGACAGCGATGTCCTATAAAGGATATGCGCAAAAAAAAATAAAAATAAATAAAAAGCACAAAGCCTGGGGCTAAATTAAGAGACAATTGCCTAGTTTACTCCATAGGCTAGGTAACATCAATAAATCTGGATGTATACTTATATGTTGACTAATGAGCGCCAGAGGTTTTTCCACTTCATGTTTCTGACCGATATGTCTCTAAGGGTCACCAACTCTGAGATCCCCCGTTGCCAGTTTGGGTCAGGCCTATGATGGTCATTTATCATTAACCTACAATGAATTACCTATGGACAAGGGAGAGGTGGTCTGACGCGCGTGGGACCAGGTGGAGAAAACGGGGGTGGGGTGGGGTGGGGGGACAGACTGAGAACCCGTATGTGGAGAATGATGTGGCGGGGGATTGGTAGGGGATTTGGACGAATCTCAAAACTTAGATAAAAGCCCAGGAGAACTTTACTTCATATGCCAGTTGGAATGATTAGCAGTATGACTCTTCGCTAGCTGTTGAAAGAGGGAACAGATGGCGAGTGGCAATGCCCTGAGTGCAGTGATGTCAGTTCTTAGCTCAACTCAACTCAACTCAACTCATCACTAATGCACAATGAGGACATATGGCAGCCATCTTGCTTGGGGTTCTTCAAAATCAGCATAGAGCCGGATGGCACATGAGGTAAGGGATAGGGTGTCCCCTTATATGCCACGCCAAATACGCCCCCCCCCCCTCCATGCCACGGGGGCTGAGTGGTCTCGAGATATGGTGTCCGCCTCAAGTGCTGGAGGTCCGGATTCAAGCCCCGGTGAGGACCGAGATTTTTTTTCACGTGGACTTCTAGTAACAAAATGTCCCCTTGTCTCTGGGTAGTGAGATCGGACGCCAGTGTGTATTGTTGCGCACGTAAAAAAAATCCCTTGGCAATTGGAAATCGAAAAAGAGTAGCCTAATGGCGCTGCCCGGGCAAAATTTCGAGTTAAAAATCTACCCAAAGTATTTCAGGATCCTCGCCGGTGCTACGGATTTCGTGCACTGAGCTGAAATTCTCCGGACTGAGGCTTGAGTTAGGAGTAGGAACGATGCACTTATGGGTTACACCTGTGTGCCGTGATGTTGATCCGTCGACTAAACGAAACTAAACTACGCCACGCAATGGCTTTCACTTGTCCCCATTCCTGTGACTGAAATCATGTAACGGTCTCCAAATGTAACGTGTTAAAACACACACGTACGCGGCCACATTTTCTGATATCATCATCATCATCATCATCATCATCATCATCATCATCATCATCATCATCATCATCATCATCATCATCATCATCATCATCATCATCATCATGTGCCACGCCGATAAGCGTGCGCGGTCCTTTTTCGCCATCTCACTCGATCACCAGAGTCGTGGATCAGCTCAGAGTTCTTGTCTCTACCATGCCACTTGGCCATCGATCAATGTATTTACGTGTCTACCTATCCTTTGTTCTCTTCCCCTCAATCTTGCCAGTTGTCACCAAGTTCTCCAATTTGTTTTTTCTCATAACGTGACCAAAAAAAATGACACCAATTTCTCTAACCAGTTCACAATTTTCATTTGTTTCTTGTAGTACTTGGTCATTGGTTTTTCTATCTGTCCATGACATTCTTTGCATTTTCCTCACAACACCACATTACCACAGCAATCAGATGTTTTTCAGCCTGTTTGCTCATTGTCCACGCAAAGGTACAGGTTCTATGTAGCACCTCAACACTCTTTTTCTTTTTCTCGCTGCAAATGGCACCATTTTATTGGTCAGTCTGTTTTCCATCTTGCAAAAGGCTACATTCGCCATCGCACCTTTCTTATACACATTTCAAATATTCTGTTCCAGGAGTATATCAATGAGAGAGAAGGTGTGCTCGACTTGGTCCAGAATTCTAGCAGCCCTGTAAGTGGACGACATTCAGCAGCTGAGATCCCTAAACCAGGTCAAAGAAACATGAAAGACGAATGTTAACATTTACTGTTCCCGATGATTGAAATATTGTTATTCTGCAACTCCATGTCGTATGGCGTTGGTGATCATGTTGTTCCACAGCCTTCTGTCTCTTGTGCTGCCAGTCATTTCTGATACTGATATTCCTCCATACTGTGACATGCAACTGTCCAACATTTTCTCTCTCGGTCCCCGCCTGCCTTACCTCCTGTCTAACCTTCTTGTGACGACATACTCCCGCTTTTCCTTCTCATGACATGCCTAAAGAATAAGGAATTTCTTCTTCTGATGCTAACCAGTTCTCTTTGTGAGTTAACTTTTTTCATTGCTCTTTCAATCCGTTCAAAGTATTCTCATTATTCTTCTATGAAACCACATCTCCATAGCTTCAACCCAATTGCTCAATTGCCTCACCTGTCTGCTAATTGTCCATGATTTGCTTCCATACATTAGGATTGGCTCATTATAGCCCTTCAGAACTCTTTTTCTGACCACTGCCAATATTAGCATAATACACCAGTGTGTGCATTAGGAATGTATACTTGTTTTAAATGCATGTACTTAGGTATTGTATATGCACTTTAGTATTGTCTATGTGCCTCAAAACTGAATATGTATTCTAGGAAATGTACTTCAGAACTATATTATTTTAGATCTATACATATTTCTATTTTTTTTTTTTTAAATTGGTGTGGCTTGCTCATTTTGAACTCAAGTGTAGCTCATAAACGTACTAGTTCTTCTAGTGCACTGGACTGATTTTTGCGTGTGGATTAGCTTTCCCTATTACTAGTGTCCCTCGCCATCAGGCGAACCCACTCAGACTTCAGAGGAACTTGTAATTTATATTCCCAAGTCAAGGATGAGAAGTCAACATATTAGTCCAACTGTCCAGTGTAGAGGTTGAACCCGCTATCTCGGCACCAGCGCACCGGATGTTAGAGGAAGGGTTAAAAGGTCAGAAGATCAAGTTTATTCCACTGAGTTTTGTCCTATATGGCTCGGTTATCTCTTTATGGGGTGGCGTGCTGAAAGTCCTTGCATAAAACATGAACTCCGTAGCTCCAGCCACGACCCCTTGCATAAAGCATGAACTCCGTAGCTCCAGCCACGACCCCTTGCATAAAGCATAAACTCCGTAGCTCCAGCCACGACCCCTTGCATAAAGCATAAATCCGTAGCTCCAGCCACGACCCCTTGCATAAAGCATGAACTCCGTAGCTCCAGCCACGACCCCTTGCATAAAGCATGAACTCCGGAGCTCCAGCCACGACCCCTTGCATAAAGCATGAACTCCGTAGCTCCAGCCATGACCCCTTGCATAAAGCATAAACTCCGTAGCTCCAGCCACGACCCCTTGCATAAAGCATGAACTCCGTAGCTCCAGCCACGACCTTTTGCATAAAGCATGAACTCCGTAGCTCCAGCCACGACCCCTTGCATAAAGCATGAACTCCGTAGCTCCAGCCACGACCCCTTGCATAAAGCATGAACTCCGTAGCTCCAGCCACGACCCCTTGCATAAAGCATGAACTCTGTAGCTCCAGCCACGACCCCTTGCATAAAGCATGAACTCCGTAGCTCCAGCCACGACCCCTTGCATAAAGCATAAACTCCGTAGCTCCAGCCACGACCCCATTGCATAAAAGCATAAACTCCGTAGCTCCAGCCACGACCCCTTGCATAAAGCATGAACCTCCGTAGCTCCAGCCATGACCCCTTGCATAAAGCATGAACTCCGTAGCTCCAGCCACGACCCCTTGCATAAAGCATGAACTCCGTAGCTCCAGCCACGACCCCTTGCATAAAGCATAAACTCCGTAGCTCCAGCCACGACCCCTTGCATAAAGCATAAACTCCGTAGCTCCAGCCATGACCCCTTGCATAAAGCATAAATCCGTAGCTCCAGCCACGACCCCTTGCATAAAGCATGAACTCCGTAGCTCCAGCCACGACCCCTTGCATAAAGCATGAACTCCGGAGCTCCAGCCATGACCCCTTGCATAAAGCATGAACTCCGTAGCTCCAGCCATGACCCCTTGCATAAAGCATAAACTCTGTAGCTCCAGCCACGACCCCTTGCATAAAGCATGAACTCCGTAGCTCCAGCCACGACCCCTTGCATATAAAGCATGAACTCCGTAGCTCCAGCCACGACCCCTTGCATAAAGCATGAACTCCGTAGCTCCAGCCACGACCCCTTGCATAAAGCATGAACTCCGTAGCTCCAGCCACGACCCCTTGCATAAAGCATGAACTCCGTAGCTCCAGCCACGACCCCTTGCATAAAGCATAAACTCTGTAGCTCCAGCCACGACCCCTTGCATAAAAGCATAAACTCCGTAGCTCCAGCCACGACCCCTTGCATAAAGCATGAACTCCGTAGCTCCAGCCACGACCCCTTGCATAAAGCATGAACTCCGGAGCTCCAGCCACGACCCCTTGCATAAAGCATGAACTCCGTAGCTCCAGCCACGACCCCTTGCATAAAGCATAAACTCCGTAGCTCCAGCCACGACCCCTTGCATAAAGCATGAACTCCGTAGCTCCAGCCACGACCCCTTGCATAAAGCATGAACTCCGTAGCTCCAGCCACGACCCCTTGCATAAAGCATGAACTCCGTAGCTCCAGCCACGACCCCAAGGACCAATCTAAGTGAGTTGAGTCAAGAACCGACATCACAGCACTCAGGAAATTCCCAGACATGCTCCGTCCTTATCTTCAACAGCCACTGATGGTACCAGTAGCAGTCTGATTATATGTTCTTCTGGAATGTTCAGGATGACTCACAGTGAGCATAACAATAACAATAGTGTAGACTTAGCTTAGTGGCATAGTGACTATAGTTCTTGCTTACCAAGACAACGATCCAGGTTCAATCGCCAGCAGAGGTGGCATTTCTTTCTGATCTGTTATAATAGACGTCACTGCACATTGGTCATTCCATTGCGTGCTGTCCTCCAATGCAGCATCCATCCTAGAGTATCTCTGCTTGCTGTTCCCGTGTGCTGTTCTCCGATGCAGCATCCATCCTAGAGTATCTCTGCTTGCTGTTCCCATGTGCTGTTCTCCGATGCAGCATCCATCCTAGAGTATCTCTGCTTGCTGTTCCTGTGAGTTGGTTATGATACTCCTCACTTGATCTCGAGGATGGCATCAGCATGTGGGCAGGATTCACACCCAGGTCGTGTGGTCAGGTTTAGGATCAAAGATCGCCAGCCCCACAACCAAGTCCGTTTTGCAGGAATATCAGCCCTACCCTGCTTCTTTGTTTTATTGTGTATGTTTTTCTCAGGATCCAGATTATAAAAAAGTGAACAGTGATAAATGTATTTTAATAAAATGTATAGATGAGTTCTAAGAATATCTGGATAAAAACGAACAAACTCCCTCCAAAAAAAAAGCAAAAAAAAGAAAAATCTTTTTCTAAATTTGGGG
>JACEFZ010001904.1:0-25079 GCA_014155875.1 Cepaea nemoralis | reverse complement strand
GGGGAAAAAAAAACCCTTTCCCTTCGCCTTGGGCCCCAAAAAATTCAAGGTTATCCCAAATAAAGCAGGGAAGATTATGTTTTATTTTTGTTCGGGGTTTGTCAAGGGGGTGTTTTTAAACCTTTTTTCAAGTGAAAAGAGGGACAATGTAAATTTGGGGGAAATCGTACGGGGTTGGAAAGTTCTGGGAGCTTTCATGATGGAAATTTCGAAGAAAACATCCAATGTGACTAGAGGGGTTTTGGGCTTCTTAAATTGGACAATGCCAGCCCCCGATACGGCCCTGTTTAAAAAAAAAACTCGGGAAAAAAAGAAAAAAAAAAACCAAAAATAAGGGTTTGGGAATTTTTCGGGAAAAAAACCAATCCACCTTACACCCCCCAAAATTTAGCCCCTAGTTAAATTTCCCCCCTTTTTTGGGTTTTCCACTGAAACCCACCTTGGCGGGAGACATTTCAGAAAAAACACCAAATTTGGAATGGAATTAAAAAAACAGGGTTTTAGAAAACAGAACACCTGTTCTATGAAACCCCCGGGTTTTTTGAAAAAACTGATAAAAAAAAGGGGGATAAGTGAATAAAAGGGGTTGGGGGAAAATTATGTTAAAAGAAAATAAAAGGACAATGTATGTTTAAAAAAAAAAAAAAACTGATTTCAAGTTGTTATCATATTTAGTTATATTTCTACAGCCATTTGTGATTTACTTATTGACTTCCCCTCGTATATGTTGTATATTACACCTCAGTGTAGCCATGCAGCCACATTAAAGTGACCAAGGAATGGCTGGAGCAGTCTGTGTCAGTTTGTGTCTATTGGTAACCAGCTATTGTGAACTGTCTTATCTCCCATGTGGTAACATCAACAACAAGAATCTGATCATAAATGTTTATAATGACATGAAATATTTGTGAATTACTCTTCAAATATAAATAATTTTGAGGGGTCAAGGTGGGATAGTGTGCCATCAATATATATCTCTAACTTGGGTGGAGTGTATCATTAGTATAATCTTTAGTTGGGGTAATGTGTATCATCTGTATACATCTTTAGTTGGGGTGAAGTGTATCATCAATATACTTCTTGAGTTGGGTTGGTGTGTATCATTGATATACTTCTTGAGTTGGGCGGTGTGTATCATCATATACTTCTTGAGTTGGTTTGGAGTGTATCATCACTATAAATCTTTAGTAGAGATGGGGTAAATCATCAGTATACATCTTTAGTTTGGGTGGAGTGTATCATCAATATAAATCTTTAGTTGGGTTGGCATGTATCATCAGTATACTTCTTGAGTTGTGGTGGAGTGTATCATCAGTATACATCTTTAGTTGGGTTGAAGTGTATCATCAATATACTTCTTGAGTTTTGGTGGTGAGTAACGTTAGTATACTTCTTGAGTTGAGGGTGGTGTGTATCATCAGTATACTTCTTGGGGTGGAATGTATCATCAGTATAGATGTTTAGTAGAGATGGAGTGCATCAACAGTATACATCTTTAGTTGGGGTGGAGTGTATAATTATTCATTCATCATTCATTGGCACCTAGCTGTCTTGACAGATGATAGTTTGTTACATTGTGTTTCAGCCCAGATTTTAGCCCAGGCTTTGTGCTATGGAGAGAAAAGTTATTATGCCTTTTTAGAGCACAAACTATCGTCTGTCAAGACGGCAAGGTGCCAATGATGATGATGATGTTTCAAAAAGACATAATAACTACAACCCATGGTGGTGGCAAATGTGACTGATACGGCCAATTTGCGCAGTCAATGTTCGTCCACATTGGATGAATGTGAACACATGGTCATTTTCACCATCACGTATCATCTTATGCCTCATATGTTCCGTGTGTAACCTACCTACAATCATTTTCTCCTTTGTCTTTGTTCCATTTCTGATATGGACCCTCCTTGCAACACGTTCAGCGGCGACTTGCTCCCAATGTGCATTATCAATGCCTGTATCAATCATGTCTCGCTTACACACATCTTTGTATCGTAGTAGAGGCCGACCCTGAGATCTCCTACCTGTCTGTAATTCACCAAAAGAGATGTCCTCTGGTATTCTACCATCATCCATCCTCCTAATGTGTCCTTTCCAGCTAAGTCTACGAAGACTGAGTATGGAACAAACCGTCACACAACCTTATCATTCCAATACAGGAAGCTTTTGTCTTGCCACTTAATACCAAGTATTCTTCGCAGACACCACATATGAAAGCTGTTTAAACGTTTCTCTTGGTGTAACTTCACTGCCATAAAGAAGAGTACTAAGGACACAGGCTTGATAGACAAGGACTTTTGTTTTGGCAGTAAGCTTCCTGTTCTCCCAGACTCTTTTTCTTAACCTGTTCATTGTTGTTGCTGCCTTACCAATCCTGATGTTGATTTCCTGATCTAGGGATAATTTGCTATTTACCTCTGATCCTAGATATGTAAAATGGTCTATCTCCAGTTCGGCGTCATCAATAAAGATTGATGGAACCCCATGTACACCTTGTGACATAATCTGTGTCTTTTTTTTGCTAATTGTTAAACCAAATTCAGAACAAGCAATGAAGAATGCATATAGTAGACGTAATTCTTCCTCAGAGTGGGTCGTAATTGCAGCATCATATGCCTTGTAGAACGATTCCACAATGGACAGAAGAGTTGATGGCCAGCTAATCATCTTTATTGCCATTTTCAGACTTTCACGACTGACCAAATCAAATGCCTTTGTGAGGTTGATGAATGCAATAAACAGTGGCTGATTCTGTTCACAGCATTTTTCTTGCATTTGTCGCAACGAGAATATCATATCAGTGGTAGACCGGTTCTGTCGGAAGCCACACTGTGATTTGGGGTAGACTTGATCTCCTAGGACTTGAAGTCTGCGCAGAACAATTCTGGCAAATACTTTCCCAACAATACACAGAAGTGTGATACCCCTATAGTTGTTGCAGTCGCTCCGATCTCCCTTGTTCTTGTACAGTGTTATGATGCTTGAATCTTTGAAATCCTGTGGACTTGTCCTTCTCGCCAGCATAGCTCTATTAGCTGGTGGATCTGTAGAGTGAGTGTGTCTTGCCAACTTCTGATAACCTCTATTGGAATCCCATCCTTACCTGGAGCCTTGCCAGATGCAAGTTCATTTATGGCACACTTAACTTCTGTAATGGTTGGAAGTGTGTCCAGGTGGTCAAGAGTTGGCAGGGCCTCTATGGCATTGAGGGCATCATCCGGTAGTTTGGTCTCACTTGAGTAAAGCTCCAAATAGTGCTCTACCCATCTATCCTTACATTTTACTCCATGTTTAACATTTTTATGAGACTGCTCATGACAAGTGTATGTGTGTGAGTAAAGTGTGGGAGTTTGTTCATACTAGTTTCAATACTAACGTGAGACATTTTGTACGTGTCTAGATGTGAGTGTATGTGGAGGATGTGTGTGAGTGTGGGGATATGTGTGGGTGTGGGTGGGGGTGGGGGTATGCGTTTGGATGGGTTGGGGTGTGTGGGTTTTGGTGGGTAGTGGTATTTGTGGGTGTTGGTGGGATGTGTGGGGGTGAAAGTAGGGGTGTTGGAATGGGTGTGGGGGATGTGTGTATGGGTGGAGGATATGTGTATGGGACGGATGCGGGGGATATGTGGATGGTTTGAGGAAGTATGTGTGGGAGGCGGGGTTGTGTGGGTAGGGGATTGTGTTGGGTGGATTGGGGATGCAAGGGCGGGTGGGGAGAAGTGTATGGTGTGTGGGTGGAGGGGATGTTTTTTTTTTTTTGGTGGGGGATGTGTGAATGATGTGTGGGTGGAGGGGATGTTTGTGGTGGTATGGGTGGAGGATAGTTTGTGGTGTGGAGGATGTGTGTGATGGGTGCGGGGAATGTGCGTATGGGTGGGAAATATGTGTGGGTGAGTAGGGGATTGTGGTGGGTGGGGGAAGTATGTGGGGGTGTGTGGATGGGAGATGTGTGTGTGTGGGTGGGGAATGTGGGTGGGGGTGTGTGAGTGGCTTAGGGATGTGTAGGTGGGTGAGGGAGTTGTATGTGTCGGGGTGGGATGTGTGAGTGGGTGGAGGATGTGTATGGGTAGGGGTATTGTGATCGAGAGATGTTTGGTTGGGGTGGGTGGGTGGGGGTGTGTGGGTGCGTAGTGGAGGATGTGTGAGTGAGTGTGTGTTGGTGGACGGGTAGGGAATGCGTGTGTGGGAGGGGAGAGGTGTGTGGTGTGTTGGTTGGGGATATTGTGTGGGTGGGGGGATTTTTGTGGTGTGTGAGTGGGGGTATGTGGGGTAGATGGGTAAGGGTATCTGTGTGGGTGGGAATATTGTGTGGTATCTGGGTGGGGGATATGTGTGTGGTGTGTAAGTGGGGATGTGTTGGTGAGGGATATGTGTGTGGTGCGTGGGTTGGGAATAGTGTGTGGTAGGGGTGTATGTGATGTGCGGGTGGGGATTGTGTGGTGGGGGATTAGGTTAAGGCATGTGTGGGTGGGTGGAAGTTGTATGTGTGGGTGGTGGGGTGTGTGTGAGTGGATTGGGGATGTATGGGTGGTTAGGGAGATGTGTGTGTGTGTGGGGGGGGGGGGGGGGGTAGGGACATGTCAGTTGGTGGGGATGTGTGTGTATGGTTTGGGGATGTGTGAGTGGATGTGCGATGTGTGGGTTGGTGGGGGATTGTGTGCATGGGTGGGGAATATGTTGTCGATGGAGATGTGGCTGGGGGATGGGTGGTATGAGGTGTGGGTGGGGAGAGGATGTGTTTGTTAGGATGTGTATGTGGATGGGCGTGGGATGTGTGGATTGGTGGGGGAATGTTTGTGGGTGGCGAGTGTGTTTTGGTTGGGGGATCAGGTGAGGGCAGTGTGTGTGGGTGGGGGATGTGCGGGAGGGGGATGGGTCGGTTGGTGGGGTATGTATGTGTCCCTTGGTGTGCGTGTGTGTGGGTAGGTGGGGGTGTTTATGTGTCCCTTGGTTCGTGTGTGTGTGGGTAGGTGGGGGTGTTGTGTGGGTGGGGTGATGTATGGATAGGTGGGAGATGGGCTTCATAGCATGGTAATTAGCCTTGTTTATGTTTACAACATTCATTTCACAATGTTTATTTTTCTTCCTATGTAAATGTATAATGCTCTTGATGAACGAAAGACGAGTGATTGGAAGGGCCGAATGTAAGACGGGCCTGCGCGCCCAATTTGTGACCCTAATAAAGTTGATTTGATTTGATTTTATCCATCTGCTGTTTCTTATCAGTGATGATTTCTCCAGTCAAGGTTTTCAGCGGTTCATTTCTTTTGATCATTGGACCACAGGCTTTCTTTATCCCTTCATACATGCTTCTCATGTTTCCCTTATCACTTGCATTTTGAATGGACTCACATAACTTGATCCAATAGTCATTTGCTCATTGCATGGCAGCCTTTTGCACATCCTTAGCTTGCTTCAGCTCACTGAGAATGTTACGCATTGTTCTTTCCTTGTTTCTTAAGAGAGCTATCTTCTTTTTATCAATAAAGGGCTGCAGTGTCTGGCTGTTTGTCGCAAACTAGTCCTGTCTCTTATGATCCACAGTGCCGTAAACCCCTACCACTGTTTTAGAAAGAGTTTCCTTAAGTTTACCCCACTTTTCACTTGCTGTACAATTTTCTGATGTATAAGTGAAAGCGTCTTCAAGTTGCTGTTGGTATTCAAAGCACTTAGCAGGATCTTGAGTGTTAATAATATTAATCCGGTTGCTAGATTTGTGTTTAGCTGTGTAGATTCTCTTTGGTCTCAGTCTACCACTTGCAACAACTAAGGAATGATCCTTATCACAGTCAGCATTGTGGTAACCTCGAGTCAATGATATATGGTTCAGATGTTGTCTCCGTGTGATGATGAAGTCCAGCTGATGCCAGTGGCCGGATCTTGGATGTTTCCATGTGGCCTTATGCATCTCTTTTGTTTTAAAAAAGGAGTTTGTAATACATAGGTAATTTCTGGTACCATGCTCCAGCAGCCTTTGCCCATATACATTCATGCGACCGATGTTGTATTTTCCCAGGCACACTGGCCATGAACTCGAGTCCTTGCCCACGCGAGCATTGAAATCACCGAGCATATAAATGTAGTCGGATTTTGGAACTGCCCTTCTCACAGGGTCTAACTCCTCATAGAACGAATCCTTCACATCATCAGAGGAATTGAGTGTCGGTGCATATGCAGTGATAATTGTGGCAAAACCACAAGGGTTTGCTAAGCGCAGGGGTAATAGCCTTTTATTATCTCCAGCTGGGATTTCAATCATTCCCAGTAGCAAATTCTTCACGGCAGAGCCCACACCATGTTACCTTTTTTTCTGCCTGCCCTCTACCCTTCTTTAAAAAAATGGTGTAATTGTTTTCCCTGAGTGATCCTTCCAGCAAGGCGAGAGTAGTATATAGGTACAAAAGCACCTCCTTTTGTGGTGGTGGTGGAAATTGATATTCCACCACAAAGGGCGATAACTCTTTTTTCCCCAAAAAGTAGGCGTGGTGTGGTCAAGTGACTCATCAGAGGTGACGTGGTGGTCAGAGTGGGTGTGGTCAAGTAATTGTAGGTACGACATAAAAAATACGACATAAAACATCAATAAAGAAAACAAACGACTCAAGTAAGTTATATAATAATTTTTAATAAAACATATATAGAAAAGAAGAAAAAAAAAAGAAGAAAAAAAAAAACAAAACATAGTCAAGTGACCCCTTAAATTATAGGTAAGGGTGTGCGATGACGTGCTCAAGAGGTGGTCAAGCGGTCAAGAGGTGGTCAAGTGACCCCTTAAATTGTATGGGATGGTACGTTTAGTGACGTGGTGATGATCTAGAGGTGGTCAGGGTGTGGTCAAGTGGTGGTCAAGATGTGGTCAAGTGGTCGAGTGACCACTTAAATTGTCAGGGAAAGTAGGTGTAGTGATATGGTGATGATTAAAGGGTGGTAAATTAGTGGTCAAGTGAGGAAAATTTTAGTGGAAAGTAGTTGTAATGATATGGTGATGATTAAAGGGTGGTCAAGCAGTGGTCAAGTGGTCGAGTGACCACTTAAATTGTCGGGGAAAGTAGTTGTAATGATATGGTGATGATTAAAGGGTGGTAATTTAGTGGTCAAGAGGTGGTAAAATGACCCCTTAAATTGTTGGGGAGAGTACGTGTAGTGACACGGTGATGATCAAGAGGTGGTCAAGTAGTGGTCAAGCGGTCAAATAACCCTAAAATTGTAGAGGAGAATGTGTCTTGTGATACAGTGATGATCAAAAGGTGGTCAAGGGGTGGTCAAGTGGTCAAGTTACCCCTTAAATTGATGGGGAGAGTAAGTGTAGTGACACGATGATGATCAAGATGTGGTCAGTAGTGGTCAAGTGGTGGTCAAGTGGTCGAGTGACCACATAAATTGCAGAGGAGAGTAGGTGTAGTGACATGGTGATGATCAAGAGGTGGTCAAGTTGTTAGGTCTAGAGGTTGGGGTGTCTCAGTCATGAAGTATCAAACTGTCTGCTATGGGAAGGATGGCGCTGATCAGGGCGAGTAGGTTCTAATACGTTTATCGCTATTGTCTACAATTGGCGTGGTTGTATAGTAATAATAGTAGAGTTGTTTCGTAGTAATATTAGTCATCATCATAAAGGGTCATGTTAGGTGTTAGGTGGTATTTGTAATGATAGTAGTAGTAGTAGTAGTAGTAGTAGTAGTAGTAGTAGTAGTAGTAGTAGTAGTAGTAGTGGTAGCAGCAATACCAACAATAGTACTAATTATCATCATCATCACGTGTCTTACCAACGGACGTATCACCCACACATTGCGATCTCCAACACCATTGAACAATTCCGGGGTTGACTCACACTACAGAAATCCCCAAGTAACGGCATTACCTTCATGTAATGGTGGTACTCATAGTACCAATAGCACCAGTAGTAATAGTCACCAACATCAGCAAGAGACTTATCGCCTGACATTGGTCAGTATGACACTCCATAAACTATGATCTCCAACACCATGGATACAAATAGTAATAATATTGGTAGTAGTAGTAGTAGTAGTAGCAGCGGCGGTGGTGGTGGTGGTGGTAATAGTAGGAGTAGTAGAATAGCGAGGGTGCTTGTTGTTTCACTAAGTATTTGTATATCGTATGTAGTATAAAGATAGTTTGTGTTGTATGCCATGTAAGGTGTTACTGAAATATCTGTATTGTGTAGTTCTAAGAGGTGATGACGCCATAACCCACCACTCTATCATCTTATTGATAGTGTCTTCAGTGCCGCGAAAAAGGCTCATTGTGAGATATCGATCATTTCTCAAAGCGACAGCATCCGGGGTGCATGCCCATTACGAGCAAACAACGATACGACACTTAAAAGGTAACTACAAGGCAAATGGTGTCGAGTATAGTGTAACGTACAAAACTTATGAGGTCATCGGTTGTCCATTCCATCACGGTCGACAAATAGGCGCTCACTAACTTCACAATATGCTCACTCAAATAAACATAGGATAATAAGGCACCGACCCAAACAAGGAAAACGGACAAAAACAAGGGGGGAAAATGACATAAGCGTCAAAATATAACACATCCAAAGACAGATACAACAATGACTAAAAAAAAACAATAAAAATACACGACAAAATAACACACACACACACACACACACACACACACACACACACACAATGAAAACTGAAATAACCAATGAAAAATCGCTGACACGAACACTAGAAGCTGACACAAACACTAAACAAGGTACCTAAAGAAAAGCTAAACTTTGTTAACCAAAATGTGAAAGTAGGAAAATGTGATACCCAAATGTAAAACAAATAGCAAGAGAGGAATAGCTCGTCCCAACTTATAAAAAGTAGGAAAATATGTCAACCAAATGGGAAAAAGTTAGGCCAAATACAAAATATCTAACTCAAACTAATGAAAAGTAGGGAAACTTTGTTAACCAAAGGAGGGGAAAAACCTAGGTCAAGTAGGAAAATCTGTTACCCAAAAGTGAAAAATGTCGGCCAAATACAGAAAATAGTTTGTCCATACGTATGCAAACTAGGAAAATTTGTTAGTTCGAACAGGATAAAATATTGCCCAAGTAGGGAACTTTGAGAGCCATAAGTTGAAAAAATATAATCCAAAGAGAGGAATATCTCGTTCCAACTATAAAAAGAAGGAAAATTCTCAACCAAATGAGAAAAAGTTAGACCAAGTATAGTAACATCTCAACCAAACTTATGAAAAGTAGGAAACTTTTGCTAGCCAAAGCGAAAAAACCTAGGTCAAGTAGGAAAATCTGTTAGCCAAATGTAAAAAATGTCGGCCAAATACAGAAATACCTCGTCCGCACTTATTAAAATTAGGAAAAATTTGTTAGTCAAATAGTAAAAATATTGCCCAAGTAGGAACATTTGATAGCCAAATGTAAAAACATATATCACCCAAAGAGAAGAATATCTCGGCCAGACTTATAAAAAGTAGGAGAACTATGTGCCAAATGGGAAAAAGTTAGGCCAAATACAGAAATATTTCAACCAAACATATAAAAAATAGGAAAATTGATAACCAAACGGGAAATATATTGACCAACTAGGGAAATGTGTACTCAAAGAGGAAAAATAATGACCAAGTAACGAAATACATCGCTCAAACTTATGAAAACTACGAAACTTTGTTAGCCAAATGGAAGAAACCTTGGTCAAGTAGGAAAATCTGTTAACCAAATGTGAAAAATGTCGGCCAAATGCAGAAATAGTTCGGCCACACGTATGCAAACAAGGAAAGGTTGTTAGCCAGATAGGAAAAGTATTAACCAAGTAAGAAAATGTCAGAGCCAAAGGTGAAAAACTATCAGCCAAAAAGAGAAATATCTCATTCAAACTTATAAAAAGAAGGAAAATTCTCAACCCAAATGAGAAAAAGTTAGACCAAATATATTAAATCTCAACCAAACTTATGAAAACTAGAAAACTTTGTTAGCCACGAGAATAAAAACCTAGGTCAAGTAGGAAAATCTGTTAGCCAAATGTAAAAAATGTCGGCCAAAATACAGAAATACCTCGTCCGCACTTATTAAAATTAGGAAAAAATGTGGTTAGCCAATAGTAAAATATTGCCCAAGTAGGAAAATTTGATAGCCAAATGTAAAAAAAATATCACCAAAAGAGAGGAATATCTCGGCCAGACTTATAAAAATTAGGAGAACTATGTGCCAAATGGGAAAAAGTTAGGCCAAATACAGAAATATCTCAACCAAACATATAAAAATAGGAAAATTGATAACCAAACGGGAAATATATTAACCAACTAGGGAAATGTGTTACTCAAAGAGGAAAAATAATGACCAAGTAACGAAATACATCGCTCAAACCTTATGGAAAACTACGAAACTTTGTTAGCCAAATGGAAGAAACCTTGGTCAAGTATGAAATCTGTCAGCCAAATGTGAAAAATGTCGGCCAAATGCAGAAATAGTTCGGCCCACACGTATGCAAACAAGGAAGGTTGTTAGCCAGATAGGAAAAGTATTAACCAAGTAAGAAATGTGATAGCCAAAGGTGAAAAAACTATCAGACAAAGAGGGGAAAAATTTTTCATCCAAACTTATTTAAAAGAAGGGGAAAAATTTTCAACCAAAAAAAAAAAAAGTTAGAAACCCAAAAATAGTAACATCTCAACCAAAATTATGAAAACTAGGAAAAATTTGTTAGCCAACGAGAATAAAAAACCCAGGTCAAGTAGGGAAATCTGTTAGCCAAATGTAAAAAAAGTCGGCCCAAAAACAGAAAAAACCTCGTCCGCACTTATTAAAAATTTGGAAAAATTTGTTAGCCAAATAGTAAAAATATTGCCCAAGTAGGAAAAAATTTTATAGCCAAATGTAAAAAATATCACCCAAAAAAGAGAAATATCTCGGGGCCCGAGTTATAAAAAAAATAGGAGAACTATTTGCCAAAAAAGGGAAAAAGTTAGGCCAAATACAGAAATATCTCAAACCCAAAAAAATAAAAAAAAAAGGGAAAAAATTTATAAAACCAAAAAGGGAAAATTTTATTGGGCCAACTAGGGACATGTGTTACTCAAAGAGGAAAAATAATGAAACCCAAATAACGAAAAACATCGCTCAAAATTATGAAAACTAGGAAACTTTGTTAGCCAAAGTGAAAAAAAAACCTTTTTCAAGTAGGAAAATCTGTTAGCCAAATGTAAAAATGTCGGCCCCAAAAGCAGAAAAAAGTTCGGTCACACATATGCAAACTAGGAAAAAATTGTTACCAGATAGGAAAAGTATTTTGGGCCCAAATAGGAAAATTTGAAAAACCAAAAGTGAAAAAATATCACCCAAAAAGAAAAAATATCTGTCCAGACTTATAAAAAAATTTGGAAAAATTTTTCAAACCCAAAAGGGGGAAAGTTAGACCAAATTTCAGAAAAAATCTTAAACCCCAAAATTTTTAAAAAACGAGGGGAAATTTCACCAAATACAGAAATAAAAATCAACCCCAAATTTTAAATATGGCAACCAAACTTATGAAACGTAGGCAAAAAGGGTTAAAACCCAAAAATGGAAAAAATGGTACACGTAACGAAATAAACTCATCCAAACTTATAAAAAGTAGGAAAAAATGTCAACCAAACGCGAACAATGGGCGGCCCAAATTTCAAAAAATTTTCCCCAAAACCAAAATCATGAAAATAGGAAAAAAAAAATTGTTACCCAAAAAAGGGAAAAAAAAATTTGGTTTAAGTAAAGAAATAGCGTGGTCAAAAACCCATAAAAAAGTACCAAAAATTTTTTAACACAACTTTGGGCCCCTTGTTCTTACAAACTTTTCTCGCTGGTCAAAAATTTTTCCCCTTGCTATTACAATCGGTCGACCTATTCCCATCAAATCACACACTTACCATAACAAAATGTCCCCCTTTTCCCCAAAAACGTGTCCACCGACTCTCTCATATTATCGGGGCTTTGCCCCATCAACTTACCCAATGGGCTCTAACAACTTTCCCCCCATGGGCTCAAAAAAATTTTCCCCTTGTTATTACAAATTGTCGACAGCCTCGCCCAAATTACCACTTACTTTACAAAAATGTCCCAAAATGCCGCACAAAGGTGTCTACTTGTGATTTCAAAGGCCTCCTCACCCCCTAGATAAGTAGCCCTTATAAAATACAAATGTATCCCCCAAGTCATACAGAAGTGTTTCCCCCCTATTGTCATTAAAAAAAAAATATTTTGTGTGTAGGTAAGTTCATGTCTTTGACAGGGTTTTAATTTTGTAAAATTTATTTCTTCAGCATAAGATTTGTGTAAGTTCACGCCCTCAAACATAAAAATTTTTTTGTGTAAGGTTTATGTCTTCGACAGTTCATGTTTTGCTAAAAGGGCCCAGTTTTAGTGAAAATGCAGAAGTCTATTTGGGTAGAATTTCAAAACCCGGGGGGTCAATTACTAACACTGCCTGTGGACAGCTATTCTTACCCATTTCGCTAAAAATTGAGAAAATGAACTTCCCTTGAATGGAAGGGTACCGCAGACTTGAATTATTAAACCCCCCTGGGAAAAAGTAGCGGCAGCTTAACCAGGAAAAGATCGAATTTGTTATCCCCCCTTAGTCTGGAAAAATTTTGAAAAAATATGCTCCCCAAGCGATATTATTTATGACGGGCATATAAACAAAAAATAAAAGGATAAAAAAATTTGGGGGCCCCGCCTTTATTTTTTTATTTTATTTTTTTTGTTTATATTGGGGCGTCATGAATAATTTTCGCCCTTGGGGGGAGCATAATTTTCATAAAATTTTCCGGGGCTAAGGGGGGATAATTAAAATTTGACTTTTCCTGGTTAAGCTTTCCGCTAAATTTTCCCGAGGGGTTTTAAAAATTCAAGTTGCGGTAAAACTTCCATTTAACGGAAGGTTTTATTTTCTTTAAAATTTTTGCGCATTTGGGTTTAAAAATAGCTGTCCCCAGGCAGTGGGGTAAATTTACCAAAAAAGGTTGAAAATTTTTAGGGAATAGGGGCTTCTTTCATTTTCACTAAAAAAAATAGGGCCCTTTGCAAAAAAAATTTAAAATGTCGGGGAAAACATTTAAAAAATTACACAAAAAAAAAAATTTATGGGTGGGGGCTTGGGAACTTACACAAAAAACTTTTGCTTTAAGAAAAAAGAATTTTTCCAAAATTTTTGAACGTCAAAGGGCATGAATTAAACCTTTCACCCCACAATTTTTTTTTTTTAAGAAAAAATATGGGGGGAACCCCTTCTGTATGACTTGGGGGGAAACAATTTTTTTATTTTTTTAAGGGGCTTAAATTAAACTATTGGGGGGGAGGAGGCCGTGAAATCACAAGTTTGACACCCTTTTTTTGCGGGGCAGTTTGGAAAAGTTTGTAAGAGTAAGTGGTTTAAATTTTGGGGGGAGGGGTGTCGAAAAAAGTTGTAAAACAAGTGGAAAAATTTTTTAGCCCCTGTGGGGAAGTTGTTTGAGGGGCAGTGGGGGAAGTTTTATAGGGCGAGGGCGATAATATGGGGGAGTCTGGGCACTTTTTTGGGGGGGAAAAAGGGGAAAATTGTTATGGTAAAATGTGGAAATTGATAGGATAGGTCGACCGATTGTAATAGCAAGTGGAAAAAAATTTTTTGGGGGCCAAACGGCAAGTTTTTTAAGAAAAAAAAGTGGCCAAAATTGTGTTAAAAAAATGTTGGTTTCGTTTTTATAGGGGTTTTACCCGCTATTTCTTTACTTGAAACCCAAAATTTTTTTTTTATTTGGGGAACAAGGGGTTTTTCCTTTCCCTTTTTTTTTAGGGTTTTTTGAGAAAAATTTTTGTATTTGGCCGGGCAATTGTTTTTGGGGGTTTGGGGGTTGGGGCATATTTTCCTATTTTTATAAGTTTTTGGTGAGATATTTCGTTACGGTACCTATTTTCCCTTTTTGGGTTTAAACATTTGCCTAGTTTATAAGTTTGGTTGCCATATTTATAAATTGGGGTTTAGTTATTTCTGTATTTGGTCGACATTTTTTCCCCCCCCTTTTTTATAAAGTGGTTTTAAAATGTTTTTGTATTTGGTCTAACTTTTCCCCCTTTGGTTGACAAAAATTTTTCCAACTTTTTATAAGTCTGGACGAGATATTTCTCTCTTTTGGGTGATTTTTTTCAATTTGGCTTTCAAATTTTTTTACTTGGCCAATACTTTTCCCATCTGGCTAACAAAATTTTCCTAGTTTTCAATGTGGACGAACTATTTCTGCATTTGTTCGACATTTTTTACATTTGGCTAACAGATTTTCCTACTTGAACAAAAGGTTTTTTCACTTTGGCTAAAAAGTTTTATTTTTCATAAGTTTGAGCGATGTATTTCGTTACTTGGCATTTTTTTCCTCTTTGAGTAACACATGTCCCTAGTTGGTAATTATTTCCCGTTTGGTTATAAATTTTCCTTTTTTTTTATATTTTTGTTTGAGATTTTTCTGTTTTTGGGCCTAATTTTTCCTTTGGAAATAGTTCTCCTACTTTTTATAACTCGGGCCGAGAATTTCTCTTTGGGTGATTTTTTTTACATTTGGCTTCAAATTTTCCTACTTGGGAAATTTTTTTTTACATTTGCTAAAAAATTTTTTCCAAATTTTTAATAAGTGCGGACGAGGATTTCTGTATTTGGCCGCATTTTTTAATTTGGTAACGATTTTCCTACTTGCCCTGGGTTTTTTATTCTCTTTGGGGCTAAAAAATTTCCTATTTTTCATAATTTTGGTTGAGATGTTACTATATTTGGTCTAACTTTTTCCTTTGGTTGAAAAATTTTCCCTTTTTTTTTATAAGTTTGGATGAGATATTTCTTTTTGTCTGATATTTTTTCACCTTTGGCTATCACTTTTTCTTATTTGGGTTTTAATTTTTCCTATCGGCTAACAACCTTTCCTTGTTTGATACGTGTGGCCGAACTTTTCTGCATTTGGCCGACTTTTTTTACTTTTGGTGACAGATTTTCATACTTGACCAAGGTTTCTTCCTTTTGGGGCTAAACAAAGTTTCGTAGTTTTCATAAGTTTGAGCGATGTATTTCGTTATTGGTCATTATTTTTTCTTTGAGTAACACTTTCCCCCTATTTGGTCAATATATTTCCCGTTTGGTTATCAATTTTCCTATTTTTTATATGTTTGGTTGAAATATTAGGTATTTGGCACTAACTTTTCCCATTTGGCACATAGTTCTCCTACTTTTATAAGTCTGGCCGGGATATTCCTCCTTTGGGTGATTTTTTTTTTTTTAGCATTTGCTATCAAATGTTCCTACTTGGGCAATATTTTTACTATTTTGACTAACAAATTTTTCCTAATTTTAATAAGTGCGGACGAGGTATTTCTGTATTTGGCCGACATTTTTTACATTTGGCTAACAGATTTTCCTATTTGACCTAGGTTTTTATTCTCGTTGGCTAACAAGTTTTCTAGTTTTCATAAGTTTGGTTGAGATGTTACTATATTTGGTCTAACTTTTTCTCATTTGGTTGAGAATTTTCCTTCTTTTTATAAGTTTGGATGAGATATTCTCTTTTTTGGCTGATATTTTTTCACCTTTGGCTATCACATTTTCTTACTTGGTTAATACTTTTCCTATCTGGCTAACAACCTTTCCTTGCTTGCATACATGTGGCCGAACTATTTCTGCATTTGGCCGACATTTTTCACATTTGGTTAACAGATTTTTCCTACTTGACCAAGGTTTCTTCCATTTGGCTAACAAAGTTTCGTAGTTTTCATAAGTTTGAGCGGTGTATTTCGTTACTTGGTCATTATTTTTCCTCTTTGAGTAACACATTTCCCTAGTTGGTCAATATATTTCCCGTTTGGTTATCAATTTTCCTATTTTTTATATGTTTGGTTGAAATATTTATGTATTTGGCCTAACTTTTTCCCATTTGGCACATAGTTCTCCTACTTTTTATAAGTCTGGCCGAGATATTCTTCTCTTTGGGTGATATTTTTTTTTTTACATTTGGCTATCAATTTTCCTACTTGGGCAATATTTTTACTATTTGACCTAACAAATTTTTCCTAATTTTAATAAGTGCGGACGAAGTATTTCTGTATTTGGCCGACATTTTTTACATTTGGCTAACAGATTTTCCTACTTGACCTAGGTTTTTTCGCTTTGGCTAACAAAGTTTCCTACTTTTCATAAGTTTGGTTGAGATGTTACTATACTTGGTCTAACTTTTTCTCATTTGGTTGAGAATTTTCCTTCTTTTTATAAGTTGGAACGAGATATTCCTCTCTTTGGATTATATTTTTTCACTTATGGCTCTCAAATTTCCCTACTTGGGCAATATTTTATCCTGTTCGACTACAAATTTTCCTAGTTTGCATACGTGTGGACGAACTATTTCTGTATTTGGCCGACATTTTTCACTTTTGGGTAACAGATTTTCCTACTTGACCTAGGTTTTTCCCCTCCTTTGGTTAACAAAGTTTCCCTACTTTTCATTAGTTTGAGTTAGATATATTTGTATTTGGCCTAACTTTTTTCCCATTTGGTTGACATATTTTCCTACTTTTTATAAGTTGGGACGAGCTATTTCTCTCTTGCTATTTGTTTTACATTTGGGTATCACATTTTCCTACTTTCACATTTGGTTAACAAAGTTTAGCTTTTCTTTAGGTACCTTGTTTAGTGTTTGTGTCAGCTTCTAGTGTTCGTGTCAGCGATTTTTCATTGGTTATTTCAGTTTTCATTGTGTGTGTGTGTGTGTGTGTGTGTGTGTGTGTGTGTGTGTGTGTGTGTGTGTGTGTGTGTGTGTGTGTGTGTGTTATTTTGTCGTGTATTTTTATTTATTTTTTTTTAGTCACTGTTGTATCTGTCTTTGTATGTGTTATATTTTGACGCTTATGTCATTTTCCCCCTTGTTTTTGTCCGTTTCCTTGTTTGGGGTCGGTGCCTTATTATCTCTATATGTTTATTTGAGTGAGCATATTGTGAAGTTAGTGAGCGCCTATTTGACCGTGATGGAATGGACAACCGATGACCTCATAAGTTTTGTATGTTACACTATACTCGACACCATTTGCCTTGTAGTTACCTTTAAGTGTCGGATCGTTGTTTGCTCGTAATGGGCATGCACCCCGGATGCTGTCGCTTTGAGAAATGATCGATATCTCACAATGAGCCTTTTCGCGGCACTGAAGACACTATCAATAAGATGATAGAGTGGTGGGTTATGGCGTCATCACCTCTTAGAACTACACAATACAGATATTTCAGTAACACCTTACATGGCATACAACACAAACTATCTTTATACTACACACGATATACAAATACTTAGTGAAACAACAAGCACCCTCGCTATTCTACTACTCCTACTATTACCACCACCACCACCACCACCGCCGCTACTACTACTACTACTACTACTACTACTACTACTACTACTACTACTACTACTACTACTACTACTACTACTACTACTACTACCAATATTATTACTATTTGTATCCATGGTGTTGGAGATCATAGTTTATGGAGTGTCATACTGACCAATGTCAGGCGATAAGTCTCTTGCTGATGTTGGTGACTATTACTACTGGTGCTATTGGTACTATGAGTACCACCATTACATGAAGGTATGCCGTTAATTGGGATTTCTGTAGTGTGAGTCAACCCGGAATTGTTCAATGGTGTTGGAGATCGCAATGTGTGGGTGATACGTCCGTTGGTAAGACACGTGATGATGATGATAAATAGTACTATTGTTGGTACTACTACTACTACTACTACTACTACTACTACTACTACTACTACTACTACTACTACTACTACTACTACTACTACTACTACTACTACTACTACTACTACTATCATTACAAATACCACCTAACATGACCCTTGATGATGATGACTAATATTACTACGAAACAACTCTACTATTATTACTATACAACCACGCCAATTGTAGACAATAGCGATAACGTATTAGAACCTACTCGCCCTGATCAGGCGCCATCCTTCCCATAGCAGACAGTTTGATACTTCATGACTGAGACACCCCAACCTCTAGACCTAACAACTTGACCACCTCTTGATCATCACCATGTCACTACACCTACTCTCCTCTGCAATTTATGTGGTCACTTGACCACCACTTGACCACATCTTGATCATCATCGTGTCACTACACTTACTCTCCCCATCAATTTAAGATGTAACTTGACCACCCCTTGACCACTACTTGACCACCTTTTGATCATCACTGCATCACAAGACACATTCTCCTCTACAATTTTAGGGTTATTTGACCACCGCTTGACCACCACTTGACCACCTCTTTATCATCACCGTGTCACTACACGTACTCTCCCCAACAATTTAAGGGGTCATTTAACCACTTGACCACCCCTTGACCACCGCTTGACCGCTAATTTACCACCCTTTAATCATCACCATATCATTACAACTACTTTCCCCGACAATTTAAGTGGTCACTTGACCACTGCTTGACCACTAATTTACCACCCTTTAATCATCACCATATCATTACAACTACTTTCCACTAAAATTTTCCTCACTTGACCACTGCTTGACCACTAATTTACCACCCTTTAATCATCACCATATCACTACACCTACTTTCCCCGACAATTTAAGTGGTCACTCGACCACTTGACCACATCTTGACCACCACTTGACCACACCCTGACCACCACTTGACCACCTCTTGATCATCACCACGTCACTACACGTACCATCCCATACAATTTAAGGGGTCATTTAACCACTTGACCACCCCTTTCTTTTTTTTTCTTCTTTTCTATATATGTCTTCTCTCTTCTTCTTTAGCATTCCGAGCCATTGAGGTTCTTTGCTGCAAATACAATCTGTCTCCATTCGTCTCTCTGGTGGACCTTCTCTTGCCAGTCGTTGATTCCAAGTGCTTGTAGGTCTGTATGTATATTATCTCTCCACCGCCTTCTTGGTCTACCTCGGGGTCTACGGTCATTTATTTCCTGAGTGTAAGCGAGTTTTGTTTCCCTATTATCTTCCATTCTTTCTATATGCCCCAGCCATTGTAGTCTATTAGCCTTCATGATACCAGTGATTAGCGGGGACTTAAACAAATCATAAATGTCTTTGTTACTTCTTCTTTTCCACTCTCCACTTTGTGTATCCCTAATGGGTCCAAAGATGCGTCTTAAAATTTTGTTCTCAAAGGTTTGTAACAAGGCTTCGTCTCCTTTCGTTGTACTCCAGGTTTCAGAGCCATACAGCACAACTGGTCTGATCAGTGTTTTGTATATTGTGATTTTGGTGTTACGAGATAGCGCCTTTGATTTTAGTAGATGTTGTAGTGCATAGTATATCTTATTTCCAGAGTTGATTCTAGTTTGTATTTCTTCCCTTATGATGTTGGAGCAGTTGAAGATTGTACCCAGGTATTTGTATGTTTCCGTTCTTTTAATGGTCATATTATCTATTTGTATGTGGCCAGAGTTTTTAGCCATTCCGTCTCTTGAAATTACCATATATTCTGTCTTATCTTGGTTGATAACCAGCCCCATCTGTTGGGCTTTTTCCTTTAAGTGAGTCAATATTTCTAATGTCTTTTGTTCACTTTGCCCTATAATATCTATATCATCTGCATAACCAAGCAGCTTGGATGTTCCTCCAATATCACATTCCTCCTTTACCTTCCTTACAACTTTCTCTAGAGCCAGATTGAAGAGTAGCGGCGATAGTGCATCACCCTGTTTCAAGCCAGATGTTATTTGGAAGGGGTCTGATTTCCTGCCTTTATATGTTACTATATTATAAGTATCTTCCATGCATAGTTTGGTCATGTTAATTAACTTCCTTGGTATTCCAAATTCCTGCATAACATTCCATAGACTATTCCTATGGACACTATCATAAGCCTTTTTAAAATCCACAAAAATGTTATGGAGATCTCTTTTATATTCCCAATGTTTCTCGGCTATTTGTCGTAAGATAAATATCTGATCTATTGTTGATCTGTTTTGTCTAAAACCCGCCTGGTAGTCACCTAATATGTCTTCTGAATATGGTTTTAGTCTATTTAGTAATACTGCGGATAGTATCTTATAGCTTGTGGACAGTAGTGATATTCCTCTATAATTTCCACATTGGAACTTGTCTCCTTTCTTAAAGATAGGTATCAATAATGACTCTTTCCAGTCATGGGGTATATATGTGTTATTAAAAATTATTATATAACTTACTTGAGTCGTTTGTTTTCTTTATTGATGTTTTATGTCGTATTTTTTATGTCGTACCTACAATTACTTGACCACACCCACTCTGACCACCACGTCACCTCTGATGAGTCACTTGACCACACCACGCCTACTTTTTGGGGAAAAAAGAGATATCGCCCTTTGTGGTGGAATATCAATTTCCACCACCACCACAAAAGGAGGTGCTTTTGTACCTATATACTACTGGCGAGTCTCCTGGAGGCCAGCAATATCAATGTTAAGACGATTGAGTTCGACATCACTCACAACCGTTTTTCTCACATCGTCAATATTCATTAGGTCAGTGGAAAATCTTGGACACGTGGTTCTTACGTTCAAGATTGCAAGCCGTAGCTTGAGGTTTCTATTTTTCTTTTTAGTATCATCTGGTGCATTGATTTTACAGCCTGCTATTCAGATTTTGTCCTAACCCCAAGCACCCATTGAAGCAGCCAGGCTGGGTCGGATCAGCACCTAACTGGCCAGGGGCTGCCCAGCTTGAGGCAGTCGGTAGCTGATCAGTGACACCTGTAGGTGTCTCCCACCATCAGAGACAACCCGTGGCGCCCCATGTCTACGCCAACTGACAGAGACTTATAACCCGTAACAGCTACCTCTCTCTTTGATTCCGAGACCGGTTAAGACGGGAAGAAGTTATTGCCTTTCCATAGCACGAAGCCTGGGCTAAATAAATCGACCGTGTGTTGCCCATGCAACATGATCCCTCTCTCGGCCTGCCTAGTTCACTCCAGAGGAAAGGTAACACCAATACATCTGGAACAAGACAAGCTGCAAAGCTCTAACTGTCCACCTGTCAGAGCTTCGATCCTACACCAGTTGCCAACCAAGGCTTAGAGCCTGGTCTGCCATGCCATTTTGTCTTTAGGTTGCATTTCCTCACACCAGGATAAGGCTTGTACCCTCCCAATTGCGCTCTTCCGCCCGAAGCCATTGGCACAATGTAGGGTGTCGGGTTTGGTTCGCGCCACCTAACATTCGGCGCTAACAGAAAGCATTTAGTACCGTCTACTGTCATACTGTGTATCATCAGTATACGTTGTTAGTTGGTGTCACATGTTTACTTCAACATTTCATGAATTAGATGGAAGAATCTCCTATTGCCAACACTAACAGTTTTGTTTTTATTTTTTTATTTGTGCATATCCTTTACAGGAGATCGCAGTCAACACCAGCATTTTCCCGCTGTCATTGATGTCTTGGCAAGATCATGCTCAGTAGTTTGCCATTGCTTTTTGATCGGCCGGCTCACTTATCCCATAAGTTATCGTGTCGAGAACCGCTTCCAATTCTCGCACTCTGCGTTACCCAACGTGGATAAACGGGATTAGAGAGAAAGTTATGTAATTCTGGGCCAGGGAGACCGGCACTAACAGTTTGGATTTATTTATTTTTGGGCGTTGATTTGCCTTGAACTCAAGTGTCGTCCACACACATGCCACTAATTCTAGAGCGCTGGCCTGATGTTTGTGCATCGATCCCATTAGTTTTCCCTATTACCAGTGTCTCTTGCCACGATGGGAACCCACTCCGACTTCTGAAGTACTTGTAATATATGTCCCCATGTCAAGGATGAGAAGTCAACATTTGATTCCTTATGACCGTTGTAAAGGCTGGACCCACTACCTTGATATCAGCACATCATCATCATCATCATCATCATCATCATCAAGTGCCGTGCCGGCTGGCGTAGGCGTTCATGGCTCTCCACAGATCTCGGTCTTTGGTGTTCTGGATCAACTCTGCTGATGATATTCCTCCATGCCACCGTCTCAGTCCGTCCAGCATCATTTCTCTTGGTCTGCCTCTGCCTCTCTTCCCCTCGATCTTTCCAGTTGTCACGATGTTCTCCAATGCCTCTCTTCTCATCACATGACCAAAGAAAGATGTTTGTCTCTTTCTTATTGTTGTATATAGTGTTCTAGTTTCATTAGCCTCTTTCAGGCAATCGTTGTTAGTTACTCTGGCAGTCCAAGGAATTCGCAACATTCGTCTTAAAAACCACATCTCTGTTGCTTCTAAGTTCTTCCTAATTTGTTCATTTACATTCCAAGATTCGCTGCCATACAGCAAAACTGGTTCTATATAGCATTTTAGTACTCTCTTACATTCATTGATAGCGACTTATTGCAAAAGATACTCTTCATTTTCTGAAATGCTGTCTTTGCCTGCCCTATTCTGCTCTTAATCTCTTTTGTACATCTTCCATCTGATGTTATAAGTGCCCCTAGGTATTTAAAATTATCCACTTGGTTGAGAATTTCCCCTTCTATTTCTATGTCACATTTTGGCGTCCCCATTTTCTTTGATATCACCATTGTTACTGTTTTCTTGATATTCAAGGACAGTCCTTTCTGTGCACTCTCTGTTACTACACTGTCCAACAATTGTTGTAGGTCTGTTGTATTATCCGCTACCAATACTGTGTCATATGCATAGCGTATATTGTTTATATTATATCCTCCGATTAGTATTCCTGGCTTCTCTTTGATCTCTCTCATTATTACTTCGCTATACAGGGAGAAGAGATCGGGTGACAAGACACACCCCTGTCGTACTCCTAGCTTTATCTGTTCGTAACTACCCTCTTTATTTCCCATTTTAATTGCTGCTACTTGGTTCCAGTATATATTCTTTATTATTCTTAAATCTTTCCCATCAATGTTGATATCTTCCAACATTTTAATCAGCTCATCATGTTTTACTTTATCAAATGCCTTAGTATAATCTATGAAGCATAAATATATGTCTCTTTGTTTCTCTATTGATCTTTCTATTAGTGTTCGTAATATATATATATTGCATTGTTTGTACCCTTTCCTTCCATAAAACCATACTGTTCTTCACTAATTTCCATTTTTATTTTCTTTCTTGTTCTTCTCATTATAATTCTGAGTACAAGCTTAGTGACATGGTTTATGAGGTTAATTGTACGAAAATCTTCACAATCAATTGCTCCTGGTCTTTTTGGTATAGCTATAAATACAGATTTCAGCATATCACTGGGTAAATATCCACTACTGTAAATATCATTCAACATTTTGGTTAATATCCATCCATCCATCATGTGCCATGCCGGTAAGCGTGGGTGGTCATATTCTGCCATCTCACTCGATCACCAGAGTCGTGGATCAGTTCCGTGTTTCTGTCTCGACCATGCCACAAGGCCAAGCCATCCAGATACTTGCTTTCTAGGTCTTCCCCTTGGTCTGTTCCCCTCGATCTTACCAGTTGTCACCAAGTTCTCCAAATCATTTCTTCTCATAACATGCCCAAAACATTGTGACTGTCTACGTCTAATGTCTCTGATCAGTTTACGATCTTCATTTGTTTCTTGAAGGACTTGTTCATTGGTCTTTCTGGCTGTCCATGGTATTCTTTGCATTTTCCTCAGAAACCACATTTCTACAGCCATCAGATGTTTTTTCAGCCTGGCTGCTCATTGTCCAAGCTTCACATCCATATAAAAGTACAGGTTCTATGTAGCATCTCAACACTCTTTTTCTCGTTTCAATTGACATCTTTTTATTGGTCAGTATGTTTTTCATCTTGCTAAAGGCTACTTTTGCCATGGCGATCCTTGTTCTAATCTCTTCAAGGCATCTCCCATCAGATGTTATTACTGTTCCGAGATAATTGTACCTATTCACTTGTTGAAGAATATTCCCATTTACTTGTATATTACACTGTGGTATTTCGTTCTTCCTAGTGACTACCATAATCTGTGTTTTTTTACAATTTAATTCTAACCCGTGTTGTTCACTGTGTGTAACAACTGCATCACACTAAATTTTGCAGGTCCTGTTCATTGTCCGCAATCAAGACTGTATCATCTGCATATCTAATGTTATTGATGCATCGTCCCCCAATGTTGATTCCTTCCATATTTTCAATATTTCTGAAAATATTTTCACTGTACAGGGAAAACAGATCTGGAGACATTACACATCCCTGTCTCACACCTCTCTTAATAGGCTGATATTGGCTTACTTCATTATCAACTCTTATGGCAGCTTGTTGTTTCCAATATATGGTTTTTACAAGTCTAAGGTCTTTCCCATCAATTTGTAGATCTTCAAGCATCCTTATCATGTTGACATGTCTCACTTTATCAAAAGCCTTTGTGTAGTCAATAAAGCAAAGGTGTAGATCTTTGTTTACTTCTATAGAACGTTCGATTACCGTTCTCAGTATATACACAGCATTTACTGTACCCTTGCCTACTACAAACCCACATTGTTCTTCTCCTATTTCAGGTTGTATTTTCCTCCTAACTCTTTGCATGATAATTCTTAGCAAAATCTTCGTGATGTGACTCATTATACTAATTGTTCGATGTTGATCACATTCCAAGGCTCCTGATTTCTTTGGGATTGCAATAAATACAGAATTACACAACTCTATGAGGTATATTTCCAGTATCATATATTGTATTAAGCAGGACTGGTAACTTTATCTATTCCATATTCTTCTAAAGCATTAATCATTTCTGTTGTGATGCTGTCTGGACCGGGGGTCTTGCCAGATTTCATATGATTAAGAGCATTCTGAACCTCCATCTTCAAAATTGCTGGCCCTTCATTGTTATTTTGAATAATATATTGTTCGTCTCTGTTATCGTCATAAAGGTTTTTCACGTAATCTGACCATACATGTAAAGTCTGATCTTTTTCTATTATGACTCTTCCATCTTTTGTCTTTAGGCAGCCTGCTGATGTACGTGTTCTTTGATTAGTAATCTCCTGAAATTTTTTTTTTGTTTGCATTTTTTTTTTTGGGGTTTTTTTTTTGCAATTTTTTAAACTTTTTTTTGGTTTTTTTTTGTTTTTCAATTT
>JACEFZ010001903.1:257685-373620 GCA_014155875.1 Cepaea nemoralis | reverse complement strand
GTTAATCGAGCTGTATGTGGTCTGGCATTGTCATGAAGAAGCAACACTCCTCTAGTCAGCAGTCGATAGAACTTCACAGTACGATTCAGAATTCACATTGTCACCTTTCTTCTTGAAATTGGTTAAAAGCACTCCTTGACCCTAATAATCCCAGAACACTGTGAGCATAACCTTCCCTGCTGATGGCGTAACTTTGAATTTTTGGACACAAGGCGAAGAAGGATGTTTCCATTGCATTGACGCACGCTTTAATTCGGGCTGGTAATCAGCATAAACAGGAAGCATTTCCTTATGAATGTCCTTTGCTGGCAGTCTTTTTGCCCACAAAAAGCGCACAACAGCACGCCGCTCTTTGGTTGTACTCCGTAAGTACAGTCGCCATTTTGGTTATGCGATGCGCATTCGCATGAGACACCTAGCGCCACCTGACGAACGGGAATATAAAGTTCGATGTTGCTTTCACCTAATGACACCTGTAGAAAACACCAACTACATTCACCTGCCATCCCACAGAACTGTGTGACTTACTTATTGACTAGTCCTGGTAACTTCGTTCTGTCTGCATAACATTCGTTGTAACTGCCAAATTGTTACAGCCACGGTACATTTGAACTATCCTTTATTGGTCAGTCGAATACGTAAAGCTGCTTCTTTATTAATTGTATAATATAAGATTTTCATATAATATACAGAGGCGTGCCTGGCAGAGTGGCTATAACGCAGGATTTTATTCAAGGTGACCCAGGCTCGAATCCTTTGTAAAGTCACAGGTAATTTCTGTCGGAAGAAAAATCCCCCCCCCCCCCCCCCCCACCAAACGTTAAACATATGCGGGTCGAACTGCACTAGTCAGATGGCCTTAATTCCTCAGGCTCAAGACCAACCCCTCCCCCTCTCGTCTCTCTCTCTCTCTCTCTCTCTCTCTCTCTCTCTCTCTCCTCTCTCTCTCTCTCTCTCTCTCTCTCTCTCTTTTGTGTCGTACACCGCAAGATACTATACACAAGTATAAATGTATATGTTATAAATGATATATAAATCTGCAGTATACATCTAACGAGATGCGGTAAAATATTCCTGGCAATAAATCGTGCAACTGTTTGTTTGTAGCTTCTGTCTTTAAATTCACTGAAGGGATTCATTATTAGGATTATTATTATTATTAAAGTAACAAATAACAAAGTAAAGTATAAAGTAACAAATACCAAAAATAACAAAGTAGAAGAGCAGTACACATGCTCCTCTTCTACACCAAGGAGGTTATTGTGTGCATGGTGCCTGTCCTATATTTGTGTAACATCCTTCAGTACTCGGTGCTCGATATGGCCAATAGCTGGCTCAGTGACCTTATGTCCCATACCATGTCCTGGAACCCATCTTTGGCTGGGTCGACCCACGAGCCATGTCAATTAATAACATAGAGGTCACTTTTACATATCTTATCCGCATTGGGCACATGGTTCTACAGGGTGTATTTTTAATGACTATGCAGTGTTTGAAAATATTGCCGGTCCAAGTTTTGTATTCACCCTCTGTAAAGTTAATGCAATATAATAGTTAAATAAAAAACCTGCAATATTTTCAAACACTGCACAGTCATTACAAATACACCCTGTAGATCAATATGTTTATCGACCAATCGTCACTATGTGGGTGAGGTAGTCAGTAGATCGTCCCGCCAGTCTTTATTTTCCACGACATCTCCTGGTATTAATTTAGGCTGGGATGACCTCAGAGCACATGTCCATTTATTTTGATAATTCTCCTCCATGCGGTTTCAAACTCGACAACCACCAGTGCGGGAACAGAATGCCTAGTCACAGCGCCACCACGGCTGCACGAACAAGCTAGTTTAAACAAATCATTTTTTTTTTCGTTTTGAATTCAAACACACCTGTGATATTATAATGTCTGCTTTAATTGTAACCATCCTTCTACCTACATCGTAAATGGTTTCTGGTACACCTGATTCTGGATCCCGCCTCGTATTTCCTTCTCAGTAGTTAACCTTCTTTCTACCTGCATCACCACCAGTTTCTAAAACACCCGATTTAAAGAATTCCGCCTTGTGTCATTTTCTCAGTAGTTAACAATCTTTCTACCTGCATCACCACCAGTTTCTGGTCATCACCGATTTAAAGAATCCGCCTTTTGTCACTTTCTTAGTAGTTAACCATCTTTCTACCTGCATCGCCACCAGTTTCTGGTACACCTGATTAAGAAACCTGCCTTTTGTTACCTTCTCAGTAGTTAACCATCTTTCTACCTGCATCACCACCAGTTTCTGGTACACCCGATTCAGGAACCCGCCTGTTGTCACCTTCCCAGTAGTTAACCATTACGTGATAATGGCAGAGTCTATACTGGATCTCAGTGTTTAAATATTGGAAGTAAATAACAGCCTGAGAACACGAACACCCAACCTGTCACAGGCAGGGAAATGAAAATATCGATAAACTTGGCCTGCTATTGTTTTGTTGGTGAAGCTGTTAAAAGGAGAAACACGTTAGTGATAATATATTTCGTAAAATAAATACTTGTTCAGATTAAGGCCGATTTCGTCTTTTTTCTGTTGCTTCTTACCCCTTTCTTTACACCATCTCCCTCTCTTCTTCTTCTTTTCTTTCTTTCTTTCTTTCTTTCTTTCTTTCTTTCTTTCTTTCTTTCTTTCTTTCTTTCTTTCTTTCTTTCTTTCTTTCTTTCTTTCCTTGTTTCGTTCGTCTTCTTGTTCTTGTTCTTGTTCTTGTTCTTGTTCTTGTTCTTCTTCTTCTTCTTCTTCTTCTTCTTCTTCTTCTTCTTCTCTTCTTCTTCTCATTATTCGTTTTCTTCTTCTCCCCCCCACTTCCTCCTCCTCCTCCTACTACTACTACTACTACTACTACTACTACTACTACTACTACTACTACTACTACTACTACTACTACTACTACTACGCAGCAGCAGCAGCAGCAGCAGCAGCAGTCCTCTTTCAGTTCTGAAGGACTATAGAGTTGTGCCGCTAGTGAGGTACCTGACAGCACCACTGGTGACTGTATAGTCCAATGCGAGAGTGACAATCCCTGTCACAGTTTCCGCATCTGTAAGACGAGGCAAGTCCCGCAGTAAGTGACTGCGCTTTGAGCCTGTGCCGCCAATCCTCAGTTTGTTGGATCAGATTGCGCTCAAAGAGCACCAGCCCGTTTCGTACATCTCTTCTCCAGGAACATCTGTCTGTTGCAACTCTTTCCCACGTATCTGGATCTATGCCAAGTGTTTTCATATCTTGTTTACACACATCCCTATATCGCAATTGGGGTCTTCCGGATGGCCTCTTTCCTGTTGCTAGTTCTCCCTACAGGAGATCTTTGGGAATACGTTCATCCTCCATTTGAGATACGTGGCCCAGCCACCGGAGGCGTCTCTGCTCGAGGAGTTAGTGCACCGTGGTAATATCTGCTCTTTCAAGCACCTGTTTGTTTGTTATATGGTCTTTCCGTGATATGCTCAGGATACGTCTCAGACATCTCATATTAAAGGAATTCAACTTTCTTTCCTGTCTTGAGTACAGGGTCCAGGATTCAGACCCATAGAGTAGTGTGCTAACAACACAAGCTTTATATACTTGAACTTTTGCACCCTCTGTTAGTCTATTATTCTCCCAAACTCTTTTAGTTAGCCTGGAAAATGTTGTGGCTGCCTTTCCATTGTGTCTGTAGATTTTTTCTCTAATGAAAGATTATCTGATATTGTCGACCCCAAATACACAAACTCGTGGACGACCTTCAATTCACAATCAGAAATTTTGATTGACGGAGGCGCACCAGCATCTTGTTCCATCCATCACCCGTGTTTTATTTAGGCTGATGGTGAGCCCTAAGTCTTTGCAGGCGGCTGCAAAACGATCTATGAGCCTTTGGATATTTTCTGCTATATGAGTAGTCAGTGCTGCATTGGGGAAAGTAACATCAATAAAATTAGATATACAGATGATACAGTATTGATTGCAGACAATGAGTAGCGTAACAACCGCATCTACTGAATGTTGGTGTGTGTGTGTGCGTGTATATGTATAATCTTGTATCAAATCTAACAATGTAAATAATTATACAACAACAACAACAACAGCAAAATCATCGTTAACAATTACCAGTTATGTAAGGTTTAATGTAATGTAAGTATCGTCCAGCGTTTAACTAAAAGCTATTTAATGTTTGTCTAAATTTGTGGACAATTAACAGTTCTAAATTGCTAGGGTGCATTACAAGTTGATAGTTTAATTGTCTGAAACCTGGTCTTTATGAACAACACAAAACAGTGTAAATTCGCTAGTAAGTGTGAACGACTGTAGCAATTACTATGAAACTACAACCGTTTATTAACCGAAGCCAGTTGACAATATGTTTGGCGTTTTATCGCTTTGAACTTTAGCGTAATCTATAAGTGCTACTTCTACACTTGCTCCTGCAGCGAGGCTCTTTCGTCATTTGGAGATGACTGGTTAGAATCCCGGTCGGTAACTATAGCTTTCACATTTTTATGTCTAGTGCGTCCTCTAGTCTCTAATTCTGACGCCTGTCTAGTGCGTCTTCTAGTCTCTAATTCTTACCCCACATTCCATGAGCGCAAATAATACGTGTGTATTTATGTGTTTATTGTATTGATGGCCTCAACATGTTCCTCCAATTGATATGTATGTGCAATACGTGTACAAGATTGCAAACGACATATCATCTCTCTTCTTTAAATGTTCGACACTATATTGAACACAGCATTACTGAATGATGTGTTTGTGTGTTTGTTATTTGACCTATGCTGGTTTAATATACATTTCTGAGACCTGTGGTGCTATATCAATGGTAGAATAAGAATTCTGTCCATATTCCATAGTTGTGGGTTCATGTGGATGATAGACCTGGCTAATGAAGACACCTTTTTAAGGGTGTCTCGTAACGAAGGCGTTACGGACGTAGTTCGTGATTCCGTATACCTTCGCTCGAAGCACAACTGCAGACAATTTTGCAGCAAACCATCTTGCGCTGAATTGTTACGAAATAGTATGGGTGCCGGTCGTTCAGAAAGCAATGGCAAACTACTGAAAGTAAACCTGTCAAGTGATCATAACAGAAAAAAATGCTGGTGTTGACTGCAAAGTCTTGTAAAGGATATGCACACACACACAAAAATATTGCTCACGCCTCGAAGCACACTTGTCCCTGCAGCGTGGCGCTGTCGACATTTGAAGGTCACAGGTTTGAATCCCGGTAGTTAACTATAGCTGTCAATATTTACGTTGTCTAGTTTGTCCTCTAATCTCTAATTCATACCACTACTTCTACAATACGTGTGTATTTATTTATTACTTCTAGTCGCACTGAATTTTGCATGTGGATTCGCTTTCCTTATTACCAGTATCACTCGCCATCAGGCGAACCTACTCAGTCTTCAGAGGTACTTATAATTTACTTCCCCAAGACAAGGACTAGAAGTCAACATTTGAGTCCAGCTGGCCGGTGTAGGTTGGTCTCCATGACAAATAGGTAACAGACGCGGTTCGTAATCTCGCTTACCCGCGTTGGAAACACAGCTGCGTGCGATTTGGCAGCAGACCGCGTTGCGCTGGGTTTTAATGAATTGGTATGGGAGTCAGCTATTCAGAAAGTAATGTCAAACAACTGAACGTAAACTCGCAAAGAGATCACAACAGCAGTAAAATGCTGGAGCTACGGAGTACGTGCTTTGTACGACGCTTTCCGCGCTGCGGGAAGAGACTGAGCCGTATGGGATAAAACCTGGTGCAATGAAGTCAACCCTGTCGACTTTTAAGCGACTTAGACTTTATAGGGCAACTTAGATAGATAGAGATGGGGAGGGAGGGATAGCGAGAGGGAGAGAAAGAGAGAGAGAGAGAGAGAGAGAGAGAGAGAGAGAGAGAGAGAGAGAGAGAGAGAGAGAGAAGTATATCTTAAATTACTAGTTAAATCATTTCTGCAGACAACTATGTCTTGTGTGTCTTCTTTATCCTTTATATAAGGTGTTTCTCACTGTTAGATCAAATGAGTTGCTACCTGCGTATTGAAAGTTAAATAAAAACTACTTTTCTTCGTTGACTATTTCCTACCGTGATCTCCCAGAAGTGGACATCCTTATTTTAGTTCATTTTTTGACATTATCCTCTCACTTAACCATTGTTTTCCCCTTGTTTCACCTGTGTTTTATCTGCTTCTACATCATAACCAGATGTGCCACACTACACAAATAGAAGATGCGATAATGTTAAGAGGAAATCAATGTTTCCTTTGTTGAATATGTGATGCTCTTGACTCTTCCAGAATCCGCTCAGTGACGTACGACAAGCAGTCCACTAATCAGAAATCAATAGTCGTAATATCTCTGTTTATTTCTTGACTTTCCGTATCCATCCAGGCAACCTTTTAACAGATTCAGTGCCAAACAAAACAGTAGGTCTTGACCTAACAAAAATAGATGGCAGAAAATGTGAAGTAGGGGTGTGTCACGGTTATGACTGCAAGTGGTTAATGTGGTAGCTGACATGTTGTCTTATAACGCAGTGACAACATTTCGGCGATATATAAGTCACTGCAGATACGGAAAGATAGGGAGATGTGGTAAAGGGTCAATAATTATTTCGCCGATCCATAATGGGGGTGACTTTCTGCAAATGACCTGCCATGCTATATGGTACATACAAGCTGGCGCGCACGCACACACACACATCATTCCATCCATCCATCCATCCATCCATCCATCCATCTATCATGTGACATGCCAATAAGTGTGAGCGTTCATGGTTTGCAATTTCACTCGATAACCAGAGTCATTGATCAGGTCAGTGTTCTTGTCTCGATCATATCACGTGCCCAAGCCATCGAAGTATTTACTTCTCTGTCTTTCCCTTGTTCTCATCCCCTCGATCTTGCCAGTTGTCACCAAGTTCTCCAATTTATTTTTTCTCATAACACGCCCAAAATATTTGACTGGCTACGTCTGCTGTCTCTAATCAGTTTACGATTTTCATTTGTTTCTTTGATGACTTGGTCATTGGTTTTTCTGCCTGTCCATGGTATTCTCTGCATTTTCCCCAGAAACCACATTTCCACAGCTATCCGCTGTTTTTAAGCCTCTCTGCTCATTGTCCACGCTTCACATCCATACAAAAGTACAGGTTCTAAGTAGCAAATCAACACTCTTTTTCTCGTTGCAACTGACATCATTTTATTGATCAGCACACACACACACACACATACACACAATCATATAACCATATTGTTTGTCTGAGTTTGGTATTTAATTGATTGTTATTTGAATTCAGAAGTTGACTTGCTCAGAACCCTAACCAGCAGTTCACCGAGACAGCTCTAGCTAAGCAGCCTTAATTCCCCAGGCTCAAGACACCCCTTGTCCTACACCGCCACGTATCATAGGCAGTAAATTACAGTTTGTAACGGTTGAACTACTCATAATAAACGTATTATTCAGGAGATTATTAATGTTTTTCTCTACCTTCCACGTTATCATAGTGGTTGTAACCTCCGTGTCTGACAGAAACGGCCATCTATCAGCACGCGAGAGTACCTATGTGAGACCAGGTGCGGAGCTGTCCCCTTGTCCCGGACATTACCCGTCTCTGGAACCTTACCAACCACTGGCTTGTCTTTCCTGCCCACTGCCACAAAGTGCACTTGGGAATTCCCGTTCTTTGAGCTACGAACGTGGACGAAAGAAACAAACGTATACACGTTTCTGCCTTTACATAGATTGATTTGTGTTAGCGAGTAAATTACCGTAGTCAGTCACGGTGATTTATATCGGTTTAAAACAGCGGTTCTGAAAGTGGGCAATGCCGCCCCAATGCCATTTCACGATTTAGTCGATCGTTATGTTTTGAACGTTCACCAGGCACAAAGAATAGATATTTTTATTCACCATGAGATTTATTTGGTATGCAGTAAGTAAAGTAAGGTAAAGTAAAGTAAAGTAAAGCAGAACAGTGCTGAGCAGAGTAGAGTAGGGTAGGGTAGGGTAGAGTAGGTTAGGGTAGAGCAGGGCAGAGCAGAGCAGAGGTACATTATATGCCATGAGATGTCTTGGGTGTGTAATAAGTAAAGTAAAGTAAAAGTACATGTCTGTGCCATTGTGATATATTAGATTTTCACAAACGTAACATCACGATTAAATATTTCCAGGACGACAAAAATCGGCGTTCACCGCAACCGATTTATTTGTTCCATAATGGTACGATCCAAGATTTAATATACCCGTTGGGAATGAAAAACATTAACCCGGAAAGGACCGTATAAATAGCAGCGTGCAGAGCGACATGGCCTGTTTGTACATCAGTCAGCATGAGACATAAGAACTGAAGCAGCGGAAGGAGTGAGGAGAGGTTCAAAATTCATGAGAAAAGAACACCCTCAGCCTACGAAATCGCTCTGAAAAATTGCATCTCATTCAGATCATGAAACGTGTCGACATGTTGAGGACATTCTGATAAATAAGGTAGTGGTCTTATTCATGTCAATCCAGACCTGACTTGGTGAAGTTTGAAGGCAGCACCTGTTGAGTGAGCACATGGTTGAGTGATGCCCTTGACAGAGTAGCGTCAAACCTTATCTACCTGCAACCATTCCATTTGTCTCATAGGAGAGGTAATCTTTATTTAAAATAAGTACCTGCCAAGACAAAGGAAAACAAGAGCCAACTTATGTTCTACTACACCCAGGAACAATAAATAATACTACAATTGATGATAGCCAGAGTGATTCCCAAAGCTGGAAGTGGAGAATCCTGATTGGAGACAGTTCTTTTTTTCAGATCATCCAGACCAGTAAAAGATTAGCTTTACAGGCCACTGCGAAAAATCTAAACGGTTAATTATCTACCGGATCATGGGCACATCAAGTCTGTAATATTTAATGTATATGTATATGTCCTTATTTCTATGACAGGAAATTGTAATTTTGAATGCAATTTACAAAATCCATATTTCTGTTTATTAAATCACAAAAACTAAGGTCATGTCATGTATTGATTGTATTTTACTTGTCATAATCAAATTGTTTTAAATTACCCTAGATAGAATTAATTAGTTGGTAGAGGAGAGGCAAGGAACCACTTAGGGAATAAACTGGGTATAAAAGGGAGTACAACATTTTCAGTATTTCCTAAAGGTATTCCTTGGTTCTCTAAAACTCTATTTCTGGTCTCAACAATTGAGTCAGTACAACCAAATTAATTAAACGGGCAGGATCACATTGGGAAAAATGATTTTTCATCATTTATCTCTGTGGGGTTGAGCCATCAATCAAACCCATATCCGACAGCCATGAGATGTCTTGGGTATGCAGTAATTGAAAAAGTCGCTGAAAAGTCGACAGGGTCGACTTCATTGCACCGGGTTTTATCCCATATGGCTCGGTCTCTTTCCGCAGCACGAAAAACGTCGCACAAAGCGCGAACTCCGTAGCTTTTAGCGACGACCCACAGGCGTCTCCGAAACATTTAACTCGTAAACCGAAGGGTGCGGCCCGGAATCGAACCCACAACCTTCGGAGCACGAGTCAAACGGCTTGACCACTTCGCCACAGAGACTCCCATGCAGTAATTAAAAGTGAAGCACAATTTTAAACGACCTCAATTGCATGGGAAATATTTAAGCATAAAAGGTCAATGGCCCTTTCCACATGCTTTAGTTGGGTTCGGTACATAGAGTTAGACCCAGTTTTTATAGACCAACTTAAACTCGGTAGGTGATGCGGTCTGTCTCACACGGACACCTTAACTGTCCAATACATTTCCTGATATCCAATTTAAGATGGGTCAACCTGGGAACGTAGAAGACACATTAGTGTAGAGATACAATATGCAACTGTGTTTTCGTATGTCATTATCTTCATGTGTTATACCGATATGCGTGGGTGGTCATGTTTCGCCATCTCATACTATCTTCAGAGTCGTGGATCAGCTCTGTGTTCTTGTCTCGTCCATGCCACGTGGCCAATCCATCCAGCTATTTATTTATCTGCCTCCCTTTGTTCCTTTCCTTTCATTCTTGCCAGTTGTCACCTTGTTCTCTAGTTTGTTTCTTCTCATAAAGTGTCTATAACATTGTGACTGTCTACGTCTAATTTTTGTAATCTGTTTACGCTTTTCATCTGTTTCTCGCAGGTCGTGGTATTGGTTTTTTTTTTTTTTCTTTTCTTCGGATAATTGGTGATTGTTATGAAGCAAGGTGATTGTAATGAGATACTGTACGAGAATCACGAACGATATAACCTTAGCAACAAGTGATGGCATTCAGTATATTTTGAGAACCACCGTTTACTACAAATAGCGTGACATTCTTCAAATGGCTTGCTGGCACTTAGGACAAGCTCGGCTTTTACCTCCGGCGCACTCATTTGCTGGATGACTCTGCTTTTATCGCGTTAATTATTTCATTACGACAAATGACTTCACACATTAGAGGTTCCTAAGAACTTCCTACATTCCAAAGCGACCGTTGTTTCTTAGCTTCCTTGGTTATTAATATAATTTCAATCTTATCTCTTTCTTCTAAACCGCTGGGTGCTTTATGGAACACTTGTTGTATTCCCGTTTGTTTAAGGGTGTCTAGTTGGTCATTCGTCGAAGTACACTTGTTCCTGCAGCGAGGCGCCGTCATCATTTGGAGGTGAAAGGTTCGAATCCCGGTCGGTAACTATAGCTTTCAATTCTATGTTGTCTAGTGCGTCCTCTAGTCTCTACTACCGCTTTCTATGAGCACCAAAAAATACTATGTGTGTTTAGTTATTAACGGAATATTTTATGTTGTCTAGTGCGTCCTCTAGTCTCTACTACCGCTTTCTATGAGCACCAAAAAATACTATGTGTGTTTAGTTATTAACGGAATATTTTATGTTGTCTAGTGCGTCCTCTAGTCTCTACTACCGCTTTCTATGAGCACCAAAAAATACTATGTGTGTTTAGTTATTAACGGAATATTTTATGTTGAATGTCAGGCACCGTTTGTGAGTTTGAATGTGTAAACTGGCTTTATTGTTCTTTGTAAATCTATGGGCGATTGTTACTTGGAAAGGGGGGGGGGGGGGGGGGGGGGGAGGAATACAGAACAGAAGAAGAAGAAGAACAAGAAGAAGAGGAAGAAAAAAAAAGGTCTTGATTCAGCCTCAGTACAGCATACTTTCGAGGCGGCTACTTTGAAACTTGGTATGTCAACACATTATAACTTGAAATTTACATTGTGTTGTCTTACGTGTCCTCTATTCTCTACTCTCTTCTTCTTCTTCTTCGACTGGAAATCAATACCTGTGAATTTTATTTCCCATGCTATCACCCCCCCCCCCCCCCCCTCTTTTTTTCATACTGCATCTAACACAATGGCACACATTTTGAAAAGTTTAATAAAGTATGTAGAGAATCCTTTTACCCACGTTAAGGCTCACCAGGCATACAGTTAGTTTAGTCGTTTAGTCGTTGGATCAAAATCACGGCACACGATTTAACCCATAAGTGCTCCGTTTTCCTCCTAACTCAAACCTGAGTCTGGAGAAACTCAGCTCAATGCACGAACTCCGTTGCATCGGCGAGGATCCTGAAATACTTTGGTTAGATTTTTAACTCGAAATTTTGCCCGGGCAGCGCCGTTAGGCTACTCTTTTTCGATTTCCAACTGCCAAGGGATTTTTTACGTGCGCAACAATACACACGGGCGTCCGATCTCACTACCCAGAGACCAAGGGAAATTTTATTACTGGAAGTCCAGGTGGATTTTTTAAAATAAATCCCGGTCCTCACCGTGGCCTGAACCCTAGACCTCCAGCACTCGAGGCGGACACCATACCTCGAGACCACTCAGCCCCCTATGGCATACGGTTATAGACACATACACGCATGGACCAACGGTCGGTCAGTGGGTGGTCAGTCTCACGCTTGCCGACTTTACTTCCCAGGCCATACTTGGCACCCATTTTATAGAAGTCCGTATCCCTTCACATGGGGATGGAACCATTGACCACCAGATCAGCAGGCGAGTGTCTAGCCAACACGCCACCACGGCTCCACAGATTATGGACAAATCAGCAAATGTAATAAAGTGCTTTTGATTTCAACTTCTCAACACAGAATTATATAGATTTTCCTTAAAAGTACCCAACATAATGTTGTAATCTCCTTTCTATTTGTAATCTCCTTTTAACTTTTAATTTCCTTTTTACTTCTAAAATCTTTTCTCCGTCTAATTCCTTTTCTACTTCTGGTTCCAAATCTACTCATAACGTGAAGAAAAGTAACGATTGGTTTTCCTTCAGTTTTCAGTAATAATCTCTCATTATTTCTAGCTTTGCACTATTTTCCTTCTTAATCTTCCAATAGGTTTTAAAAAATGCATCAAATGAACAATATGTTTGTAGCTTTTAGCTTAATTCAAAGCGTATTCAGTACGTTTATTTGTTTTGTAAAGAATTTCAGTCATAACACATTTAGACAACACTATGAAGTCTTAATCTCTTCCCATACATAGCACGTATACAGTGCGCAAACCGAGTAACATCGGTGAGAATCCAATGGTGTGTGTGTCGCAACTACAGATGTTATAAATTCGTTTCGAATTTTCAGTATCCCCGGGCAGAGCCCTTTTCGATCACGTTATTTCCACGTGCAAGCGCTAAGGAAGCAGATCGCCTTGCCTTGGTTTTTATACAGTGGTATAAGTACCTGTCGTTCAGAAAGCAATGACAAAGTGTCATTTACTGCCAATACAGTACCTTGCAAGTCAAATGGTTTGGCCATGCAAGTAGGCTACCAGTCAACAGCATGCCACAACAAGCAATGATGTACAGACCAGATGGAAACAGAGGAAGAGGCCGACCACGTAAACGTTGGACTGAGGGAATAACAGAATCCATGGGAATGTCGATATACGAAGCCCATAACCGGGCACTCTCACGAAGTTTATACTTCACCTCGACACCGCAAGGTACAAGAGGAACATGATGAGATGAGATGAGACAGTACCTTGCGGTGTATGGCAGGGGAGTCTTTGAGCCTGAGTAAGGTCGCCTGGCTAGTGCAGTGGCCACGAACTGTGCAGGTTAGAATTTTCTTTTTGCCCCCGACAGAAAAAAAAAATCCCACATCTTACCGTGGGATCGAAGCCGGGTCTCCCGAAGGAAAATCCGGAGTTTTAGCCGCTCGGCCAGCCGCTCCTCAACCAATGACAAATTAGTAAATGTAAACATGCCAAGAAATGACAAGCACCAACAAATGCTGGAGTTGACTGCGACGTCCAGTGAAGGATGTATAACTAAATTTTAGTGAGAAATATTGTTAACGTGCTTTGAGCTCAGTCATTTCTTTGGCGAAGAATTTACGGGAGTAATTCGTAAACCCGCATACCGCATTCGAAACACAGCTGCCGCTTATTAGGCAGCAGACTACATTGCGTTGATTTGTATACAATAGTATGTGTGCCGGCCATTCAGGAAACATCGACAAACTATTGAACGTAAACTTGCAAAGAAATCACACAGCCAAAAATGATGGGGTTGACTGCTACATCATGTAAAGGATATGCAACTAACGTTTTAGAGTGCATACGAGTCTTCCTATAATTTTCGCCCTTATCCGAGAGAGTATTTCATAAGTTTACTATTCTCGCTTTCCGTTTTTTGTACCAATCTACACTGGCTATGGTATCCGGTCTGCTGGAGTCGAAGGCGGACGTCCCACCTTTAAACCTGTAAACACAAGAAATAAATGGGGAGAACCGTTGAGGCCACTAAGACGGTTAAACAAATAGATACAGGTAGTATTATTTGGCGCTCACAGAAGAAGAAGAAGGAGGAAATAGAGATTTGAAGACGCACTAGACAACATGCAATTTGAAAGCGATAGTTACCGACCGGGATCGAACCTGTCGCCTCCAAATGTCGACGGCGCCTCGCTGCTGGAACAAGTGTACTTCTACGATTTCCTTCCTCTTCTTCTGTGAGCGCCAAATAATACTACGTGTGTCTATTTGTTTAATCACCTTTAAACCTGAGGGTTTACTGCCGGGTATGCCCAATCACGTGCACGTCTTAAGGAGTATTAGGTATATGGTGCCAGACGTTATTGTATAAATCAAACATATTAAAAATGAAGAAGATCGACTCAGCTGCACCGGGTTTTATCCCATCCAGATCAGTCTCTCGGCTGACCACCAGCCGAAAGCGTCGCTCAGAGCACAAACTCCGTAGCTCCAGCGACGACTACCTGAGCTCTCCGAAACAGTTCGACTTTTAAACCGAATGATCCAATGCTGTGGGTGAACCCGTGACCTTCTAACATCGAGGCTTGATCACTTCACCACCTAGACCATCATTATTTTATGAACCAATCGGCTTAGATGTTTAATGTGCTCGATATGGCTGCCGATGTTACTTCGATCTCATTTCCTGGTAGCCTTGTTAGGCTGATCGGCAGAGAACAATTTTTGTTCTAAACTACTCGTAAAGGAAGATTTGAACATACGAGCATCAGGCCGGCAGAAGAGACTGCTAGCAAACTGGCAACCGCGGGGCTGGAATCATCAACACAGACATTGAATATCATTCATTTAAATGTGAGTCAGAAAGCACACAGAAAATTCTCAGAGAATTTCTTCGAAACTTTGGATCAAAATCTATAGTGTGGAATATATGATTACCGCGGACAGGAAAGAGAGAAGATCTCTTAACATCTCATCTATGTCTGACCCGGGACTGTCAAAATATCCACCATTACTTGGTTTCCTGTCAGCGGACCCGCCAGCAGTTACCCCGTGCCACCAATCAATGTCCTTTAATCTTCTGGAATATTTGCTCGGGCCTGATCGGGGCTACTTCAGATTTCCACTCTGGTGTTTCTGTCTGTATGTATATCTGTCTGTGTACATGTCTATCTGTCTGTCTTATGTATGTCAGTGTATCTATCTATCTATTTGTCTATCTATCTATCTATCTATCTATCTATCTATCTATCTATCTATCTATCTATCTATCTATCTATCTATCTATCTATCTATCTATCTATCTACCTACCTACCTAGCTACCTAGCTAGCTACCTGTCTGTCTGTCTGTCTGTCTGTCTATCTGTCTGTCTGTCTGTCTGTCTGTCTGCATCTCTGTCTGTGTCTGTGTCTGTTTCTTTGTCTGTGTCTCTGTGCCTGTGCCTCTGTCTGTATCTCTTAATCTGTCAATTGTTGTGACCGTGTCTCTGTCTGTGACTCTACCTCTGTCTGTATCTGTGTCACTGTCAGTCTGTCTTTATCTCTCCGAATCTCTGTATTTCTCTCAATCTGTCGGTCGTTCTGTCCGCCCGCCCGCCCTCCAGTTCACCCTTCCGTCTGTATGACTGTCTGTCTGTCTGTCTGTCCATATATCTATCTGCATGTCAATCTAACTCTCTGACTGACAGTTTTTATTCGTAATTCAAAATTATTCCCTAGTATTCGTTCAGAATCCGGTCGTAACGTCCAACTTGTCAATAGTGATTGCCTTCTAGTACAATGGACATATTCTACTTTTCGCTTTAGTGGATTTCTCTTGTGTTCCTCTGACTCTCTAGCCCAGTATTTTCCTAGGCTCATGTATCTATCCCAACACTTACAGTATAAGTCTTATACTGACCCACTATATATTTCATTTCGCTTCACTTATGTTTATTTTGTTTATAAACTTTTGAATGCAAAATTCCCTAGAAAAACCACAAAGAAGCAATACATGCAGGCAATCTAATCAATGCTGGTGATGGACAAAAGTGGTGATAAACGCATCTTCGTCTCTTGTCTGTTGTTACTTGGAACCTATTTGTCATGTCGGTATTTGTTCTTAGTGAATATACACTGTTTTGGTACAATAGTAATGACGTTACCCAACACTTGTCCCGTTAGACATTAGAGTTTTTCTGTTGTATTAGTCTATCAAAGCCACACTTAGTTCGCTATTATATTCGACTGCTCTTTCACTTATTTGTCTGAATGCAACGATGCCAACGTGCACATCCTTTCAGTTATAAAGGCCAATTGCGCACCATTAATAACCGATTCTATCTTGTATCTTGTTCTGTGTTCTAAAGTGTATGCATATATCTTTGTGTTTGTGTTTTCTTGATTGTGTTTTCTTGTTTGTGTTTTCTTGTTTGTGTTTTCTTGTTTGTGTTTTCTTGTTTGTGTTTCCTTGTTTATGTTTTCTTGTTTGTGTTTTCTTGTTTGTGTTTTATTTATTTTATTTTTTATTAGCTCGTTTTGAACTCAAGCGTAGTCCATACACATACTACTACGTTTAGTACACTGGACTTACTTTCGCGTGTGGATTAGCTTTCCCTATTACCAGTGTCCCTCGCCATCAGACGAACCCACTCCAACGTCAGAGGTACTTGTAATTTACGTTCCCAAGTCACGGGAGAGAAGTCAACATTTCAGTGCAGCTGACCGGTGTAGGGGTTGAACCCGCTATCCCGGCATCAGCACACCGGATGTTTAAGAACTATGATTTCTATATGCTATTGTTCTGTATTCTAAAATGTGTGCATATAATCTTATTATCTTGTTCTAATTTGTTTTTTGGCAAAGATATGTAGTTGTATAGTATTCTTTTATGCCACCATTGTTCTTCTATAAGGGTACACACACAACTATTTGCTAATCTTCTGATACTCTTCTCTCTTGCCATGTCTGGTTATCTGTGTTTATTAACCATCTTATCTCTATCTCTTGGCATGCTTTTATGGCTTCAGTTGTGATATCATAGGGTGTATTTTTAATGACTGTGCGGTGTTTGAAAATATTGCTAGTCCAAGTTTTGTATTCACACTCTGCAAAGTTCATGCAACATAATAGGCAAATACAAAACTTTGACCGGCAATATTTTCAAAACCTGCACGGTCATTAAAAATACACCCTGCATAAATGACTTTAGTAATGCCATTCAGCCATGCTGACCTCCCTCAGCCTATAGCTTTGTTGTGGGGGATTTTTTAAACTGCCTCTTTCACTTCCTGTTCTAAGATACGTGATTCATTATATTTTACGAGAAAGAATTGAATGCAATCGTCACTGCATTGTTGTTTTCTCTGCTCTGTACAAACCATAATATGAAAGTCAATAAAAATGCAAGAAGATTTCAAAGAACATAATACACAGCCCTCTCACTTAAATGTCAACACGTTCGAACTTCGAGGGGACTTTGAGCGATTATTTTTGCTAGATTATTTTGAAATTCTTTAGTAATTTTCCTCCTTGTAATTATTTCTTTCTTTGCAATAATTTTTATAATTTTCAATCATTTAAATGACATGAAAAATGACTTCCTTTCTGGTTTGTTTTGATCACTATGGTTTTAAAACGTGCACTTGGGGTGACCTTACTGTCGATAACACAGCGAATGCCAGTGAATGTGAGTTGAGGTTGGCGGTATATTTCTCTAAGACTGTTGATTGCGAAATCCAATACGTGAGAAGTTTGCACTTGTTTTGTATTCGGTAGTTTGCGTAAGACAGGGAGAGAGAGAGAGAGAGAGAGAGAGAGAGAGAGAGAGAGAGAGAGAGAGAGAGAGAGAGAGAGAGGTGGGAAAGAAAGAGAGAGAGAAAGAGTAAGAGAGAGAATAGATAGAGATATAGGAGAGCAAGTAAAAGAGAGAAATAGAGTGAGAGGAGAGCAAGTAAGAGAGAGAAATTGAGAGAGGATGAGGTAGGAGATCTAGTAAGAGAGAGAACTCGAGAAATATAGGAGAGCACGTGAGAGAGAGAGAGAGAGAGAGAGAGAGAGAGAGAGAGAGAGAGAGAGAGTGATAGGAGAGCAGATAAGAGGGAGAAATGAGAGAGATAGGAGAGCAAGTAAGAGGTAGAAACAGAGAGGGGATTAGATTGGAGAACTAGTAACAGAGAGAGATAAATAGAGAGAGATGATGAGACAGAAGAGCAAGTAAGAGAGAGAAATAGAGAGAGAATGAGATAGAAGATCAAGTAAGAGAGAAATATAGAGCGACAGGAGAGCAAGTAATAGAGAGAAATGGAGAAATATAGGAGATCAAGTAAGAGAGAGGGAGAGAGAGAGAGAGAGAGAGAGAGAGAGAGAGAGAGAGAGAGAGAAATTGATAAAGATAGGAGAGCAAGTAAGAGAGAGAAATAGAGTGAGATAGGAGATCAGATAAGAGAGAGATAGGAGAGCAAGTGTGAGGTTAATAGAGTGAGATAAGAGAGCAAGTGTGAGGTAAATAGAGAGAGATAGGAGAGCAAGTGTGAGGTAAATAGAGAGAGATAAGAGAGCAAGTGTGAGGTAAATAGAGAGAGATAAGAGAGCAAGTGTGAGGTAAATAGAGAGAGATAAGAGAGCAAGTGTGAGGTAAATAGAGAGAGATAAGAGAGCAAGTGTGAGGTAAATAGAGAGAGATAAGAGAGCAAGTGTGAGGTAAATAGAGAGAGATAAGAGAGCAAGTGTGAGGTAAATAGAGAGAGATAAGAGAGCAAGTGTGAGGTAAATAGAGAGATAGGAGAGCAAGTGTGAGGTAAATAGAGAGAGATAGGAGAGCAAGTGTGAGGTAAATAGAGAGAGATAAGAGAGCTAAGTGTGAGGTTAAATAGAGAGAGATAAGAGAGCAAGTGTGAGGTAAATAGAGAGAGATAGGAGAGCAAGTGTGAGGTAAATAGAGAGAGATAAGAGAGCAAGTGTGAGGTAAATAGAGAGAGATAAGAGAGCAAGTGTGAGGTAAATAGAGAGAGAGATAAGAGAGCAAGTGTGAGGTAAATAGAGAGAGATAAGAGAGCAAGTGTGAGGTAAATAGAGAGAGATAGGAGAGCAAGTGTGAGGTAAATAGAGAGAGATAGGAGAGCAAGTGTGAGGTAAATAGAGAGAGATAAGAGAGCAAGTGTGAGGTAAATAGAGAGACGATAAGAGAGCAAGTGTGAGGTAAATAGAGAGAGATAAGAGAGCAAGTGTGAGGTAAATAGAGAGAGATAAGAGAGCAAGTGTGAGGTAAATAGAGAGAGATAGGAGAGCAAGTAAGAGAGAGAAATAGAGAGAGAGAAAGAGCGAGGGAGAGAGAGAGAGAGAGAGAGAGAGAGAGAGAGAGAGAGAGAGAGAGAGAATCAGGCAGGCAGACAGGCAAGCAAACGAACAATGATAGTCAAATAGAGAGGTAGGTAGACATATCGTTCGGTCGGTGGGTAGGCAGATGGATGAATGGATCGATTCATGCGTGTAGTGATTGACAAACGGATGGATGGATGGATGTAAAGATTAGATATGCAGATAGGTAGGTGGTGGACAGGTAGGTGGGTAAATAGATAGTTTGGTAGATACTTGTAGAAATAGACAGCGAGAGAGAAGCAGACAGAGAGAGAGATAGAGAGGGGCAGGCAAATATAAAGGCAGGCTGGCGGACAGACAGGCAGGCAGGCAGGCAGGCAGGCAAGCAGACGGATATAGACAGACACAGAGGGAGGGAGGTAGATAGAGCTATAGGTAATCAGGGAGGTAGGTAGGTGGATAGATAACAGGACATACGGGTGGATAAATATAAGGGTTAGGTGTGCGCATAGGTAGGTCGGCATGTATGTAGTAGCTAGGTAGGTAGGTAAGTAGGTAGTTTGATAGGTAGTTAGATAAACAGACAGACAGACAGACAGACAGACAGACAGACAGACAGACAGAGCGAGAGAGACGTTCTACATCGTCTATAAATAGACAGTATAGAAATACCTGTGTGAAGGTATCATTGATTGGTAAAGATTTTCTTAAGCTAAGACCTGGGCATGTACTTCAGCACTAGCCGCACTAGCGACTGACATAATTAGGTTAATGAAAACAGTAAAGCACCCACAAGCAGAACAACATGCCCACACACATCCCACGCACATATCGTCAGCATGACATCCCGAAACTCATCCAGGACGTGGGTCACGGGGTTGTAATGATGGAAGCAGCTGTCATCAGAGTCTCTCACTGCTCTCTGTCCTTAAAAAGCGTTAACAGTGAGTTGCATAACCTTTGCAGGAGGAAGTAGTCAATCCCATCGTGTTTTTACTGCTTGTGATTTCTTGGAAAGTTTACGTTCAGTAGTTGACCACTGATTTCTGAACGACCGGAATTCACACCATTAAATGAGAACCAACGCAAGGCGGTCTGTTACCAAATCACCCGCAGCTGTATTTCAAACGTGGTATGCGGGATTACGAACTGCGTGCGTAAGCCCTTCGCCAAGTCACAATGTGGACATACTAAATCTTGTCCATTTTAATGATCAGATACAGAATTGTCCCCGCGTCCCGCTTCTCCGTGTGTCCTGAACACTTCACTGGAGGTTCTCCAGGGAGAGGATCTCGTGAAGTGTATCATACCCATACCAGGCCTGACACAATACCTGGATAGATCGTCATCCAATGCATTGCTGGCTGGCGTGGGCGATCATGTCTCTACACAAATTGCAAGCTCCGACGCATGGATCAATTTGTGTGTTTACTCCTCTTCCGTGTCATGACTCAAGACTGTCAAGAATATTCCCCCGCTGTCTTCCTCTATCTGTCTTTCCGCAAATCTTTCCGGTTGTCACAGCATGTTTCAGTTTGTGTCCTCTCATAACGTGGCCAAAAACGATGACTTACTTTTTCTGATGTTTGTGATAAGTTGTCGATGTCACTTAACTTTCCTCAATATGTACAGATTGCTCATTTTGGCTGTCCAATTAATGTTCAGCATTCTTCTATAAAATTGTGACGAACTGCGCCCATAACGTCATAGAAACGAAGCCGGCACTTTGACGCATGTCCAACTATAAATCACTGAAAAAGGTGTCTTCATTAGCTAACTCTATCATCCACGTGAACCTACAATATGAAATACGGACAAAATTCGTATTTAATTAACCATTGAAAAATTACCGTAGTTCTAGAACTGTATATTAACTTAGCATAGGCCAAATAACAAACACATACACGTGAAGACAATGAATAGATCACAGACTGGGAATACCTTTGCTTTATAATCGACAACAATCGGCATTTTTCAGGACAAGTTATGATGTCTCTTAACCAGCATCGCGTCTCTGAAACTGAAATACTTTTGGTCGTAGTCAACGGGGGCAGTGGCTGAGAGAGAACAAAAAACGGAAGGCGTGGTTCCTGGCAGAAAAGGAAACAGTCAACCAGCACGACGGAAGACACTGAGCATTAAAGACACCTTGGTCATGCAAATGCACGAGATAAAGGATCTGATGAAAGATCCAGAGTATTTTCGGCGGGTCGTAATAAGAGCGACATTCTGCTAAGTCCCCGTCGCACGATTTGTTTTCTTTCTTCTTTTAGCAATAGCTCGCTTTGAACTCAAGCGTTGTTCATACACATGCTACTAATTACAGTGGACTGCACTGATTTTTGAGTGTGGGTCAGCTTTCCCTATTACCAGTGTCCCTCGCCATCAGGCAAACTCACTCTGATTTCTGAGGTAATATCTTCTTTGCGTTCATCCGGAGTGATTTTTTCAGATGTGATTGCGGTGTGTCTGGTTAGGCACCCTCGGGACGAAACCCTCAGGCCAACACATCCGACTTTTAGCTTGCATTTTTGACCAGGTTAGCAATCCTGGGAGGCTCTCACTTTTGTGGTACCGTCCACATCTCAGCTGGTCAAGTTGGAACAGTCGAAGACTACACGGTCATCCCTCAAGTGAAGGCAGGGACAGTCCATAGCATTTTCCGCCATCCTGGGTGGCTTCCATAATTGCAGAGCCGGCACATAACGCTCTGGTGCTGGGTGTACCGAGGGAATCGTCACGTCCTGCTCATGGCTGTTTTAATTCCTCACTTCAATATATTGGGCATTTCGCTCGCCCTGGGCCGTTCCTGCACAAACCAGTCAGCTCTGCGGTTGGTTTCCACTAAGCGAGTTTTCGGACATGTGCTTGTCCCTGTACCCATCAGAGCTGTTCCAGGCACGGCGGACATTCGGAAAACTACCTAGTCAGAGCTGTTCCGAACAAGAGCGGCATTCGGAAACTAGGTAGTCAGAGCTGTTCCTAGCACGAGAGACATTCGGACGAGACATTTCACTCGGACGTAATTGCGTAGTGTCAATTTTTAGTTTGCTACCCGTAGGACGACACTTCCGACTTCCGGCGGGCATTTTTTAATGAGGTTAACCTTCCTCTGATTTCGAGGCACGTTGGACTGTTGTGATGTCGCCCACATCTCAGCTGGTCAAGATAGAACGACCAACGACATCGCGGTCGGCCCTCAAGGGAAGGCAGGGGCAGACAATGGGCAGTCCCTCGCTATCCAAGGAGGCTTCCATAATTGCAGAGCCGGCACATATTGCTCCGAGACTGGGCTCACCCGAGGAGTTGCCACGTCCTGCTCATGGCTGCTTTAGTTCCTCACTTCCATGTATTGGGCATCTCGCTTGCCACTGGTCGCTCAAGTGAGCTCCAGGGACGGTCAGACTGCGGGCGACATCCACTCGGTAAGCTTTTGCTTTTGACTTTGGACCACGCAATAGGTTCGCTCGCCGTGCGTTCCATTTCGCGTTATTGAGACGTTTCTCCACTTTTATCTACACTCTCTATGAGTTAGATACAGACAGTTTTCGTAACCATTTCCTTCGACTGGGGCATTTTACTGACTTTTTGTACTCGCTCACGAGGTAGGCTACATGTGCTGCCGGCTCAGCACCTTACCTTCGTGCAGCAGTCAGTGAGAAACGGCCAGGCCATCTCATCCGGGAATCCAACATATCCCTCAGCTGAGAGCCTTCAAACAAGTGTCAGAACTGGGCATGTAGCTTGCTCAGTATCTCGATTCCAATTTTTCGGTAGGTGGATATCGGCCCGACTCTCAGATCCGAGGGTCTGTGGCTTAGAGGCGTTCAGCCTAAACCCTCGACAGAGAGCCTAAGAGTATTGTCCAAAACAAGAACTGCCTTCATGCGCCTGATTTAAACTTTGACTGCTATCCTCAGTCTCCTGCAGAGCAGCAGGTTGTGTCTCTCTTAGTCTGGTCCCTATCCCATACGCTGTCCGATATGTAGTTTTCACCCATCGGCAAGCACATGGGGTCAACGGGACACTCAAGCTCCCCCACCACGGCAAGGTGGAGACACATCGGGGGAGCTGAGGTAATATTAATTTACGGGCTCAAATCAAGGACGTGAAGTCAACATTTGAACAATTGAACCCGCTGCCTCGGCATCAACACACCGGAAGCTTAAGAACGAGCGTTCTTATCCATTGGCCATTCTGACCTTGAAAGACTAGAACACATTATCCACAGACCTTTTTCATCTCATCTCATCTCATTTCATCTCATCATGTTCCTCTTGTACCTTGCGATGTCGAGGTGAAGTATAAAACATCATGAGAGTGCCCGATTATGGGCTTCATGTATCGATATTCCCATGGACTCTGCTATTCCCTCCGTCCAACGTTTACGTGGTCGGCCTCTTCCTCTGTTTCCACCTGGTCTGTAGTCTGTACATCATTGCTTGTTGTGGTATGCTGTTGACTGGTAAACTATTTGCATGGCCAAATCTTTTTAATAACAGCCCATAATATTCGTAATATTCATACAATTTTCAATTACACCTACGTGATACCAAATTGTCCCTTGCATGTCCTTTGTTCATATTCTCCTTTATTATCTTTTGTCATTTCCCCGCTCGGAATCATGTAATCTGCTGTTATAACATCGAGATGTATTTTCCAGGTTGTTTACTCCCTCTAAAGTTGTCACCATTATTCGATTGCATTATTCCCTTTCATATCCCTTAGCATTGATTAAACCCGTGTGGCAATGCCGTACCTCTGGGCTGTGCAAATCTGGGCAAACCTATTATTCCCAGAGCCCGGAATTTGTACACGTGCAGATGTCAGCAATGCTATTTTCTCGGCCCGTCCAATTTAGAACCAAATCTAGCCAAATCATGTGTTAGATGGCCGTAATTGCGTTTGCTGTCTTCATTACGCGTGCCACACAGGCCTACGTGAAGCAGACTTTCACGTTGCTATAGATAAGTGTAGTGTGCCTGTCTGAATGATAATGCGATGTGTAGTGTTTGAAACAGCAGCTAGAGAAATGGAAGAGGTGAATTCTGTTATTTTAAAAAAGTAATAACTGTAGCTTCTATATCGAGAGGACAGGGAATGCCATTGACACAAGTACAGAGATGCGAATATGTGGTCTGCGACCATCGTAATCTGGTTAGTTTGACCGAAGACCGGATTTTAAGACGCCGAGTGTTGGACTCCGTCACTCCAACTCCTCTGCTCCCACCATCATAAGGTTAGTCCGTCTGAAGACTGGTGATGATCTAGTCTGGTCTTGTCGCTCCAGTGTCCTCTGCTGCCATCATGATTAAGTTTGTGTCTCCTCCTCCTCCTTCTCTCCTCACGCCGAAGCCGACGGCAGGGGAGCAGAGGTATGAGACGAGACGCAGAAGGACAGGCTCGCGGGGGGAGGCGGCGGAGGCTGAGGAGCCGTCAGACGCCGAAGGAGGAGGAGGGCGGCGGCGGCGTAGGCGGAAGGAGGAGGAGGAGGAGGCGGCGGCGGGCGGAGGGGAGGCGGGCTGCAGGCGGGCCGGAGGCGGCGGCGGCAGGCGCCGGAGGCGGCGGCGGCGGCGGCGGCGGCTGCGCGGCGGCGGAGTCGGCGGCGGCGGCGGCTGAGGAGGCCGGCGGAGGAGGCGGAGGAGGCAGGCGGGAGGCGAGTCGGCGGAGGAGGAGGAGGGAGGCGCGGCGGGGAGGCGGCGGAGTAGGGAGGCGGAGCGGCTGCGGCGGACGGCGGCGGCGGATGGAGGAGGCGGCGGGGAGGCGCGGAGGGGCGGAGCTGAGGAGGAGTCGGAGCGGCGGCGCAGGCGGCGCGGCTGCGGCGTCTGGGCTGATGAGGAGGAGGAGGAGGAGGCGGAAGGAGCTCAACGAAGCGCAGAACAAGAAGTAAGGCGGGGAGGAGGAGGAGGAGGGAGGAGAGTGAGAAGGAAGATAGAGACAGCCGACGGGGCGGCTGACTGCGGAGGAGGAGGATGGGCAATGTGGAGGATGAGGAGGCGGAGCGGAGGAGGAGGAGACATGATGAGAAGGAGGAGAAGGAGGAGGAGGATAGGAGGAGGAGGCGGAGGATGAGGAGGAGGAGATGAGGATGAGGAGGAGGAGGCGGATGAGTAGTATGATTAGGAGGCGGAGGAGCGAAAGAAGAAGAAGAAGAAGACGAATAAGACGGAGGATCGTATAGCTATTTGTCGTCGGCTTAGTAGTCGGCGTAGGCTGGCAGAGGAGGAGGCGAGGAGGAGCTGAGGACTGATCTCTGACGAAGAATCATAATCCGCCGACTACTCGTCCTCCTTCTTCTTCTTCTTCTTCTTCTTCTTCTTCTTCTTCTTCTTCTTCTTCTTCTTCTTCTTCTTCTTCTTCTTCTTCTTCTTCTTCTTCTTTTTCGATCAATTTTTGCTATGTCTCTGTTCCAGCATAATCACAAACAGGAAGATTAGCTGTCCCCATGAGTTATTCTCGAAGAGTAAATTCAGTCTGTCAGATTGCCTTCTTCATGTCGGGCGAAGTCAGTGCAGTCCTGAAGGACAAGCTTCAGGGTTTGCCTGAGTGCTCCACATTTTCAAGAGGCAGAGTCAATGAGTCCACAATATCCCGCTCTGAGTCTGACGATGTCATCCTGTGCTTGTTTGTCAATCCCATGCACGCTGTCGTTATCTTATCTGTAGTTTTTGTTTCCTTTCCCCCAAAGTGTCCTCATGCATTGTTTTAGCAGTTTTCTTGCTTTCCTAAAGCTCCGTCGTGGAAAGGGTTGCTCAAGGTTTTCTTCCGCCGTTGCCCACTCATCTGCCCTATCAGTTTCATGGCTTACCACCGCCGACTGGTTTCCCCTGCATTAGCTACTCAGTCCGACTATTGGTGTAGAAGCCATTTCACAATGTCAATCCACTGTCCTCTGTTACCACCATCTTCATGTTAGTCAGTGCGAGGACTTGTTCAAGTTGTCTCAGTATGTCACACTACTGCCCTCTGTGTTTATGATTAGTAGGTTAAAGAGGCAGACGACTAATATTTAAGTCACACCTTGTCACTCCACTATCACGTGTTCCCACCTTCATGAAGTCTGTCAGTCGGACGACTGGGACTGAAGTTGTTTTCAATGTCCTCTGTTTCCATAATCATTATGTAAGTCCGAAGGCTGACATTCAAGTCTGATCATGCCACTCTAATGTCCCCTGTTTCCACCATCATCTTCAAAATAGTCAGTCAAAGGATTGGTGTTGATATCATCTCACGATATCAATCCACTGTCATCCTTTGTCATATTCACTAGGTTAGGCAGCCTGAAGATATGTGCTGAGGTCATCTCACCATGTCACTCCGTTGCCCTATTTTCTCGTAATAATTAGGTTGGTTAGTCAGAAAATTGGCCATACAAGTAGGTTACCAACCAACAGTGTACCACAACAAGCAATAATGTACAGACCAGATGGAAGCAGAGGAAGATGGACGCAAGGAATAACAGTCCATGGGAATATCGATACGTGAAGCCCATAAGCGGGTATTCTCACGCAGTTTATACTTCACCTCGACACCGCAAGATACAAGAGGAACATGATGAGATGAGATGAGTCAGGAAACTAGTATTGATGTCAACACACGATGTCACGTCACTCTCCTCTGTGTTTCTACCATCATTAGGCTAGTGCGTCCGGCTAGTGATGTCGAGGCCACCGGTTCATGTATCTCCACTCTATTATCAGCAGTGCTTTCCAGCTCATCCTCTGACTAAAGTCATTCATCACTCTTTGCTTGCCTGATAAAGCTGCTGCTTTAATTTCCTCTTTTTATATACCACAGAATTGTTCTCTCCTTATATTCAGCATAAGTTCCCCCTTCTCATACACGAACAAGGCAAACCCACTCACCTTTTAAACATATTTTTCAAAAGTTGTTTTTCAAAGCAATGTTTTCCCTTGCAGATTTGAATAGTGAAGACAACAATAACAGATGTCACCATTTATGCCCTGTCACATTTCGCTGCATCTCATCGGGTGCATGCTGCAGAAATCAGACATTATAAACTGAAGGGAAACGATTAATTCTTCTAGATTAAATATGGATGTTATTTCACCGAGAACATTATATTATTCTTAATAATTTTAGTTGTTCTGTGGATATGTTCCAGGTCTTGATTCAATTATGACTGAGCTACCCTATGACAGTAGTATCTGCTTTCTGTGAGCGCCGAATATTGGACGGCGCTCATCGAACCCAACCACCACATTGTGCCAACAACTTTAGACGGAGGAGCGCAATAGAGAGGGTACTAGTCTTATCTTCGTGCAAGGAAATGTAACCTAAACACTAATTTTCACGGCAAGGCACGGAGACTGTCTACGGTAACTTTGTCGGTAACTGGTCTAGTATCGAATCTCTGACAGGCGCACAGTTAGAACATTGCTTTGCTGATCCGGCATCTTCTGCAGCTTGTCGTGTTCCAGACGTATTGGTGTTGCCTTTCCCCTGGAGTAAACTAGACAGTCTGAGAGAAGAATCATGCTGCATGGGCAACACGTGGTCTCTACAGTTCGGTCCAAGCTTTATGCAATGGCTCGGTTATTATTCCTTTTTATCTAACAAACTATAGTCTTTCAAGACGGCCAGGTGTCGGTAAGATATGCCCCATAAATGCCACGTGTCCTCTTTTCCTGATGGGTTAGAGTAAAGAAAAGGGCAGGACATGTAAGACAATGAACATTATGCCAGGTTTGAACAAAATTAGTTGCATGTCCTATACAAGACAATGAACATTATGTCCGGTTTGAACAAGTTAGTTGTATGTCCTTCACATAAAGTTGCCACCAACCCCAGCAATTACAGGCTGTTTGTGACTTGCTTGGCAATTTTAGTTCAGTTTTTGACATTGCTTTCTAAACAGCCGAATTCACATACCATAGATATCAATTCTAAGCGGGTATTCTGCCAGATCGAATGCGCCTTGTTTCCACCAACTCGTCTCGGTATGTCGGGGAATGATTTAAACTGTGTGTCTCGCTATTCCCAAAATCATAGACCTGCATAGTACAATTCATTAATTATTGACATCTTGTCATAGCAAGATTCAAAACTGTTTCAAATCTTATTCTTTCGTCGCCCATTGTCTGTTTATATATATATATATATATATATATATATATATATATATATATATATATATATATATATATATATATATATATATATATATATATATAACCATTAACATTTTTCTCGGAGACTCCTAGGGCTCGCCGCTGGAGCTACAGATTTCGTGTCCTGTGCGACGCTTTAAGTGGGCCGCTCTGTTGAAAGAGACCGACTCATACTGTATAAAACCTGATACAACAAAGTCGATTCTCTCGCAGTTAAACCCCCTTTAAATCCATGTTTCTATTGTTGCTGTATATTCCTTCAAGCGGACAGTAGAAGCATTATTTCGCTGATCCAGCAGGATCTGCAGATTATCTTGTTTCAAATGTATTGGTGTTACCTTTTTTCTGGAGTAAACTGGGCAGACTGAGAGAGGGATCATGTTTCAAAGGCATCTCACGGTCTATGCAATTCAGCCCAGGCTTTGTGCTATAGAGAAATATAACTCCATTCCTGGTCCCCGACATAAGCTGTAGTAATTATGCCTTTTTTTAAGCACATTGTAACAAACTATCGTCTGTGAAGACGGCAAAGTGCCAGTGATTATTCCAGTTTCTTCTTCTCGTGACATGGCCAAAGGCTTGTTAGACATTTCGCGTCAATTTCCGCTGACGAGTTTCCGGTGTGTTTAGGCTTCCAAGTAAACATTATTCCAATGGCTGTCCGTCGTATGTGTACGTCTTCTACACAACCTCCTTGTTGTGGCTTCGCAAGATCGTCGCGCATGTTTACTGGGTGTTAGATAAGAGTAGTAACGGACGCAGCAGGATATTAGTTAGTTGCGTATCCTTTACAGGACGTCGCAGTCAATCATAGCATTTTTTTGGCTGTTTGTTATTTCTTGGCAAGTTTGCGTTCAGTAGTTTGCCATTGCTTTCTGAAAAAAAAAACCGGTGATAACAATTTTTTTTTTTAATAAGATAAAAATAAGTTATACACGACATAACGAAACGATGTTTCGATCATAAATAATCTTTAGCAGGAACAACATAAGAATACTCAATGTATCAGAAGAGAGAGAAATGAAGAAATCAGGACTAAAGTGTGGTGTGGGTGTGTGTGTGGGGGGGGGGGGGGAATTGTAGGTGCGTTAGATTTATTTGAAGGCAGCAAGTTTAATGGTTTGGCCATGCAAGTAAGTTACCAACTGACAATATACCACAACAAGCAACGATGTACAGACCAGAGGAAAACAGAGGAAGAGGCCGACCACGTAAACGATGGACGCAGGGAATAACAGAGTCCATGGGAATATCGATACTTGAAGCCCATAAGCGGGCACTTTCACGATGTTTATACTTCACCTCGACACCGCAAGGTACAAGAGGAACATGATGAGACGGGATGAGAAACAACATAAAGAGATCTAACGACAAACATGAAATTAGACAATTTAACTAAAATTTAATCAGAAATGTAAAAAATATAGGCCTGGAAGTGTGCTTTGCCATTACTCATACGTCATTGTGTCCTTGGTAAAAACTTCCTTTAATTCTATTTTTTTAATGTTATCATTATTGATCTTTTCTCCTTGAAATTTACGTGTGCTTCTCGGAGGTGATTTACACAGTGTCGATGTTCATTATCTCTCACCTTTTCGCACCTAACTTTATTTTGGTGTATTGAATGTTACCTACTAACGGCGCAAGGTTACAATTCGCTCTTCAGACTTCATCAATACAGTTGTATGAAATACTGGAAGGCCTCGGTTAACGTCGAGGTTGCGTTCTTGGAAAACGCGACTTTAAGTGAAATGACGTACAACGAACACTATTTCCCATAGAATTAAATGAAATAAAGTGCAGTATTTAATGTTTATTTTGATGGTTGCTAGATATTTATTGGCTAAATAGAGGTTGGGTTGGAGTGCGAGTTGTAGAGTTATTGGGATGTAGAGGCATTAAAACCATGACTCGCTTCAAAACTATCATCAGCGCTACTAGTACTGCTCTCACCCGCTTTTATTAGCTAGATTTTCATAGTTAGACTTTGCTTTCTCTTGGATAACCATCTTGCTCACAGAGAATATTCCGTTGGTTCTGGTCTTCAATCCAGACGGCCAATTGTGCTTCCTTGTCTCCCATAAGAATACTTCTGGTACAAGTGATCTTAGAAGCACTCAAAGGGGTTACGTTTTTAGCACCGTCTTTGATTTTGTCAGCATCTGCATAAATTGTCCTTACCATAGTTGGAGGTAAACCATGGACTTTACTGATATCAACAGCCCGATCACCAGCCTCATAACGACGTAACACATCTAACTTCACCTCAAGAGTAACACTGTTCCTGGTTCTCTTACAACCAGACACACTATCAGCAATTACTGTGCGCTTTGAACTCATAATTATTGGTGATTACACGATAAACAACTGGAAAAACGCATTGCACGAAATGTAAAATGGGGACGTAAAGTGAAGATATGTCCTATTGTGACAACGACGTTATAGCGAAACGACATAAACCGAAGCGACGTATAGGAGGGCCTTTCTGTATATAGTTCTTCGCTTCTCATACAATTGGTGGAACTGCGATAAAGCCATGGAAATATATACATATACAATAACACTTGTTTATATATTGAGTTTTGTTTATTTGTTTGCTGGTGAAAGCTAGTCACCACAACATCCTTTGTTTTTCCGTAATTATGTTCTCTAAAGCTGCATTACTTTGAGTTAATGTATATGTTTTGCTTTACATAAACAGGCGTCTGGGGTTTAGGGGATAATGAAATGCAGTCGGGAGATCGAAATAAATGCGTACGATTCGGAAGTAGGCCGCTGTAATTGATTTCAATGTTCTGTAAAGGACGTGTACCTTAACTTTAATTGTCCAGCAGGTGTTCTTTGGAGATATGATCGCCCACGGTAGAGGCAAAGAGCGCGATGATGATGATGATGATGATGATGATGATGATGATGATTAATGTGTTGATGATGATGAATGTTATGATGATTATGAGGACGAGTAGTGTCATGATGAATGTAGAGATGATGCTGATGAAGCATGTGTTGATATGTTGATGGTGATGATGATGATGATGATGATGATGATGATGATGATGATGATGATGATGATGATGATGATGATGATGATGATGATGATGATGACAGTGTGAAGAAGGTGATGATGTATAATGAGTTTATGATGAGGTCGGTCAGGGGGGGGGGGGTCGGTCCGCACGTTAGTCGGTCTGTCGCCAGTAACTGAGAGCCAACTGAGAATGTTATTGTGAGAGAGAAAGAGTAAATACGAGGAGAGAGGAGAGAGAGAGGAGAGAGAGAGGAGAGAAGAGGAGAGAGAGAAGAGAGAGAGAGGAGGAGAAGAGGAGAAGAGAGATGAAGCTAGGCGTATTTTACTCTCGCTCGCTTTGAAAACTCGAAGCGTAAGAAACATAGCACACTACTTCTAGTAGTACTGGGACTGAATTTGCGTGTGGATTAGCTTTCCCTATTACAAATGTCCCTTCGGCAGCGGAAACCACGCGACTTCAGAGGTTCTTGTAATTTGCGTCCACAAGTCAAGGACGACAGATCAATAGTTTAGTCCAACTATCCGCTGTAGGAGTTGAACCCCTTGCATCGGATTCAGCACAGCAGATGTTCCAGAACACGCGTTCTTATCCATTCGGCCATGCTGACCTACAAGCGAGGGGGTATGATGGAGGGAGTTAAAAATAAAGAGATAGAGTGAAAGAGAGAGAGAGAGAGGGAGAGAGAGAGGGAGAGAGAGAGAGAGAGAGAGAGAGAGAGAGAGAGAGAGAAATGTACAAACAGCGCGACAAAGCTTTACAAAACACAATAATTCCTTCTCGTCGATAAAAGCGAAATGTAGACACTCCACACACAAAGACACGCACACATATACAGGGGTAGAGAGAGAGAGAGAGAGAGAGAGAGAGAGAGAGAGAGAGAGAGAGAGAGAGAGAGAGAGAGAGAGAGAGAGAGAGAGAACAACCACATTAATATAGGAGTTAATACACGCGTGAATGATTGTCCAGGCATGGACGATACATCTTTGCTATATAATGACAGTGGTTTAGTCATGTTTAGAGAAGCACAACAAGTTACATTGGCAGAGAGAGAGAGAGAGAGAGAGAGAGAGAGAGAGAGAGAGAGAGAGAGAGAGAGAGAGAGAGAGAGAGAGAGAGAGAGAGGGACAAAAGGAGAGAGAGACAGAGAGCGACAGAGAGAGAAACAGAGAGAGAGAGACAAGTAGACACAGAGAGACATACAGAGAGACACTGAGAGGGACACACACACAGACACAGAGAGAGACACACACACACAGAGGCAGATAATACTGATAGAGACACAGAGAGAAAGACAGACAGGCTGAGAGAGAGACAGACAGACAGACAGACAGAGAAAGAGAGAGAGAGAGAGAGAGAGAGAGAGAGAGAGAGAGAGAGAGAGAGAGAGAAAGCATCAGACAGAGAAAGAGAGGGATAGCTGGGATGAGACAAGATCATTGTATGCTATAATAGGGTGTTTCTGAGTGTGCGTATTCGTGCGCGTGAGTGAATGTGTGTGAGTGTATCTGTCTGCTCGTTCTGGTGTGCAGTGTAATGTCTGTACAATGGCTCGTCAGCTTGTCTGTCTGTCTGTCTGTCTGTCTGTCTGTCTGTCACTGTGTTTGTGTGTGTATGTATGTGTATGTAGGTAGGTAGGTAGGTGTAGGTCGGTAGGTGTGTGGGCAGGTGGGTAGATGGGCAGGTGGGTAAGTGGGTAGGTGGTTGAGTGAGTAGGTGGGTAAGTGGGTAAGAAGGTAAGCTGGTAGGCGGGTAAGTGGGTAGATGGGTAAGTGGGTAGGTAGGATGCTTTGATGTCTGTCTGTGTATGTGGATGGGTCGGTCGGTTGATGTTTGTTTACTGGTCTGCTTGTATCAATATATGTACGCATATGTGAGTGTGTCTGTCTGTATACAGGCAGACAGATAAGTAGGTGTGTGTGCCTTTCTGTCAACGTATGCGTGAGCGCGTCTGAGCGTGCGTCCATGCGTGCAAGTTGTGTCTGCATGCACTGAGCATTGATCGATGTAATCACGAGGTAATCACAACATAGATGACGGGTGTGTGCGTGTGGTTGAGTACATGTTGATGTCTTTCCCTTGGCTGTGTGTGCGTGGATTCATACGCTTGTGGTTACATACATGTGTATGTATATCCGCCTGTTTGTGTCTGTCCATGTGCGTGTATGCGTGTCTGGGTATGTGTGTTCTCAGGTGAAAAATGGTTGTCTGTCCCTGCTGGTCAAGAAAGTAGTTATCTTTTCTTTGTTGATTATTTCTCCTTATAGGCAGGTATCTTCATTCCCAAAGTAAGACGTTCTTTAATTCTTGTTTACTTGTTCTTCGGTATAGTGATAACAACTCCGCCCTGGAGCAAGCACAACATGGGAATTCTGATCGTCAGAAGTTGTCCCCATTCCCAGAATATTTCAGCCCTTTACCTTCTTGACATACTCTACGGGCGGGCCCGTCCGGGTCATGACTCCGGGTGTCTTTACAGACTTGTTACTGACGTTAGCTCGAGCGTTAATGCTAGGAGACCTCGCTGATAATGTCATGAATTCGGTAGTACGAGTTTTCGATACATGTGTAGTCTTTCTCTTATTGAAAGAAAGACTGACACCTATCCTTCTGTGAACTCCGGCCTATAAATGTGATGGTCCTTGCATATCACAGTCCCATAGTAGATTCCTGCTCCGGGACAGTTTTTTAACCGTTTCTCCACTTGTTTACATTCTCATACAGACTGCGTCGCGCTGGTTTTAACGTGTTGGTGTGGGAGCCGGCCGTTCAGAAAGCAATGGCAAACTACTGAACGTAAAAAAAAACTAGCAAGTCATCAACAACGACAGTACCATGCTGTTGTTGACTGCAACGTCCTGTAAATAAACATTCTCATCGGTATATACCCCAGGCTATCCATATAGAAAAACCGACTTTATGCAAACAAAAAGACATGATAGTCAGATTAAAATTACCGTGGTGGACATTTAAATTACTGTGGGGATATGTATGTTGTGTATTTCAGCTTCGATGACTTAATTCATTGCTTTAATTTATGCTGTGTCCATTCTTCTGTATGCACCTGACGAGATGCAGCGAAATATGCCAGGCAATCAATGGTGCGGTCTATAGCTTGTGTCTTCGTTATTCAAATATACTTTACTGTTAATTAACCGTTTCCTTTCTTGTTCAAATTCTCTTCGATATAAATCTTAATATTTATTTAACCTGTTCCCCTCTTGCGAGAAAATACACATTCCATGCCGTCAGTTATCTCCGCGATTTGTTTTGTTTCCATTTCCTACATTACAGTGTCTTTGTGTAACAATTTGGGCTTTTTTGTTACCTGTTACGTTCTGGAGAAGGATGTTTTGAATATTACAACGGTTCTCAAACGTGTCTCAGTGCTGCACTTTCTAAATCACATTATGCACGCGGGCCTCTATATTCTTAAGGGACAAAAACCAACGGGACAATTCTAATGATGTTTGCTGTTGTGCCTCTGTAGATTATGCAAGCAAGGAGTAGACATGACAAATGAAATGATGCAAGGAAGGAGTAGATATGAGAACTGAAATGGTGCAAAGAGGGAGTAGATATGAGTACTGACATTAAACTATAGATAACTACATTATCACACTCTAAGTCTCTACATAATCACATTGTATGTCACTACATAATCGCACTATAGATCACTAAATAACCACACTATAGGCCACTACATTATCACACTCTAAGTCTCTACATAATCACATTGTATGTCACTATGTAATCACACTATAGGTCACTACATGGTCTCACTATAGGTCACTACATAATCACATTATAGGCTACTGCATAATCTCACTATTGGTCACTACATAATCTCAATATAGGTCACTACATAATCTCAATATAGGTCACTACATAATCTCAATATAGGTCACTACATAATCTAAATATAGGTCACTACATAATCTCAATATAGGTCACTACATAATCACATTATAGGCTACTGCATAATCTCACTATTGGTCACTACATAATCTCAATATAGGTCACTACATAATCTCAATATAGGTCACTACATAATCTAAATATAGGTCACTACATAATCTCAATATAGGTCACTACATAATCACATTATAGGCTACTGCATACTCTCACTATTGGTCACTACATACTCACACTACGTGTCACTACATATCTCACTATAGTTCACTACATACTTACAATATAGATCACGACATAATCACATTATCGGTCATTACATAATCATAATATAGATCACCACCTAATCGCACCTCAGGTCACTATATAATCACACTATAGGCCACTATATAATCACAAGATATATATATCACGACATAATCACATTATAGGTCACTATATAATCACAATATAGATCACTACCTAATCACAATAACGATCACGACATAATCACATTATAGGTCATTACATAATCACAATATGTATAACTACATTATCACTAACAGATCATGACATAATCGCATCTCAGGTCACTACATAATCACATTTTAAATGATTACATAATCAAATTATGTCATTACATAATCACGTTATAGGTCATTAAATATTCACAATATAGATCACTACATCATCACAATTTATATCACGACACAATCCCACCTCCGGTCGCTATATAATCATAATATAATTCACTAAATTATCAGACTATGGGTCACTACATAAGCACAATATAGATCACGACATAATTACAATATAGGTAACTCATTATCATCATCATGTGCCACGCCGATAAGCGTGGGTGGTCATATTTCGCCATCTACCACGAACACCAGAGTCGTGGATTAGCTCCGTGTTCTTGTCTCGATCATATCACGTGGCCAAGCCATCCTGGTATTTACTTCTCTGCCTTCCCCTTGTTCTTTTTCTCCGCAATCTTGCCAGTTGTCATCAAGTTCACCAATTTATTTCTTCTCTTGACGTGACCAAAAATGTTTATGACTGTCGGTGTCTATATTCTCTAATCACTTTACGGGTTTCATTTGTTTCTTGTAGGATGTGTTCATTGGTTCTTCTGTCTGTCGATGGTATTCTTTGTATTTTCCTCAGAAACAACATTTCCACAGCCACTAGATCACTACATAATCAAAATAGATAGTCACGACAGAGAACACAACGTAATCACAACAGAGATCTCTATTAATCACACTATAGAAAGTCCCCGTGGCTGACAGGATTAAAGCGTTTGCGTTTAAATTTCCGGCCAGCTAATGGCGGGGTAATTGATTCAAGTCACACAACGGACAGCCGGATTAAAATGTTGACTTCTCTTCCTTGAGTTTTGGACGTAAATTACAAAGAAATCGGAGTGGGATCGCCTGATGGCGGGGGGAAAGGGAGGAGGGAGGGGAGGACACGCTCCAGTTTTGCGCTACGTACTTAGCAATAAAGATGGAAGATGCACAACATAGATTAAGAGCAGAATAGGGCACGAAATGCTGTATTTCGGAAAATTAAGAGTATCATATTAAGAAAAAACAAAGATACTATATCATTGAATCTAAGAAAGAGAATGCTGAGGTGCTGTATAGAACCTGTTTTGCTGTATGGCAGTGAATTTTGGAAAGTAAATGAACAAATTAGGAAGAAATTAGAAGCAACAGAGATGTAGTTCCTCAGACGAATGTTGCGAATTACTTGGACTGTCAAAGTAACTAACAACGATTGCTTGAAAGAGGCTAATGAAACTAGAACATTTTATACAACAATAAGAAAGAAACAAACATTTGTCTTTGGTCGTGTGATGAGAAGAGGGGCATTGGAGAACATCTTGACAACTGGAAAAATCGAGGGGAAGAGAACAAGAGGCGGACCAAAAGAAATGATACTGGATGGATTGAGACGGTGGCATGGAAGAATATCATCATCAGAGTTGATTCAGAAAACCAAAGCACGAGATCTGTGGAAAGTCATGAACGCCTACGCCAGCCGACATGGCACTTGATGATGATGATGATGATGATGATGATGATGATGATGATGATGATGATGATGATGATGATGATGATGATGACGAACGCAATGTTTTGCAAAGGACATGCAAGTTTGTTTGTTTTTGTGTGTGTCTGATAATCAATAAATAAATGTAATTGTGCGTGCCAGAAGGCAATCTGCATTGTGAAAATAAAGCCCATGAAGAGAACAGCTTGGGAATCACTGATATAAAATATTCGGCATTCGCTGGACTCTTGTTTTTGCTGCAACATATTCTGATTGTAATCTCAATGGCGAGTTCCATGTGACGCGCTCCAAGATGCGCTTTTTGGAGTTTCCGCTGGGTTATTTGCCATCTTTGTTTTCATCTCTGTATTGCCTTTTATCATGGATATGTGTGTTCGTTTGCATTTGGTGTTATTCGCTTTTTTGTTTTCTTCTTCCTGTTCGTCTTCTTCTTCTAACTAGTTTTACCTTTCTTCTGACATTATTCCTCAGCAGAATAGAGCATCAGCCATCTCACCAGTATAATAAACATTCCCCTAAATGTGGAACGTTACAACCACCTTAGGTAATTATAATTGCCATGTAAAATTTTTGTTTTGGTGAGTCATGTTATCAGTTATCAGTTATCAGTTGGGGTATCATCATTGCACTCCGGACATGTCCATAGGTGCTCAGATCCTCCCCCCCCCCCTCTCAGTATATACATCAGCGTCCGGTGGCTAATAGTGCCAGTTCTGTGTTGGTTGACGAGGCGCCTTGTTTTCCCGATGTACCTCTCGCGTCTGGCTGTGCCGATTCTTACTTCCAGGTCTTTCATCCTGGACAGCGATGTGGATTCACTGACGTCAAATTCCTCTGTTCTCGCCATATCTTTAAGGGCGTTAATAACATCGGCACGATCCATGGGCTGGCCATCTACAGGGGGTACAGAGCCAGCCAGTTTATCAGCTCGTTCATTTCCCTCGACTCCCGCAAGTCCCGGGACGAAGATGAAGGTGACTTTACAAACAACAGACTTCCGCAGCGACTCAGTCCACTGTCTGCGTACAGATCCAGCTTCGACCTTCTGAATCATGTTCATTGAATCACTTAGTACACACACGTTGGTATAATGCTGTGATTCCAGACATATGAAAGCCTGTGTTACTGTCATCACCTCCATCGTCATGCTGCTCGTGGTCATAGAGTGGGCACCACTAGATTCTTGAACGGTTCGGCCCGCTGAACGGACTGTAAAAGTTATTGCACATTTTCCTTGCGCTGTAATGCAGATTGTTTCTGTTGTCGTTGTTTTTCTAAGATTAGCTTCATAATGTGTCACAGGAGAGGGATAAGAAGGGCATACGTGCCCCGTGGTTTCCGTAGACATGAGTTTCTACCTATAATATTAATAGGTTCTCTCCGTCTGTCTGTCTGTCTGTCTGTCTGTCTGTCTGTCTGTCTGTCTGTCTGTCTCTGTCTCTCTCTGTGTGTGTGTGTGTGTGTGTGAGAGAGAGAGAGAGAGAGAGAGAGAGAGAGAGAGAGAGAGAGAGAGAGAGAGAGAGAGAGAGAGAGAGAGAGTCAGGGTATTTTTCTCACCTCTTTATTTTGCTGAAATGTGTTTAATTCTCTCTATAAACACAGCAGAATTCTGGTATACAATTTTACTCATTCAAATTCAACGCTGACACCAGTTAAGACATGCTTGTATTTTATTAATACTTGTTTAAGTTGTTCTCCGTGTGTCCTCTGATCCATACAGCAGTCTGCTCTGACATTTGCATTAAATATTATAAATATGGTACTGGATTTATTTTCTTTTACCTTCTGCAAATGTCCCGGGGCTATGAAATATTTGCCCGGCTGTTTGTATTCTTATTTTAATATCTCTGTTTATTCACCAGTCTTTGTCTGCATTGCTACCTAAATAGGTGTATTATTCCACTGTTTTAATTGAGGTTTCACACGGGAAATTCTGTTGTCATTTGCTTGATTTATTTTCGCTATATTTGTCTTTCCTTTATTTTTATGTTAACGATCACTCGCTTTGTGCTCAAGCGTATTCCATACACGTTTTACTATTTATAGTGCCCGGGATTGATTTTTGCATGTGGCTTTGCTTTCCCAATTGCCAGTGTCCCTCGTCATCAGGCGAACCCACTCCGACTTCTGAAGTACTTGTAATTTACAATATACATGTAGGTCACTACATAGTCACACTATAGATCACTACATAATGTCATTATAGGTCACTACATAATCACAATATTGGTCACTACATAATCACATGCATATTTTAGTCCAACTGATCGGTGTACGGTTTGAGTCCGCTACCTTAGCATCAGCACACCGGCAGTTTAAGAGTGAGCGATATTATCCATTCGTCCATGCTGATATCGTCTTTCCCTTATGAATTGGTAGGCATAATTGTAGTAACCTTCCATCAAATGTGTTTACATATTGACCTTTGTCTGCCCTTCTCCAATTTCCAACCAATTTTCTATATTCAGTATAGTTTCCACGATTCTGAATTTAGCAGTATTGATTTTTGTGGTGTATAAATCTGTCTCTTTTATTGACTTTCTTTCTTGAATTATATTTCCCTGGCGCCGCGGGAGTGCGGCGGAACGAACAGGCTGATTGGCTGGCAGGGAATCAACCTCTTGATGGTAGATTACACATGGACAAGGGAGAGATGGTCGAGCGCCTGTGGGACCAGATTGAGAAGGCGGGGGAACAGATTCAGAACCCGAATATGGAAAAATGTTATTGCAGGGGATCGGCAGAGGTTGTGGAAGAATCTCAAAACTGAGAGGGAAGACAAGGCGAACTTACAATCAGATAATGGTAGAAACAATTAGCAGTATGACTCTTCGCTGGATGTTGAAAAGGAGGACGGAGCGCGTATGGGAATGTCCTGAGTGCAGTGATGTCAGTTAGCTCAACTCAACTCAACTCTTCAATTTTTGAAAAGGAATTAAAATAGTCCAGATAGGTGGCTTATGGGCTGTGAATGCTATTTCAGCAATAGCGACATCCTAGGTTCGAAGTCAGCCACGTGTGATTTGGAAGCAGATAGTTATGCGGATGATTTTCATGATGGTATGAGCGTTGATAATTGAGAAACCACTGGTAAACAATATGTCGCACAACTGTCAAGAAAACCGCAAACAGCCAAAGAATTCTGGGACTGATTGCGATGTTCTGTTAAGAAAACGCAGATAACTTTAATATTTCATCGCAGTAACTGATTTAATGTCATATTAATTGATTGATTAATTGTGTCATTGCGCTGAGGACAACTCAAAATATGCTATGCCTCTCTCTCCCAGCAGATGCCAGAGTGTAGGGATACAGACTGTTCTCATAGCGCACTGATTGTGAATGCATCTATGTTCTCCCCGCCTGTGAATAGGACTGTTCATGCCACATTATCATCACCATCATGTGCCATGCCGGCCAACGTGCGTGGCATTGGTTCGCCATCTAATACAATCGCCAGAGTACTGGATCAGGTCTGTTTTCCTGTCATGGTTATGTCATGTGGCCAACCCACCCAGGTTTTTATGTCTTTGTCTGCCCTGTGCTCTTTCCCCAATATGTTTGCCAATTGTTACTAAGTTTTCAAGTGTATTTCGCTTCATAACCTAATAACCTGGACTTTATATGTCTAATTGCTGTCATTTAATTACGATTTTCTATTACTTCATGTATGACTGCCCCTTTGATATGTTTTTGTCTGTCCACGGTATTTCCATAGACTATTTAGCATTCGATGGGTGATGTCTTCAATAGCACATCGATCGTCTTTGCGGCCCAGAATATTTCTCGGTGCATATTTTAGACAGGGTCAACCACGGGATCAAGGCCAGTGTTGAAATGATGCATTCCTTGAATATCACTCGATCACATGACTACCGTACAGGCAGGCAGGCGTGCAAGCCACTGCGGTATGATGGCTCCCAAAGACTGTATGTACAGGCTCTGAGTTTACAACAGAAGTACTAGGGTGACAACACCAGCGGTCATACATATCTTTTTGATGTTGTTTGTGTTATTGCTGCTGCTGATGTTGTTGTTGTTGATGTTGTTCTTGTTGTCTTCCTCCTCCCTTTCTTCTTCTTTTCTTCTTCTTTTGCTTTTTCATATTTTTCTGCTGCTGCTGCTTCTGTTACTTAATATTATTTTATTTCCTGTTATTTCCTAATGTCTGTGCTTTCTTTCTTTCTGTCTGTCTGTCTTTTTCTTTCTTTCTTTCTTTCTTTCTTTCTTTCTTTCTTTCTTTCTTTTTCTTTCTTTACTTATTTCATTCATTCATATTTTCATTTGTTTGTCCCTTTTTTCTTTTTTTGTGGACGTTTTTCTTTTGTTCTTTCTTTCTTTCGTTCGTTCTTTCTTTGTTTATTCTACTTTCCTTCTGTTTCTTTCTTTATTCTGTCTAATCTTCATTCTTTCTGTCTTTCTTTCTATCACTCTTTCTTTCTATTTTCTTCTTTGCGTCTTTACTTTCTTTCATTCTTTCTTTCTTACGTTAGTTTAGTCTTTATTTCTTTAATATTATTTTGAGTCATTATTTTTTCTTCTTTATTTCCTTTCTTCTTTATTCTTGTTCTCTTCGCGTCTTTTTCTTTCTTGTTTTACTTCTTTCTTTCTTTCGTTTACTCGTTATTATTCATTTCTGTCGTTTTATACTTTCTTTCTTTCATCCTGTCTTTCGTCCTATTCCTGTTTTGTGTGATAAAATAAGTGTCAAACGCTAAATCTGTTGAGAGGTCTGGTGATTCACTTAAGGCGGCATTCACAGCTTCAGAAACTCCATCCATCCATGTTTAGCAGGGTGCTGCGTATTGCCTGCCCTGTTACACTTGTATCAATCTGCTGGCGCTCTGTGATAATCTGTGACATGACCAAGCCATTCGATTTCCTATCCTTTATATGTAGTCTCAAACTTGTGCAGTCTTAGTAACTTACAAAAATATACATATCAACTATGTATCATGATGTAACAGGCCCTTCGCAGAACGCCGCACTCATCAGAGTCTGTGGAATGGCTCGATCATTCCTCTTGCCTCTTGGCTGGTCTATTCCCATGCTCAGAGTGTATTTGCCACACCTCTACTGGGGTTTCATGTATAATTCTTGAGTGGCTCGTCTGTGTAGATAGCGAAGCAGAAACACAGAGGTACAAAAGAAGTCAAGTAACTCCAGTCGTCCTTGTTCACTTTACTTTATTACACACAGTTGTATCACGAGACGTTACCACCAGTTCCCATGTTGCTGGGAGGTAATTTCACAAATAATTATTAATAATATTACAAATGCAGTCTCGGATTACAGCTTGATCATTTTCAGATGATACAATCGTTACTGTAGACTGTCATTCACATGTGACCTCAGAATACTGTATATCTACAAACTACTCACTTGCTTACTTCTTGGTGGCTGGCGAACGACGCATCGAGTTAGCGTGTTATGTTCAGCTCCGAACATTTCTCGTGCTGTGCAGGACACCGACATTTGTCGCAGGGGCTTGTTGTACGAGCGATGGCCAACGGCTCAAATCACTTTGCGCTTTCATAAGCCATTACACAATCTGCTGGCCCTTATCACAATTTAATAAAGCTGTCACACTTACGCTCAGAAACCATTTCACTGCCACAGAAAAACTTCCACGCGTCCGTTCTTGTCAATGCTCCAGACCTAACTAACTTCAGTTGTCACTTTTCACGTGAACCACCCTATTCCGGTCACGTGATACGCAAATTTCTTAAATAGCCTCCCTTAGTGCTATTCATCATCATCATGCACCCGATCTACCTTTACACGCTTTATCAGAGCGTGTCGAGTTACTTGTTGTTGCGTGACTTGTTCTCACTTTTCCCTGTATTGGTCTTTTACCGTAGACCTTCTGTCAACCTGTAAGCTTATTGCTGTAAGCCTTATATTACCTAATAGCAGTATTTAATGACAGCTCGTGAAAAATGTCGCATGAATTGTTTGGCAACCAATCAAATACAGAGGTTCTAGAAAAAAAAACTGGGAATGAAAAGAGAGTTGATGAAAGAAATAAAAATGAGGCAAGTGAAATATTCTGGTCACGTTAAACGACAGAACACTCTTATAAAAACCATACTGGAGGGCAAGGTTGAGGGCAAATGAGCAAGAGGTAGACAACGATACAAGTGGGAAGATAACATCAAGAGATGGACGAACATCAGTCTGACAGAATGTACAGTCAGGGCGAGAGACAGACAGTGTTGGAGATCCATTGCAGCCACCCTTCATTGTGCAGAGGGCACCTGATTGATTGATTGATTGATTGATTGATTGATTGATTGATTGATTGATTGATTGATTGACGGACATAAAAGTAGAAGACAGAGAACATACTAATTGAAAGCTGCAGTTACCCCATCGTTATTCGAACCTAGTGATAAGTAAGGATGATCACCACACTCCGGACAGGCCTATAAGTGCACCCTCTCCCGCCTTAACATTTCCACCAGCGTATATCGATTGATCTTACTAGGTTTGGGAATCGAACTTGTCACCGTCAAATGACGACAGCGGCATGAACAAGTACTTCGGCACATGCCCAATTAAATTCCAGGGTTTCTGTAACTTTATTGAGTGCCACGCAATACCTGTGACTTTATTTATGAGCTCTCTTACTGGCCTCACAGTGTTCCCCAACTAACATTTCTGGGTATTTAATTATCTCCGTCCACCGTTGTCATGGACACTTCCTGCCTGGATCTATGCACACCACACATAAATAAGTTGATGCAGAGACATAAATACGTTTATGTAGTCGTTACAGACTCATAAATATTTTTTACAGATAATTACAGACACATAAATACAATAATACATATAGTGATAAACACATTAATTCATTTATACAAGCAAGTTACAACCAGAGAGACGAATGGAGACGGATTGTATCTGCAGCAAAGAACCTCAATGGCTCGGAACGCTGAAGAAGAACTAACTAACCAACCAACCAACCAACCAACCAACCAACCAGCCAGCCCGCCAGCCAGCCAGCCAACCAACCAACCAACCACCTAACTAACTAACTAACTAACTAACCTAACCTAACCTAACCTAAACTAAACTTGACTGACTGACTGACTGACTGACTGACTGACTGACTGGCTGGCTGGCTGGCTGGCTGGCTAGCTGGCTGGCTGGCTGGCTGGCTGGCTGGCTGGCTGGCTGGCTGGCTGGCTCGCTCGCTCGCTCGCTGGCTGACTATACAGGGATATTCTTGCAAAGCCACTTAGATATCATCCCATACCACTATTGTAAAGCATTTGATCACACTGGACTTCCGGTCCCAAATATTGCGGGTAGGCATTGAACCGTTAAGGCCTCTGGAGTGTTAGTGCTTGTGGCTACGGTCTCCATTCGCATTTTTCTCATGTTGGACTGGTTGTACATAGTTCCATCGCCCTGCTTTTGAATGAGTGCGTGGCGCGACACCGTGAGCTGTGAAATTCCAGTGGGGTGCTTTTACATCCATTCGCTGTTGTTTGTAGCGTAAATTTCATGATTGGAACAATGGCGGTCGTCTGTCGCTGAATTGACTGATTTGCCTTTTCGGTTCACGAGCGCAGTTTTCTGGAGACTCCTGGGAGTCGTCGCTGATGCTACGGAGTTCGTTCTTTGTGCGGCGCTTTTGGCCGGCCGCCCTGCAGACAGAGACATAGCCATGTGGGATAAAACCCGGGTCAATTAAGTCTTTCTGGTGACTACTGATTCCATCGACAATGAACTGTATTTTTCTTGGATAACTTTTGTGTTGGCATTCTGGCGACGGTAGACTCTTGTCTGTTCCACTTTTCACATTGGGCAGTGATGAACATTTTGTGTGATATTCACTGGCACAGGAACGGAGCATAATGGTGACGACCCATTGCCGTAATGTTGGAACGGCGACTAACTAACTATTTGATCAAACTGAGGTGTGCAGAAGTTCCGACAATGAATAGATCACAAAGAAAAAAAGAAAAAATTAAAAAACAAAAACAAAAAAACGGAAAGCTTTACTAGAACACGATCACAGGTAACAAAATGAGTGTTTCGGCCAAATCCTTCATCAGCACATAAACAACAAACTTAGACACAACTACATGAACAACACGATATGAAAATATCTAAAAGTTACTCTTCTGTTTTCTTGCCACGTTTGTCACCGAATACCGCGTGTGTAGTTATTGACATGAAACAAACGTTGTTGCTATTTGCGTGTTATTTAACGGGACGTGGCAATCAACCGCAATTATTTACCAAGATATAATTGCCTGGATTTAATTTCTAAAAGTGCCTGAATTATTTTTTTTCCCGACCATTAATGTCGATCCACCCTTAGATTATGGGCAATAGGTAAGTCTTAAACTGTACTGAAAATTATCTGTGAAGAAAAGACATTGATGAATTTAACTAAACACCTCAGTCTATAATAAATAGAACCTTGACATTCCAAATCCAATGACTGTATCTGCCATTTGATTACTGTTACCTTGTTCTATCACTATAGATGTGTAACATGCACGATCTGGTGAAGGGGTTACGAACGCAATTTACAATCCCACATTTCGCGATCGAAACAGCTGCGGGATATTTTGAAGCATTTTGCCTTCCGCTGGTTTTCATATAATGGTCTTAGTTCCGGTAGTTCAGAAAGCAATGGAAAACTATTTAAGGCAAACTTGCCAAGAAATCACACACGAGTCAAGAAATGCTGGGGTTGACTGCGACGTCATGTAAATGATACGCTACTAACTTTTAAAATAGTAATGTGTGAGTGGCGTGGTACCAGTGCATTTGCATACCGTACAATGGTTTTGGGGTCAAGTCAAGGCAGGGTTTGGTTGTCAACAAGGGTTTAGCGGTCAACTCACCATCATAACATGGGTACCAGTACACCTCCCTGGGCAACCTTGAGCGGTGGCAGACTGGTCAGGCTGTCTGCTTGCCTGTTGGCAAGTGGGCCTAATAAAGTGGGCCTCTTTAAACATGATGGTGTGTCCAGTGTGTGCCGCGTGGTTACACACCCGCTTCACACGCGTGATCCGGGACTGTTTCCGGATCCGGTCAGGGATATGCACTACTGACGAGCTCAAATGAGGGCGAAACTCGAGTATAGTGCTTCCATATTGACGTGGATAGGCCTTAGGTTCATATCAGAATGCGATCGGCGTTGCCAGTAGTGGGTTGTGCTCAATATTTAAATTTCAAATCCCGAAACAACCACATAATCAACTAACTGTAATGTCTTTTTGTTTTGCTCTAAGTTGGCTTTTGTAGATGAATGGCAATTGCTTCTGCCAACTTTAATATGCGACCATGTTGTGTGTTAAACACACGAAAAGCATTGTCCCTATCAATCACGTGACCGATGTATGTATCTGACGAGATGAAGCGCAATATTCCAGTCAATACATCGTGTCATCTATTGTTTCTGTCCTTGTTATTCAAATTCATTACGGGAAAATATTGTTTTGAATTAGGCAATATGTGAAAAGTAATACAGTACTTTTAGTAGCTGTGTTTCTGTCATGAACCTACAGGTTAGCAACCAGCAATACACGACAAATGGACGCGTGACGTAGGCACGAATAGAAATAGAAAGACTTTACACGACAATGGGAACCACAATGCGACCGCATAACATTGACTTGTATTAACCGTAAACGGTGATTACAGAGAAGGAATCAACGCCTCCAGGGTCTGGCCTCCCTAGATGTTAACACAAACATGTGTACAGGTGAAATCACGCCTCCCAACCCTACCTTGATCCAAACCTCTCCCAGTACCAACCTCTGTACATTCGCACCACGGTTATCCAAATAGGTTGAGTCTAGTCGATAAGAATACACCGTAGACAATTTACGTAACACGCAGAGTATTGCTGCATAAACTAAGAATATTTCACTATCTAAAACACAATCAGTGGCTAACCCTCCTCGCCGGTACCTAATACTTTAACAAGTAAACTATAGTGCATTCACATTTGTTTGCCTCCATATAAAAATCCATATCTCAGTAACCAACTGAGGGAAAAATTTTGAGATTTAGCATATAACATTATGATCATGTCCACCCAACAAATTTTTTTTTGTTCTGGAGATTGTACAGCAGATTTAAATGTTTGTTTATATGCGGTATATAATTTACGAGTCAAGCAGAGCACATACTCCAGGATTGCCCAAACTACAACATATCCAGGCGAACCTTCTGGCCTAGAGAGACAACAGTGGAAGATAAACTCTATGGACCGCTGAATGAACTAAAAAAGACTGTTAGATTCATACAAGAGACGACATTGCAGTTGTAGACATGTTTCAAGCGAACGAAAGAAGAAGAAGAATAATTTACGAGTCAGAGATTAAGTTCATAATTTTAAATGTATTACACCATTATTGTTTTTGTTCTGTCACTGTGTACTGTCATTGTTTATTCCATGCTCAGTCTTCGTAGACTTAGATGGATAGGACATCTTAGGAGGATGGATGATGGTAGAATACCAAAGGATATCTTTTTTGGTGAATTACAGATGGGTAAGAGATCTCAGGGTCGGCCTCTACTACGATACAAAGATGTGTGTAAGCGGGACATGATTGATACAGGCATTGATAATGCACATTGGGAGCAAGTCGCCGCTGAACGTGTTGCATGGAGGGCAAATATCAGAAATGGAATAAAGTCAAAGGAGAAAATTATTGCAGAAAAGTCACACACCAAGCGTTTGAGACGTAAGATGGTGCATGATGGTGGAAATAACCACGTGTTCACATGCACCCACTGTGAACGGACATTTACAGCGCAAATTGGCCTTATCAGTCACACTCGCTACCGCCATAGTTAAAAGTTATTATGCCTTTTTAAAGCACAAACTATCGTCTGTCAAGACGGCAAGGTGCCAATGTATTACACCGTAGCCAGACAATCAGCGGTCAATGTTGAATATTCTACGTATTTCATGGGATTGGCCTTATGCTAAGAACCCCGCGCTGTTTAAACTGAGAATGTTCAGAGATGTCATCAAAATGTGGGTTATTTCATGAAACCTGATTATTTTTTTTTTTAAATCTTACCACTTATAACTAATATTGAAATGTTTGAATATTTTTCAATGGGATGGAATGCGAAATTGTGTATAAACTTCAAAGCATCGCTATGAAGTTTTACACATATTTTTGTATAGAAGCAGATCGCAGGAAATTGTTTTATACTATTATAAATTCCGAAAAAAGAACAGTGCATGCATTGGGTTTGAGTAAACGGTCATTTCGTCGATGGGTGCAACAATCTGGAATTAAACCACCACGCAATAACCAAACGGTAGGTAGAAAGGTTATTGTAGACAGCTTTGACAAAGATGTCATAACGCGAGCTATTATAAAAATGTGTTAAAAAGTCGCTTAAAAGTCATTGCACCGGGTTCTATCCCATATGGCTCGGTCTCTTTCCGCAGCGCGGAAATCATCGTACAAAGCACGAACTCCGCAGCTCTAGCAACGACCCACAGGAGTCTCCGAAAAATTTAACTAGTGAACCGAAGGATGCGGCCCGGAATCGAACCCATAAACTTTGGAGCCCGAGTCAAAAGTCTTGACCACTTCGCCACGGAGACTCCTAAAATTATAAAAATTTTGGATTTTATATCCTGGATTATCCAGCATTTTTATAATGCTGGATGCCAAAGAAACAGTGACTGTAAGAAAACTTAGGATTTGGTTGAGAAAGAACAATAACATAGAGCTATCCAAAACAGCTTTGTGGAAAATTATAAGGACATTATCTTCACTTTTAGAAAGTACAAGGGAGATAGAAATATTCTTTGCGATCAACCGCATTTAGAAGCCATGAGAAGCAAATATCTACGTGAAATAAGGGAAATTCGTATCAAAGCATACAGACAATAGGGATTATCATAATAAGGTGAATTATAATGTATTTAGAGACTGGCTCGAGAATACTGTGCTTCCATCCCTAGATAGACCGTCGTGTCCAATTAGGGACAATGCATGATATCAATGTTGTTGCCAAAGAAGACAAAATACCTACAGCATCGAGCACAAAGGGAGCAATAAAGATATGGCTCCGAGTGGAAAACATACCATTTCCAGAAACGTATTTCTAGCTAGAATTGTCTTCCCTTGTAAAACAGATGCCAAATCGACAAGTCTTTAGAAGAGCATCGTCATGGGTGCTTGAGACTTCCGCCGTACCATTCTCATTTTAACCCTATAGATTTTGTGTGGGCTAAAATTAAAGGACAGGTGGCAGCTGACAATACTATATTCAAATTGTCTGACGTCAAAATACTAATCCAGTTCGCGCTATTATATATTGATAAAAGTTCCTAGAAAAATGTGAGGACCATGTGTTGAAAGAGGAAGAGGACTATTGGAGAAAGGATGGATTGAATTTTATGCAACCGAGAGCAGTCATCAACTTCTGGAATCGTCCGACACAGATTAAGGTCTGAGCAGATCGCAAACCGTAATCCACGTGCCTGCTTACTGGGATATGTTACTCCAACTATTCAGACGAATTGCAGGCCCAAAACATTACAGCATCAGCACAATGTCAATGGCAACAGTTTGTATTCCACAGTATTCCGCAAGCCATCAGCGGTGACAAACAACTGGTATTGAAAAAAAAAAAACACACACACACACACACTACACGCATTGAATACCAACAGAAGAGTAATATTGCGGTGGAAACTGACATATTGTGGCAAAACAAGAAACGTGAGAGCAAACACGTTGTCAAATTAGGGGACAACACACGTGCATACGAATCAATCTATAAACTTCAATGAAAAGAGGACAACTATTTGACAACTATTTTCATAGTGCACAACAGGTAATCATGTTCCGTGTCTGAACAGTAAACAGCAGATAGAAAATCTTTCACGAAGACTCAAAGCAGGTCTGTAACTCATGTGTACGTGTGAACAAACTACACAGACAGCTGAAAAGATCCTTAAAAATGGACACAAGATTACTAAATTGCTGTATCATTTCTGGTCACTCCATACGCACATTAACGCACAGCTATTTGGAAGCTTTCACGAACTCAATACAAAAAGCTAAATGCATCCTAGTAACATGAATACTTGTGTACAATTATTAACCAGCAGCTGAAGAAACAAGAAGGAAATGAAAAATAAGGTAAGAAATATATTCCTTCTACTTTCCTGTCAATTTACACATTATTTACCCATGCCTCTGTAAATTCTCTGTATTTACTAATATTACACATTGCACCCCTCTCGGGAGTCTCCATGGTGAAGTGGTCAAGCCGTCTTACTCAGGATCCGAAGGTTGTATGTTCGATTCCTTCATTTCGCGAGTGCATTTTTTCGGAGACTCTCGAGGTTCGTCGCTGGAGCTACGGAGTTCGTGCTTTGTGCAACGCTTTCCGCGCTGGAAAGATACTGAGCCATATGGGATAAAAACCCGGCGCAATGCAGTCGACCCTGTCGACTTTTAAGCTACTTTTTTATTGCAGCCACTCCCATACGAATCTGGCTACGCCTTGTACTTGTGTCCTTACCCGAAATGACGTTGCTTTACTGTAAGACTAGTTTGTTAGCGTGAATTCACTACATTTTCCCCAATACATCAAAGAAATGTCGCCGCTTTCGATGATTTAAGTTGCTTTTGGACTTATCAAAGACATATTCCTTGGGTAGGGGTAAATATAAGACTGCAGGAAAAATTTCATAACGATGCAACAGACAGTTTTCAAAATAATTGATCGTGAATGACGACATTAATTTCCGGACAGACTATAGCTCTAACACTCTACCATACAACGGCCATTTTCCTGTCTCCCCAAAACCCTTTGCTCCGTTCTGTACACTATGCATGTCGTGCGCACGAAATATGAACCCATCCGTGTGCAAAACAAGCACGTAGTGTACTGTTAGTTCTGTGATACCTGTTATGGACTGTCGCTACTGTATATCTACGTCTTTATCTGTGTAATAAATAGTTCTATAATTCAGGTCTCCTTCTGTCTTCTATGAAATATTGTCAAAATATCAGGAGCGTTCATATGAAAAACTTTCGTGCCGCACCGCGCGTAATTGCGTACGTTGAGCATGATCATGTCATAGTTATGTGATAAGTACTGACCAATGAATAAAAGAGCACGTGCTTATCGTCCCATGATGCATAGGTTCTGTTTCTGACCGTTGAGAAAATGGTCGAGTTGATCCAAAAATCCATCCAAAGAAGCTCAAAGAGCTGTCGTTCAGTATGTTTTATTTGAAGGATGTCGACCAGTGGACATTCATCGAAGAATGCAGGCAGCGTACAGTAACAAATATGTGTCGAAGATAGCAGTGACAGACTGGGCACGAATGTTTCGGAAAGGACGCCAGTTCACGGCAGATCCTCGACGGCCGTGTCAAGCGCATATTGTTGCAACAGAAAAAAAACCATCGCCAAGATTGATGCAGCAGAACAGATGAACCGTTGTCGAAGCATACGTTCGCTAGTGAAATAATTTCATGTGTCAATTGGGACAATTCAAAAGGTCGTTAGTAAGAAACTGCAAAATCGGAAGGTGTGTTCACAACGAGTACCACGGATGTTGACCGACCACCAAAAAGAGGAACGCATGGGATGGGGTTTTTGCGGACGGCATTCGCCGCCTACTTTAGCAATGGGATGCTTGCCTGAATGCCTACGGCGACTTCTTCTGACCAACCCATGGTGTATAATTCATTCAAAATGAATGCTTTGTTTAATTCTACCACACCTGTTAATGTTTGTTTTTTTAATGCTTTTGTAATAAAGCTATTGGAACGGGTTTCAAATGAACGACCCTTATATGTACACTGTTATTAATACAGAGCTTTGACAGTCTCCTGGAAACGAATATTTTTAGACCTAGTCGGTCACTGAATTTGATAAAATGTTGATACAATTTGCCTGAAACCACTAATGAATAAGTGGTCGGTCTACCTTATCGAGCATCGAGATCTGACATCAAATCCACATCCGATCTAGCTAATGCTACAGAGTCAGTGTAACGTCCTAACCAGTACACCTATTATCGCTAAACTCCTGTTTTAAGTACAGAGACAAGAACACTTTTTTCACGCCTTGCGCGACATTGGGTAATTGATGCCAGACTCATAATTGTTACACCTATCAACATTTAGTGGTGACGTGGTCAGAATCACGGCAGCTGTCTTTGCATCCCAAGACATTTTCTGATACCAGTTTTAGACTGGATTGACCTTGTGGCACAGATCAGTTTTAATAATTCGCTTCCGCCTCGATGCGATCGAACTCACGACTTATACATCGGCACGTTAGCATCTACTCTGCCATGACTTATACGTCGGCACTCCAGCGTCTAGCCACTACTGTACCACGACTTACACATCGCACGCCAGCGTCTAGCCACTACTCTACTACCACGACGTACACATCGGCACGCCAGCATCTAGCCACTACTCTACCACGACTTACACATCGGCACGCCAGCGTCTAGCCACTACTCTACCACGACTTATTTAACAGTGTCAAAGGAAGTAACAAGACTGGATCTGGACTAAAACATTATATTTTATTCTCAAGATGACAGGCCGTGTCTTCTCAGCTGGACTATCGGATGTTTACTAACCTTAACAACACAATACGTCACGATTGAGCATCTCCCACCCCCTTCAGTCTCAATGCTCAATCGTGCTGTGTCTGAGTTTCCCACTAGATCCTAATAATACCCAACTCTGTTACACCTCCCCATGTTTAATAAAGAATTTTCCTTATAAAGGAAAAATCTTTACTCTAAATCCCCATACTCCATTCCCTCTTTGTCTTCTAACCTTCGCTAAAACCAAGTTTGAGTAAACCAAATATCTTTTACTCTTCTCCCAGTGACATAGTCTGCCAACAACCTCCCCATATACTTCTTTATACTTCTTCTTCGCCTTTTATTTATATAATACCACGGTTAATCCAACCAGTCCTTCTTTCCTTTTTATTTCCCCAACATTTTATAGTGAACTACTACCTAACCTCCCCATGTTATTCTTCATTTCTGGTTCTTTCTGGTTACTTATATCAAATATACATATTATAAGAACAGCTCATAAATTCTTTATCGAAATCTTTGAGCTCACAAAATTTCTCATTCTTTACTATTCTGGTTCTTTCTTGGCTCATCTATTTTCCTGTATCAAATATACACATTATAAGAACAACTCATAAATTCTTTGTCGAAAATTATGATCTTATACAATTCCTCATTCTTTCAAACCCCAGGACGTACAAAAACAATGTAGTTAGAAAAAGTAAAGAAGTGGTGCGCACCAAATAAAGAACATGAAGAATGAATACACGACATGACCACATGGACATATAGTAAATGTACATTTAAGACATTCACCCTTTACCTCCCTTGCCAATAAAAAATTTTGTAAAATAATTTTTTAAAACACCTTTAAGAAATATATTATTGTTCGTTATAAAACAATTTGGCATAAGTTTTCATAAACCTTTTATATTTCACATTGCCATTGCCAACCACAATTCCGTTCCTCTTCCGTTATCTCACCTTTTACCATGAGCCCATGTTCATATTTTATGAACACCTTAAATATAATTAAAGCTGGTATTTCACAGCACCTATATCTTGCCCCCGTACATCCCATCCTGTTATTTTATAAATACAGTGACGTGTGTGCAGACCCTGGATACGTCTATCCATTCGTGTACACACGTTCACCAACTATGGTTTCCCACTAGTTAATTCCTTAACTATTTACTCTTAAGTTTCCCCCTACCTTATATCATTGGACAAATTAGTTTTTTATCAACTCTTTTCTGAACGAAAAACCTTTAGCAAAACCTCATTCATTTGAAACTTAAACTTACTTAACTAACTTTACAAGCATGTAACTCAATATACCAAACCATTCATGTAATCGAAATAAAATGAACACAACCTCCAAATTAATCTAGAAGAAAAAAACACATTTTTAAAATGACATAACATGCATGTTATCAAATTAGAATAAAATATTCTATTCTACCTATCACTATTGGACACTTTTACGGACCAATAGTTCTTATCAACTCAAATGCTAGGAACACAATTACCCTACTCTAAACCAATTAATCAAACAATAACAATCATTTTTCAAGACCAAATCAAGAAAACAAAATGAGGCATTACAACTTAGGCTCAATAAAACAACCAAACAATATCCCTCATTTTCCAGTAGCAACTCAAGCATAAAAACATTTCCTATATGACTCATAACTCATAAAACTTAGATTTCATAAACACCGTCTTCAACACAATTATAACTCTCTTAAAATTACTACGTACATTGGCCTACCAGCATTGGGCTCTCATAAATGACGCACATCTAGTATTTATATGACCGAGAAGACTAAACATCCTATCTATATATCTGTTAACTACAGATCAATTATGAACATATCTGTTCTATCTACATAAACAAATCAGTAATCCAGAATTATCTATTTATTATCTCTTAACAGCACATAGACAGAGACTGATTGTAACAGCAATGGTCAACATCTACTCAACATATGTTCGGAACATGGACTAATAATAACAAACAGTTTTTTTCAACATCGTCGTAGCCACACCAAAACCTGGTATAAATGGAATGACATAAACCAAGCATCCCAAATTGACTTTATTCTAATTAGGAAATCAGACAGAAGGCTACTATTAGATTCAAGAGCACTCCCAAATACAGATGTTGATACTGATCACAAGCCAGTCATAATAAAGAAGATTTCACCACACAGGAAAATAAGAAACAAAAAGGTAACAACACATGTCATCAATTATAGGAGGCTGCAGGAAAATACGGTTAAAGACGACTTCAATCAAGAAATCCAAAACCTACATAAGAACATCCCTGATGACCACTCAAGCGTAGATAAGGAATGGACATGTTTCAAGGCTGCCATGCTCGACACACTGGAAAATAAATGTGGAACAAAGAAAGTAGGGCAGGACAAAAGATTAAGAACAGCCTGGTGGAACAACGAAGTTAAAGATAGCATATTCAAAAAGAAGGTAGCATTCAAAAAGTGGATCACAACTAAATCTGAACAGGACTATATTACTTATAGAATAGCACGACGTAATGCCAAACGAACAATTAGAGCATCTAAAGATGAATCCTGGAGAATATACGGTGAACAGATGGCGACCCTTAGCAAAGACTGCCCAAGAGAATTTTATAAACGTGTCACCACAATTAGAAACAGAGATGCATGTTACAACCCAACCACCATCATAAACAGCAAAAGAGGTATGCCAATATTTAATCCACAACAAAGACTAGCAAGGTGGGCAGAATACTTTCAAGAACTACTTAACCCCACAGATAACATAGGAAACCTCACTTTTGTGCCTAAACGCCAGGGACAGCAAGAACCAAATTTCATACCTGCAGAAGTCAAAGCAGTTATACAGAAAAGTCCTAAAAACAAATCACCAGGTCCAGATGGAATCACCACAGAAGCTATTCAGGCCTGTGGGGAAACAGGAGTTAAATGGCTAACAAGACTTTTTAATATAGCATGGGAAGAAAGAAAAGTCCCAGATGATTGGCAACAGGCAATAATATTACCAATATGGAAAAAGAAAGGCAATATGAGAGAGTGCGAAACATACAGAGGTATATCACTCCTGAGCCATATAGGGAAAATGTATGCAAAACTTTTGGAACAAAGAGCTAGACCAATAGTTGAACAACAGTTAAGCAAAGCACAATTCGGTTTTCGGAAAGGTAAAAGTTGCACTGATGCATTATTTACACTTAGACAAATTTGTGAAAAAACTATTGAATATAGTGACCAGCAGAATATTGTGTTTGTAGATCAGGAAAAGGCTTTTGATAGAGTAGACAGATACAAATTATGGACCATCCTTGAAGACTATGGGATAGAAGGGCAACTGCTAGAAAACATCATAGCCATGTACCACTCGAGCCAAAGTGCAGTAAGAACACAGGAAGGTATATCAGATATGTTCACAGTCAATACAGGAGTGAGACAGGGATGTGTGCTCTCTCCCCTGCTATTCAATATCTACATGGACAGAATTTCCAAAGAAGCAAGTCTCGACAGACCAGATTCAGAAAATTTAGAACTCTTTACTCCAGATGAAACAACTGACCCACAGGGAATAAATGAACTTCTATTTGCAGATGATCAGTGCCTGTTTTACAGCGACGAGGGCAGACTACAAAATCATATTACTAATCTGAGTTCAACCTGCAGCAGATACAATATGAGTATAAACACAGCCAAAACCGAAGTAATGCAAGTTAGCAGATCGCCAGGCCCACTAAGTATACAGATAAATAACACACCTCTGAAACAAGTTAAAGAATTCAAATACCTTGGAAGTATGATCACAGAAGATGGCAGATTAGACAGAGAAATTGAAATCAGATGTCAAAAAGCTAGTGCACTTACATATCAACTGTCACCCTTACTGAAACATCCAAACATACCCATGTCCGCAAAACGACAGATAATAAACAGCATATTCACACCAACCCTATGCTACCAATCTCAAACCTGGACTTTATCCAAATTACACCTTCGCAAAATCAACACCTGCGAAATGAGATGCCTGAGGAGAGCTGCCAACTTAACAATCCGAGACCGAGTAAGAAATGTTACTATCAGACAGACTGTGGGATCAACACCTTGTGCCACATTTATTGAAAGACAGAAGATCAAGTGGTTTGGCCATGTTGTTAGAATGCAACATCAGCAACTACCATCACTGGCCTTACATCAAAGATCATCTGCGACGAGACCACGAGGACGTCCAAGAAGAAAATGGATTGACGACATCAGAGACATTGTACAACCACACGGAATGACACTATCCAGTGCCGCCCACCGGGCGCTGGAACGCAAATTATTCCTCCCCACGACGCTTAACGGCAGAAGTGGAAGATGATGATGATGATGATGATGAACAGCACATAGTATCCTGAATAAGCTCTTAAGTAAGCACTGTAACCTATATCCAACATTAACTCAATGTAGCCATCCTCTACTTATCAACGTACTTGTGATCTGTCCTGTCTATTATTATTATAACTTGTTAACCCCTATCTTTAAACTCGGCACTTCTAACATCAATAAAAAAAATACATTCACCCACTGTACTAATATCTCAAGACCACTTTTTCCACCGTTTCGTATACTTCTTCAAACATCACTTACAATTTTAAATCTTGCTATCTGCAGTACTTTCAATTTATCTATCTCTTACGTTTCCACTTCTTCAACAACTCCAAGTTTCTCTGAATAAGTGCTAACTCTATATCAACATCTTCTTCTTCGTACAACCTACTAGTCTCCTCCATACTACTACTTGACTCTGACTTTTCATCCATTTCTTCTTCTTCGTCTGTATGTCTCTCTTTAGCTGCCGCTAATCTCTTCCGTTCAACATCCCACCTAATTTGTCGATCACTCTTTCTTAAGGATCTTTCCAGTATAGGTATATCGTCTCCGCTTGTTGAACCATCTCTAATTCTCCTCTGTCTTTTTATTTCTTTATCTCTTTGACTGTCCATTCTTCTTTTTGTTGCTTGCCTAGTATTTTTAAATGGAGCACCTGTGTCTTCTTCCATACTATCATAATGAGTTTCATTTGGCCCTTCTTCTTCCATTCTTTTCGGAATTGTCTGTTCTTGTTCTTCGTAACTTGGATTTGCTAACAACTGATTTTGTTCTGGTTCTTTTCTAAGATCTGGGGTTACTGTAGCTCTTCTAAGATCTGGAGTTACTGTAGCTCTTCTAAGATCTGGGGTTACTGTAACAACTTGTTCATCTAAAAATTTTGCATCCGAATAACAATTATTATTATAATTATTATTTTCTATCTCATTTTCATCTCTTCTTAAGTGTTCAACATGTGCCCTTGCTATGTGTGCTGTGACCTGGTTCTTTATAACATACGATACATTACCTAGTTTTTCCAAAACGTAATAACCTGGAATCCAACGAGAATCAAACTTAGAGTTTCTTCTATGCTTTTTGTAATAAACTCTATCACCTACCTTAAACTCCTGTAACTTTGTATTTACATTTTTGTACTTTTTCTGTCTTTCCCTAGCTTTTATTATATTATTCCTTAACCTCATATGTGCTTTATGCATTTCTTGTATTATGATCTCTTGAAAATCTTCACCCATATATTTCCGTCTAGGTTTTAATAAATTATCTATAGGTAATATTGGTTCTCTCCCGTGTATTAAATAAAATGGCGAAAAACCTGTGCTCTCATTTTGATTTGTACGAATAGCGCTAAGAGCAGGTCCCAAAAATAGATCCCAATCTTTTTCATGTTCATCAACAATCTTTGCCACAATGTTGTATAACGTCTGATGTTGACGCTCGTTTTTCGCATTTGACGAAGGTCTATAAAATGAGGTCTTTATATGTCTTATGTTTAAATCTTTTAATAACTTTTCAAATTTTTTATTTACAAATTCTCTACCATTATCTGTAAGTATACTTTGTGGGCAACTAAACCTTGGTACGAACTCCTGTAAAAAAATATTAATGACAGTATCCGCGCTCTTATCTGGAATTGCATAAACCTCTGGCCAAAGACTGTAGATGTCTACTATATGAATTAAATATACATTTCCTGACAATGTTCTGGGGTGTGGACCTGATATGTCTAAACTAATCTTTTGCATCGGGAAGTGAGGAATATCTGTGTCCTGTAATGGAGACTTTATTGTTTTCATGTTCCTTAATCTGCACTTTTCACACGTATCTACATATTTGCATGCAGATTTAAATAAGTTTGGCCAATAATATTTACTTGTAAGTGCTTTCACTAGTTTGTCTCTACCGAGATGTCCATTTTCATCGTGATATGCTTTTAAAAGTTCATTTTCCAAATGCTTTGGAATATATTTCCTTAGTTGTTCGTTCTTTTCACACATATAATATAACTGTCCATCCTCTTGTAAGAGCAAATAATTCCTTTTATATTTGTTATCTTCTGTTTCTCGTAACTTTTCCTTTATTTGTATGATTCTTGGGTCCAAATCCTGCTCTTCTTTCATATTGAATTGTGCTAACTGTAGATCTTCTTCTCTATGTTCAGACTCTTGATCTGATGGTAAGCTATCAAATTCTTCCCTATTTATTATAGCAGAATCTAGAATATTTACTTGCCAATTTCTGTCGTCTATCTCTGGTTCGGCTGCCTCCTCTTCTGTATCTTCTGATGACTGTGTATATGGAATTCTAGACAATAGATCAGCGCATGTGTTTATCCTACCTGGTATGTACTCAATTTTCGCGTCGTACCCCTGTAGATTCAATGCCCATGTCTGTATTTTCCTGTTCTGCACTGGAGCTTCTAGAAAAGACTTTAAAGGCATGTGGTCAGTTCTAATAACAAAACTTGCGTTATGTAAGTAGTAATTAAGTTTTTGTAGAGCGTAATGAATCGCGTAAGCCTCCTTCTCGATAGTAGTCCATTTTTTTTGTGATTTACTAAGTTTATGTGACAAGAAGTAGATAGGTCTTTCATTTTTAACCCCTGGTATTCCAGATTCTTTTCCTTCATATGGTTGTACCAAACATGCTCCTACTGCATTGTCCGAAGCATCTGTGTATAGTATCAACTGTTTGTTTAAGTCTGGATGCGTCAACAGTGGTACCAGTGTTAAGCTGTTTTTTAAATAGTCGAAGGCTTTTTGACACTCATCATCCCACTTAAACCTGGCGTACTTGGCTGTTAAATTTGTAATTGGTTCAGCTATCCTTGAAAATGCTGGAATAAACCGCCTATAATACGCACATGTTCCTATAAAGGCACGTACTTCCTTAACGTTTGTTGGAGCAGGTAACTCTTTAATAATCTTTATTTTGTCCTGGTCTGGTTTAATACCCTCTCTATTTATAATATACCCTAAATATTTTGTTTCTGTTTTTAAAAATTGGCACTTACTAAGCTTCAACTTCACATCATGCTTTCTTAACCTGTCAAACACTAGTCTAATATGTTTCAAATGATCCTCCACATCTCCCTTGGTATAGATCAATATATCATCAATATAAGCAAGAGCGAACCTTTGCATACCCTCTAGAACTTCATTTATTAAGAACATATAGTGAGAGGGCGCCGTCTTGACACCAAAAGGCATTCGTAAGAATTCGTACGAGCCCATGTGGGTACAAAAGGCACTTTTCCGTTGCGCGTCTTCTGACATCGGAATACACCAAAATCCTGACCTTGCGTCTAACGTTGTGAAATATGTAGAGCCATTAAGTAGCCCCAAAATATCATCAATTACCGGCAGTGGGTATGCTACATTCTTGGTGATTTTGTTCAACGCCCTGTAGTCGCAACAGAAGCGACTCGAACCATCAGGCTTGGCCACTATTACCACCGGAGATGACCATTCTGACTTCGACCTTTTTATTATTCCTGCTTTCAGCATCTCTTCTATTGCCTTTTCCATTATTTCTCTGTTTCTTAATGGAGTTCTGTATGGTTTTAGACTTATTGGTGGATGATCTCCCGTGTCTATTTCCATTCGTAACTGTCCGCGTCTTACCCAATTCTAAATCATTAACCGCAAACACATCTTGATTTTGCTTTATAAACTGTTCTAACACTTCCTTATTTTCCGGCGAAGCTTTTAACTGTGACAGCAATTCTTGTTCCCTTGTTATTTTGTCTAGTGAACATATATGGGCTTTATTTCTTCTATATGGATGGATCAATTCATCCATTCCGACTTTCCCTCTTCTTCCGCGTCCGCGTCTGTCACTTCTCCTTTCACTAGAAGTTTCCAAATAACTTGTTCCCGACACTTCTGTTCTATTCGTTGCTAATATGTCACCTAATGTTATGATCTAATTTGGCTATCACACATCCTCTGTATAACTTGATTTCTCTCCCTGTGTTGTTGATAACCATTACTGGAAAGGTTAAGTGTTTATCCAACTCCATTACTCCATCTGGAACCTCCAAACCAGGCTCATCAATTATTTCCTCTTGTAACTCAGTGATTCTGACTGTTTTTCCTTCCACATAATATGGGTTTCTCTTCAGCTTCGCTTGTATCAAATTAACCGACTGTGGTTTTAACGTCGTTGTCATTTTAACCCTAACTAGTGCTGCTATATGCATATCCTCTTCCATATCTATATATACGTCTCTGAATTTTAACTTATGTAAATCATAAAAAAGTCTTATTCCATTCTTTATCAAAAAATCTCTCCCTATCAACATATTTCTATTTAAACCCCTCACTACATGAAAAAGGTGTCTTATGTTGATCCCCCCTAACTTAAAATTGATCATTGTTTGTCCAACTACTTGTAAATTCTGTCCAGTAACAGAGTGTAAATTATTACTACACTTAAATACTCTACAATTTCTTACTATTTTGTGCAAAAAACTTTCTTTTACTACACTAACTTGAGCTCCCGAATCTATTAACGTACGAACTCTATACTTCCCTATTTCTAATATACACGAGCTATAGTCTGTTTTATCTTCTATAAATTTCTTGACTTCATCCAGTTGAAAATATTCTCTGTTCGACCTATTATACTTGTTATTAACATACTCTCTAACACTTGGGACCCTATTATTTACCCTCCTATCATCGGTCCTGTCTAATAGGTTGGGCGCCAGTTTTCCTGTGTTCTTGTACCTGTAAAGTTCCTGTGTCCATCAACAACATTCCTACTCACCCTATTATTATCATGTCTACCCTGTGTATTCGACTGGATACGCCTGTTATTACAAAAACGAGAAACATGTCCCCGTTGACCACAAACCCAACAGACAATATTTGTGTTATTTGTGTTTCCTACTGACTCACTTGTAGGGTATCTCCCATTTCTTCTTTCAACATAATCGCTCCTATTTCTACCTTGTAACGTTTGTATACCGCCTCTCCTATTCCATCCGAATCTTGTTTGTCCTATTTCCATGGGTTCCTCAACTCTATCGTCTCGACTGCTTCCCACTTCTCGTCCTGTTCTTAATCTAAACCTTCGTCTCAAATTTTCCTCTTGTACCGCGATATCCACCGCTTGTGATAACCTCTCAGGGTTATCCCTCATCAGCTTAAGTTTCAAACCATCAGATTTGATGCCATCCACAAAAATCCCTACTAACATCCTTTCCACCTCCTCCCCTCGCACATTCTGTCCTAAGAATGCTTCTTCAGCCAAGTTAATCAATCTATCGCTAAACAACTGTACCGTCTCTCCGTTATTTTGTTTAGCCTGCCTCAACACCGAAAATGCATGTTGTGGATCCGTAATTTCTGCATATTTCCTTGCTAGGTCCTCTTTGAATTGTTCCCATGTCTCATCTACCCTAGCCTCTAACTTTCTTCTTATATGATCCGAGACCGGTTCTGTTGCCGTCTGATAAGCTAGTCTCATTTTCTCTTCATCTGTTGCCGAGATCAAATAGGCATATTTTTCTATAGAGGTGACCCACTTTCTTATAGTCCCTAGCCTGTCCACTAAATTTCACAATTTCTGTTGCCATCCCCTGTTGTTTGATCACCATATTAAGTCGGCCTACTGCTGTTCCCACGCCTGTCAGAACTTGTGCCAAGGTGTCCTGTTCCGCCATGCTGAAAAAAATACTAAAACAAAGCAAGCAACCAATCACACAATTATAATTTCCCAAATCCCAACCAGCACAATTCAGTTGGTTATAATATTGTAAGATATTACATTAATCAGAAGAAGCACCAACGATGTCCTGTCTGAGCATAGGAAGAATGAACCCTGTCCTCAATAAGAAACTCAAATTTGTGGCAATCAGAAGGTTCCTTGTAGATATTTGTTTCTTAAACCACAATAATGTCCTGTACTCCACTCTAATTAAGAAATTCGGAACCTCACGGGAGACCTCGAAATATACAACTCTGAGTCTATTTCCTTAATTAATCCGTTACCTTCAGTTCAGTTCAACCAACCAGATCCCGCATTAGGTGAAACTTAGTCTCAGAATTCAGGTGGTGGAGTTCAGATATCACTTCTCTTCCCTCAGGTATTTTCGTCCTTCTCGTGGGCTGCCAGAAAATTTTTCAACCCCTGGTCGGGTCACATCTCATGGGCTGCCGGAAAATCTTCGACCCCTGGTTGGGTCCCTTCCTTGATTCTCAGGTGGGTACTTCAACGTCGTATGGAATGGGTCATAGGATTGACAAGGCCCAAAAATGGATTCAGGTGTGTTTGGGTCGTAGGATTGACAAGGCCCAAAAATGGATCAGGTGTGTTTGGGTCGTAGGATTGACAAGGCCCAAAAATGGATCAGGATCAGCCAACGGCCAGTGATGACTTGACCTTGAACGAGTTCTGACTTCTGATAAAGTCTTGAAGTTAAATTGGAGGCAAGTCCCTTGAAAGTGGCAAGGTTCAGGCAACGGCCAGGTTAGGCCCCTTGTAAATGATTAAGTTCAGCCACGGCTCCAGGAAACCCTTCTTGTCCTGGCAGTTTTGTCCTGATTCTTGAGTACTTCGCGTGATAGGCCATTATCTATTATCTTCATAATTTTTCTTACAGCATGCCGCCAGTGGATAGTTTTTGTTGGCCGGCCTAGATCAACCTCAGATTCTCGGTCGGCGGCACCATTTATTACTCCTTTAACAGTGTCAAAGGAAGTAACAAGACTGGATCTGGACTAAAACATTATATTTTATTCTCAAGATGACAGGCCGTGTCTTCTCAGCTGGACTATCGGATGTTTACTAACCTTAACAACATAATACGTCACGATTGAGCATCTCCCACCCCCTTCAGTCTCAATGCTCAATCGTGCTGTGTCTGAGTTTCCCACTAGATCCTAATAATACCCAACTCTGTTACACTTACACATCGGCACGCCAGCGTCTAGCCACTACTCTACCACGACTTACACATTGACACGCCAGCGTCTAGCCACTACTCTACCACGACTTACACATCGGCTCGCTGTCTAGCCACTACTCTACCACGACTTACACATCGGCACGCCAGCGTCTAGCCACTACTCTACCACGACTTACACATCGGCACGCTGTCTAGCCACTACTCTACCACGACTTACACATCGGCACGCCAGCGTCTAGCCACTACTCTACCACGACTTACACATCGGCACGCCAGCGTCTAGCCACTACTCTACCACGACTTACACATCGGCACGCTGTCTAGCCACTACTCTACCACGACTTACACATCGGCACGCTGTCTAGCCACTACTCTACCACGACTTACACATCGGCACGCCAGCGTCTAGCCACTACTCTACCACGACTTACACATCGACACGCCAGCGTCTAGCCACTACTCTACCACGACTTACACATTGACACGCCAGCGTCTAGCCACTACTCTACCACGACTTACACATCGGCACGCTGTCTAGCCACTACTCTACCACGACTTACACACCGGCACGCCAGCGTCTAGCCACTACTCTACCACGATTTACACATCGGCACGCTGTCTAGCCACTACTCTACCACGACTTACACATCGGCACGCCAGCGTCTAGCCACTACTCTACCACGACTTACACATCGGCACGCTGTCTAGCCACTACTCTACCACGACTTACACATCGGCACGCCAGCGTCTAGCCACTACTCTACCACGACTTACACATCGGCACGCCAGCGTCTAGCCACTACTCTACCACGACTTACACATCGGCACGCTGTCTAGCCACTACTCTACCACGACTTACACATCGGCACGCCAGCGTCTAGCCACTACCCTACCATGACCTACACATCGGCACGCAAGCGTCTAGCCACTACCGCGACTTACACATCGGCACGCCAGCGTCTAGCCACTACCCTACCATGACCTACACATCGGCACGCCAGCGTCTAGCCACTACCCTACCATGACCTACACATCGGCACGCCAGCGTCTAGCCACTACTGTACCACGGCTTACACATCGGCACGCCAGCGTCTAGCCACTACTGTACCACGGCTTACACATCGACACGCCGCGTCTAGCCACTATGTCTACTGTACCATATTTATAATTTATCTGTTTGTAAACTGTAGTTATCTTAATATTTTCCCCTCTCGTAAATCTTCCTTCCGTAATTCTCGCTGTCTTCGCGCTCGTAAATCTCCCTGTTTTGTCTCCCTTACAGGCGAAAAGCAAGATCATTATGTTGAGGGTGCTGAAAGAGTTCAGGGGGCGTAATTCCACGAGACCCCTGACTGATGAGGCCAGACATATGCAGGAGACAGAGCCAGACACAGAGGACAGCGACAAGTGTAAGGAGGTGAGTTATCGTCCGTTAGCACTAATACAACTAGTTAGTATTGTATCATGTTAACAGGAATCAGCATGGCCGAATGAAAAGTACTGGTTCTTAACTGATCAGCGCCGAAGGGTAATTTATCGGAAAATGTGACGTCGCATTTGGACAGAAGCACGATATATTGACATATTAGACTAGGGTCATCATGTCATTTGTTTTATTTTCTGGTATATTCTTAAATTGCAATGTCCAGTGAAGGGAAATTTACATTACTCAATGAGTATGCGTAGTAAGGTGGAGAAAGGAATTTTTCGTGCGGAATGGCTATCCTCGCTTCAGAGGTCACAGATTGTGAAAATTGTATGGATTTTTGTGCCCTGGTCATGTGGAGTGCGGGGGAATGAATAGATTGATAGGCTGGCAGGGAATGCGGCCCTGGGTGGTATATTATCTATGGACAAAGGGGAGGTGGTCGAGTGCCTGCGGGACCAGGCGGAAGAAGATTACAGACTGAGAACCCGTATGTGGAAAGAATGATATTGCGCGGGGGGGGGGGGGGGTGAGGTGCGCCTTGGTGAGGTTCTGGAAGAATCTCAAAACTGAGAACGAAGACCAGGAGAACTTTCACTTAGATAGCGGTAGGAACTGATTAGTGGTATGACTCTTACGCCTGGCTGTTGAACGAGGGGGCGAAGCACGTATGGAATGTCTTGAGTGCAGTGATGTCGGTTCTTAGCTCAACTCAACTCAACTTTATAACACTTGTTCATTTGATTCTGCACCATGTTTGATCCAAGCCTACTTTCTGTTTGGCAACTGAATCAGTTGCAAATTCGGTGTGCTGATGCCAAGGTAGCGGGTTCAGTCCCTACACCGGTCAGTTGGTCTAAAACATTGACTTCTCGTCCTCAACTTGGGGACGTAAATTACAAGTACCACTTTAAGTTGGAGTGGGTTCGCCTGATTGGATGGCTTGGAGTGCGTTGGAAGGGCCAATGCACCATGGGGGAGGAGGAGGGAACAGGCCAAAGAGGAAATGCATTGGATAGCTAAAGATAGAAAGGTTTGGAGTGAGGTGGTTGAAGGTAAGGATAATGCACCATGGTACTGGCAATTAAGTCCACAAGAAAGAAAAAGCGGACGAACTGAAAGGCTACCGGCGTGGTGTTGATCCTACCACCCCTAGAATGCAGACTGGTCTAAATATCTGCATATGTTAATAATGCCCCATGGGGAAACAAGAAGGTCAAGGTTATCTGCATGGGTGGATTTGCAGGCGTTGATGTAACTGAGATTGAATAATTCCACCTGTTTCCGTTTCTGCCAATTTGTTTCTCCAAGGTATTAGCGGCTTAATGTCGTTTTTTCTTGTCTTTGCCATCCAGATGACGTGGGCGTTTCCGCTCTGCTTGACCTTCGTTTGCGAAAACTCAAGTTTTTTGTGTGTGTGCCCATGTGTCTTGCATGGGTTTACTCATTTTTCTTCTATTTTTAAGTTAGGTGCATAACCTTTACAGGACGTAGCAGTCAACTCCAGCATTTTACAGCTGTTTGTGATTCCTGGGCAAGTTTAGATTCAATAGTTTTCCATTGCTTTCTGAACGACTGGCACTCATACCATTGTATGGAAACCAAAGCAATGCTGTCTGCTTCCAAATCGCTCGCAGCTGTGTTTCGAACGCGGTGTGCAGGATTACGAATAGCATTAGACACCCCTTCGCCACGGAACATTCTTCTTACGACATCATAATACAAGTTACGCTATACGAGTTCGTGGAGCCCTGGTTCAGTACACTAGTTTCGTTATACTTTTACACGGGTTTGCTTTACCTAGCTTCTAGGGACAAGCTAGTGTCCTTCTCTGTTCAGATCCATGGCTGATCAATATTCCGGTGTCATGTCAAATAAGTGTACTCCTACTTTCAAATGCACAGTTAACCAGATATGTCAGTAACATGTCAAATTAGTGTCCTCCTGCTTTCCGATGCACAGCTAACCATTTATTCCGGTGCCATGTCAAATTAGTGTCCTCCAGCTTTCAGATGCACAGCTAACCACTTATTCCGGTGCCATATCAAATAAATGTCCTTGTCAGGGTCTTAAACTTGGCTCGCTAACCTAACACATGTGAGACAGTACAAGTACAACGTGATTTGACTTAAGACTCAACGACACAACGTTCAATGGATTTATTTACAGATCATATACAGTACGATGATCACTACAAGATATACTTGATACTTCAATACACTTACATACACAATACAGCTCACAGTCTATCTCTCAAGATGTCCAGACACTCGACTTTCAGGCACAGAAACCACACAACGCCTTTCTCTCATCATGCGTCCAGTCGAGTCAACGTCCCAGAGCTGTCTGCCTATAGCTCGCAACTTGCCTCCCACCTGAAGTGGCTTCACGAGGCATGCGTGCGTCTTGCGTCGTCCTTGCCTGACCGCTGGCCGTCTCGTCAGCCAGCAACCTCGCAGGCAGGTAACTACTACTCGCCTGGCGGCGTAACGAAGTTACGGCATCCCTGCTGGGGACTAAGTCGCCTGGCGGGCGTAACGATGTCACTGCATCACTGCACTACTCTAGACTCTGACATGCTCCCCCGGCAACTTCATGAAAGATGTCATCTTTCATGTATAATATATGTACATACTGGGTTAATATTTTAACCTTGTCAGAGTCAACCCTTCTGTTGTTATATACATTGGTATCAGAATACATAGAAATACACATCTGCCATAGAAACATATAAGAAATGGAAGTTGTATTCAACGACATGTGGTGTTCAACCTTTAACACTTGTCAGGTTTCATCCTCTCGATGGCTGATTACCTCAATTGCATTATTGACCCAGTCAGATCGGTAGTACCAGCTTCACGCATCTACCTCGCAGCCTCCAAAAAAAACGTAATAATATGGTTCTTGAACCAAAAACCATCTGGCTAGACCGAAACACGGCTTTTACATAAGTCGCATTAAACGCTCAAACCCTGACCTCATTTGGCCAGGAGCTCTTGTGTTGGTCTGCAATGTCGGTAACACTCTACCATGCCCAGTAGATGGCTTCCTGGTGTGTTAACAATCTGGCAACAACATGGCTATTTATATACAACACATTACAGTATACATTTCAAATTATGGCCCTTTGTGTAATGATGTAATAACAATTAAATGAAAGGGGAATAACTTCAAAATTTATAAAATATAATATTTTACAATAATTATTCTATTTCTTAGCGTCATCGCTTGATATTTCTTCATACTAACGAGAAAAAGTCGGTAGTATGAATACATTAATCAAGATATGATTCTAAGATTACACTACATAACTATATAAACACACAATTCGTGTATTCAACTTTGTTGATTCCTAAAGATTTTAGAATCGTCATAGCTTTTTAAACTTTTATTTGTCGTCTTCTACTTTTGAACTAAATTTCTAACTAATCCGGAAGTACACACGAACACTAAACAGCTGATGTTGAAACTTGTAGAACACACTTGTTCCGGTCTGATGTAGTCACGGAATGTACAATGTTCTAATCGTTCATGTGTTGGATGTTTCACTGTAAAACCTTCTGGATTTCGATTGACTGCAGTGGTGTAGCTGTCAATGTTTAGGTCACACTTTCACACACGGATTTAAAATATCACTGGAAAGTTCCAAACGCAGATACCACTGTTAAATTGGATAGTTCGCTTACGGTAAGTTTTTGAGCGAATGTGGCACTGTTCTTGTTTCGTAATATATACAATTTATAAAGTTCGCTTTCTACCACATACTACACAATTATACACGTCAATCACTACATTAATTAGTAAAATAAGAACACTATATATATTGGGAGTAACCCCTATCACAACGCATAGTAGACTTTACACAGCTTTTTGTGAATGGAAAAACTATTCACTGATAGATGGCTGTGTTGCTCTGAGCGTACTTACACTCTGCACTCAGACATTGGTGCTTACTGGGTCGGTCGGACAACGGGACAAAAGATCGGCAATCGTGTTGGTTCTGCCTGGGATATGTCGAACCTCGAAGCTGTAATCTTGGAGCTTAAGAGACCAGCGCGCTACCATATGGTTTGAAGGTACACCTGAATTTATAAATCGCAACGGGCTGCTGTCAGACTCCACAATGAAATGGCGTCCTAGAAGACATCTGGACAATTTCGTTATACCCACCACTAAAGCTAGGGCTTCCAACTGAGGTATTGACCAAGCCCGTTCTCTGGGTTTCAGTTTCCTGGATACGAAGTACACAGGGTGAAGTATGTTATTGTGCTCTTGCAACAAGACTGCTCCAATCGCCACGGAGCTCGCGTCTGTACGCAATCTGAAAGGTAAATGAAGATTGGGCAATTTCAGGATAAGATTATTTAAGCTATTATCAGAAAAACATGCTAATACTTTTTGGAATGCAAATTTTAGGCATTCATTGCTTACAATTTTCTCCGGTTTATCTTTTGTTAGTAAGTTAGTAAACACTTCGGTCAGATCAGAAAAATCAGGGATGAACTGCCGGTAATAATTTATGAGTCCCACCAAACTTCTGACTTGTTTTTTCGTAGTCGGAAGTGAGAGTTTTAGTATCTTGGACACAATGTTATCGTCTGTCGTGACAAAGCCATTGGATATTTTGTACCCCAAGAAGGATATTTCCTGGTAGGCTATGTCTACTTTTGCAGGCTTTACCGTCAGTCCGTGCTGTCTAATGCGTTCAAAAGTCTGTTCTAATGTCTTTATGTGGTCTGTCATCGTCTCTGTGTGAACACAGATGTCGTCTATATAGCAAATTATGTTAGGTATATCTACTAGTAAAAGTCGTGTCATACGTACGAATGTAGCTGGGGCATTGACAAGCCCAAATGGAAGTTTGCACCATTCGTACAGTCCCCAAGGTGTGGCAAATGCTGTCAGATGTCTGCTCTGTTCGTCTACTGCTATTTGCCAATATCCTTTAGTCATGTCTACCTTCGTAAAGAACCCCACGTCCACACATGTCAGGGTCTTAAACTTGGCTCGCTAACCTAACACATGTGAGACAGTACAAGTACAACGTGATTTGACTTAAGACTCAACGACACAACGTTCAATGGATTTATTTACAGATCATATACAGTACGATGATCACTACAAGATATACTTGATACTTCAATACACTTACATACACAATACAGCTCACAGTCTATCTCTCAAGATGTCCAGACACTCGACTTTCAGGCACAGAAACCACACAACGCCTTTCTCTCATCATGCGTCCGGTCGAGTCAACGTCCCAGAGCTGTCTGCCTATAGCTCGCAACTTGCCTCCCACCTGAAGTGGCTTCACGAGGCATGCGTGCGTCTTGCGTCGTCCTTGCCTGACCGCTGGCCGTCTCGTCAGCCAGCAACCTCGCAGGCAGGTAACTACTACTCGCCTGGCGGCGTAACGAAGTTACGGCATCACTGCACTACCTAGACTCTGACAGTCCTCCTGCTTTCGGATGCACAGACAACCACTTTTGCCGGTACCATGTCAAATAAGTGCCCTTCTGCGTTAGGGTGCGCGGCTAAACTACTTATTTCGGTGGCATGGCAAATAAATGTCCTCCTGCTGTCGGATGCACAGCTAACTATTTAATCCAGTTTTTTTTTTAAACATATCCTTTTATAGGATGACAACCTCAATTCCCCCACAAAAAAAAAAAAAACACAAAAAAAAAAAAAAAAAAAAATGTTTTTCTTTTTTTTCTTTTTTTGGGTTTCAATTTTGGGTGTGGAGGAAGCAAAGGTGGGGGGGGGAGGTGGTTTTTTTGGACAAAAAAAACAAAAAAAAAGTTTTTCGTGGAACAAACACCCAAATCTGGGGGGGAACAGATTTCCAAAATGAAAAGAAAAGGGGGGGGCCCGAGGGGGGGGGGGGCAACAAAAAAAAAAAAAAAAAAAAACCCAAAAGAGGAAAAATTTTTAATTGGTTGGGTTTTTTAGGGGGGGGGGGGGGGGAACACACTAGGGGGGGCCAAACGTTTTGTGGGGGCAATGGGAGGGGAAAAAAATCATTTTCCAACAGGGCCCACAGAAAATTTTTAAATTTTTTCACCCCCCATTGTTCAACCACCCAAACCACAAAAAAAACTAAAAAACAACAAAACCGAGGGGGATTTGGTGGGGGGAGGAAGGGGGACCCCCCCATTTTGGGAAAAAAATTTTTTTTTTTTTTGGGGAGGGGGGCCCTATTCTAAAAAGTGCCAGGCTGGGGGGGGGGGGGCCCAATTGGGTATGGGAATTTGGGGCTGTTGGGATTTTTTGGGCGAAATTGCTTTTTGATGGGAATTTTTGGAATGGGGGGCTTGGTGGGTGATGATGGATTTTTTGGGATTTGATTGGGGGGGCTGGGCTTTGGGATGCTGAATTTTGGATTGGGAATGGGGGATGGAGGGATTGAATGGGGGGATTTTGATGATGGGATTTGGGATTGGATGGAAGGGGGGATTGGGATTTGGGATGATGGGGAAATTGGGGAATGTATGTGATGGGGGATTGATTTTTTGTGGTGGGGCATTTCTCCTTTTTTTCTTGGTTTTCCCAAAGCTTTCAAAAACCTTTGGATTCCTTTTACCCAAAAAAAATAAAAAATTTCCCCAAAAAAAAAACAAAAACCCCCCCTTTAATTCTTCCAAAAAAACAAAAAAAACAATTCAAAAAATTTGGGGGTGGGGGGGGAACCTATTGGGCGAGGGTTTTTTTCCCCAAAAACGAAACATTTTTCCAAAAGAAACCAACAAAAAAAAAAAACCCACAGACTTTTGCCCGTTAAAAAAAAAAAAAAACACAAAAAAAACAAAACCCTCTGTAACGTTGGGGGGGGGGGGTGGGCCACCACGGGTTTAACCCAAAAAAACAAAAAAAAAAAAAAAAAAAAAAAAACTGGGTTGTTTTTCCAGGTCTTTTTGGGACGGAATCCCCACACAGGGCAAAAAAAAAAACCAAGTTTTTCCAAAAAAAAAACAAAACAAAAAAAAAAAAAAAACCCCACCTCGGCAAAAAAAAATCTATTGGGAACAACAAAGGCTAAAAAGTTAGGCAAAAAAAAACAACCGTTATAAAAAAAAAAAAAACCTTGTTTTTTCTTTTGTGGGCATTATGGGCTTTTAAGGGGGCATGGAAGGAGGATGGGGGGGGGGAAAAACCGTTTTTTTTTTACACCAAATAAAACCCAGGGGGGGGGGGGCCCCCCCCCTTGGAGTTTGGGGTTTCATTTCGGGGGGGGACACAAACCCACAAAAAAAAAAAGAAAAAAAAAGGGGGGGGGGGGTGGGGGGGGGACCCAAAAAAATTTTTTTTTTCTCTTTTTTACCCAATTTTTTAAGGGGGGGGGGGCCCCCCCCTTTTTTGCCCCCCGGTTGGCCCTCCAGGTGGAAACTGTGTTGTGTGTGGGAAAGCTGGGGGACAAAACAAGGGGAAAAAGGGTTTGTTTTTTTACAAAAACAACTCAAAAACCAATTTTAGAAGGGTTTTCAAACCATTTGGGAACCCCTCCCCCCCAGGGGGAAAAAAGATTTTTTTTAAAAATTGGTGGGTCCCCCCCCCAAAAACGTAATTTTTTCAAAAAAGGGGGGGGGGGGGGTGTTTTTGCCTTTGGTTGGGGATTTTCAAGGTGTTCCTGGGGTGGTGTTTTCAAAAAAATTTTTAACACAATTTGGGGGGGAAAAAGGGGGGGGGAAGGGTTGGGTGGGGAATCCACCCGCCCCCAAACCAAATTTCCCATTAAAAGGGGGTTTTACTGGCTGGGTTTTTTTAAACACCTTAAAATTTATAAAATTTGCAATCTATAAAAAACCCACGGGTGGGTCTTATTTTCGCTTAACATTCCTTTTCAAACAAAAAACAAAACCATAATTTTCCCAATTTTTAATTTTTTTTGGGGGGGGGGGGCATTTTTATTTTTTTTTTCTATTAAAACCAAAGGGGGTGGGAAAAAACCCATTTTTGCTGCCCCAGTCAAAAAACACCCCCGAAAGGGGGGGCATTTTTTTTTTTCAGTTGGCTTTTGGGTTTGGGATTGGCTTTTCCCCCTTGGGAAAAAGGGTTTTTTTTTTGTGGTTTTTTTTTTTCCAAGTGTTTTTGCCCCCAAAACAATTTGGTTTTTTTCTTTGGAATGGGAAAAAAAAAAAAAAAAACAAAACAAAAACAACGGTACTTCAAACAAAAAATTTTTTTTACACCTTTTTTTTTTTCGTTAAAAAAAAAAAAAAAAAAAAAAAAAAAAAAAAACAAAAAAAAAAAAAAACAAAAAACAATTTTCCCCCCAAGCGGGCATTCCGGGCCCCCTTTCCGGGAAAAAATTGGGCCCCCGGCACGTTTTTTGGTTTTTTTTTTGTTTTTTCGTTTACCCGGTTTGGTATTGTAATTGGGGAACATTTACGGAAAAAAAAAAAAAAAAAAAAAAAAAACAAAAAAACAGGGGGGGGCCGTTCCCCTTTTTTAAAACCCCTTTCTCCAAAGGAATAAAGGGACAAGGGGGGGGGGGGGGGGGGAAACCCGGGGGGGGACGCCTCCAAAAAAAAAAAAAAAAAAACAAAAAAAAAAAAAAACAAAAGGCCCCATTTTCAATTAAACCGTAAAAAACCAAAAAACTTTATTTTTTTTAAAATAGGGGTTGAAAAAAAGGGGGAATTTTTACAAAAATTTCCCCGCCCCCTTGGGTTTAAAAAAGGGGGGGCTGGCCCCCACACCCCCCCACAACCCTTTTTTTCCCCCCCCCAACCCCTTAAAAAAAAAAAAAAAAACGCATTAAATAAAACTTAATGGGGGCGCCCATGTTTTTTTACGGGTTTTTAAAATTTTGTTTGTTTGCCCAAAAAAAAAAAACAAAACCCAAATAAAAAGGAAACAAAACAACCCCCCACGACCCCCCCCCAACAAACAATTTTTTTCCATTTTTTACCAAAACAAAAAATTTCCCCAAATTTAACCAAAACATAAAAAAATTTTAAAAAAAAAAATTTTAAATAGGGAATAAACCCCGTGTTTGGGCGGAAAAGGGGGGCTTTAAACCGGGGGGGGGAACCGGCGATTTTTTTTTTCGTTTAAAAAGGGGGGGGGGGACAACACCGCTTAACCGCGTTTAGAACAAAAAAAAAACCCAAACCAGGGGCTTGCGGGGGGGCCCGATTTTTATATGGCCAGGCCAGGGGCAAGGGGGGGGGGGGGGGGAACCCAAAAGGGCGGGTTGTTTTACGCTGGGGGGGGTTTTTGAAAAAAAAAAAAAAAAAAAAAAAAAAAAAAAAAACGGGGAGGGGGTTTTTTGGTATGGGGGGGGAAGGGGGCCCCCGGGTCGGTCAAAGGGGGGGAAAAAACAAAAAAACAAAAACAGGGCGGGGGGGGGAGGGGCAAAAATGGTTAAAAAACAAACTTTACTAAAACCCGGTAAAAAACCTTTTTTGCCCCCAAAGACCCAATTTAAAAACAAAAAAAAAACAAAACACCAAAAAAAAACGGGGGGGCCAGTTTTTTAACCCAATTTGCTGGTTTTTTTTTTGGAAAAAAAAAGGGGGCCGGCTGTCCCCCTGTTTAAACAAAAAAAAAAAAAAAAAAAAAGGAATATGCAAAAAAAAAAAAAAAAAAAAAAAAAAAAAAACTACAAAAAAAAAAAAAAAAAAAAAACCCAATTAAAAAAATTTTAAATATTTTAAAAAAATTTGAATTTTACTAGTTAAATGGGTGGATTAAGTTAAGTTAAAAGTTGGTTTGGGGGCCAATTTTTTTAAGGGGGGTGAAACAGGGATTTTACGGGGGGGGTCTTAAACCCCCTTTAAAAAAAAACACTGGTCGGGTTTGGGGGGGATTTTTTTCCCCATTTTTTCATTTCAAATCATGCCCATTTTGCCCGGGGGGGGGAGGGTTTCCAAATTAAATTTTTAACGATTTGGGATTTTTTCCCGGCCAAAATCTCTTCCCAACTTTCGGAAACTTTAAACCAGGGGGGAGTTTTCCGTGGGGGGGGGATTCAAAGCCTTCGGTTTTTTATTGGTTTTTTTTTTCCTTCGGAACCCCATTTTTTCAAAAAACCGCCCCGTGGGGGGGGGGGGGGGGGGGGCCAAAAAAAAGGGCCATCACAAAGGGGTGGGGTATTTTTTCAATTTTTCTTTTTCTTGGCCCTTAAAAAAAAAACCTTTGGTTTTGTTTTCTTCCTTCCCCCCTCCCTTTTCAACTTCTTGCCAAAGGGTTGGCATTTTTCAAAAAGCTTCCTCCAATTTTAGTTTTTTTTTTTTCTTTTTTTCTGTATTAAAAAAAAAAATAACGTGGGGGGGGGGGGGGGGGGAAAACCCCCCCAAAAAACTTTATTTTTTATTTTGGGGGGTTTTTTTTTTTTTACTTTGGGTTTTCTGTTTACGTCTTAAACATTTTAACGGAAAATTTTTTTTATGTTTGTATTTTTTCTTGCAGGGGGAAACTTGGTTCATTTGGTTTTTTTCTTTCCGGGGGGTTTTCCCCCCAACGGTTAAATTTTGCCTTTGGTTTTTTTGGCAATCATTTTTTCCCTCAAGGGGGGGACAAAAACAAAAAAATTTTTTTTTTTAACAAAAAAAAACCCCATTTTTCCCCCCAAAAAACCCCCCAGTCCCATGTAATAAGGGGGGGGGGGATTTGGTTTTTTTTCAAAGCTGGGGGGGGTTTTCTTGTTCCCCAATTGTTTCCCCCCCACGCTTTAAAAAACAATTCCCATTAACAAAAAAAAAAAAAACAAAAAAGTAAAACAAGGGGGTTCTGTTGGTAGGCCATTACTTTTCCAAAAAAAAACAAAAAAAAAAAAAAAAATCGTTTTTCTCCCAATGCAAATGGGGGGGGGACAGGGCAATTTTTATTGGGGTTTTGTCCCCCAGTATGGTTTTCCATGTTTTTGCAAAAAAAAAAAAAAACACACAAAGGGGTTTTTTTTTTCTTTTTTTACTTTATTTTTTTTTCGCATTGGGGGGGACGGATTTTGTTTTTTCTTTTAAAAAAAAAAATTTCTCTTTTTCAAAACAAAAGGGCAAAAATTTTTTGTTCTTTCCCCCCAAACCCAAAAAGGGATTGGGTTTTTTTAATGGGGGGGACCCTTTCTGTTTTTTTCCCGGAAGAAAAAAAATAATTTTTTTTTTTTTACTGATGGAAATTGTTTTCTTTTTTAAACAGGGGGAAAAAAAAAAAATACACTTTTTCCCTATTTTTTTTTAACCTTAAATTTTTAATTTTTTGCAAACCAAGGGGGGGGGTATATGGGGGGGGGGGAAGGGGGGGGGAAAAAGGGGGGGGGAAAAAAGGGGGGGGAAGGGGGGGGGGGGGGGGGGGGGGCCTTTCAAAAAAACGAATTCCAACCTTGGGGGGGATTTTATTTTGCCACCCCGGCAATGTAACAGGGCAAAGGGGCAGGTAAAAAAAAATGGCTTTTAAAGTTTTTTCTTGAACAACAGTCCCCCACTAATTTTTTTACCGTAAAAAAAAAAATTCTTAGGGCCCAAAAAAAAAAAAAAAAATTTTTGGCAGGGGTGGGAAAACACAAAAAAAACAAACAAAAACAAAAAAAAAAACACCCCAAAACACATTTGCTTGGGAAAAAAAAACAAACACCATTTTTTTTTGTAAAAGGGTTTTTTTTTTTATTAACAAATTTATTTAATTTTTTTTTAATTTTTTTAAAAGGGGGGCTGTCCCCCCCCCCGGGCAGGGGTTAAAACCCTTTGGCCAAAGGCGGTTCTTGGGGGGGGGGGGGGGGGACCCCCCCCGCCATTGTTGGTGGGGGGCTTGGTTTTTTTTTTTTTTTGTGTTGTTGGGGGGGGGACCTTTTTTTTTTTCTACTTGGGGCCGGTGGGGGGAACAAAACTGTTGTTTTTTTTTAAAATTGCCTAAAAAAATTTAAATGGTTTTTCCCAATTGTGGGTTTTCCAGTAAACACCCCCCCAACAATTTTTTTTATTTTGGCCCCAAACAAAATTATGGGGAATTGGGGGGGATTTTTTGGCAAAAATTTCCAATTTTTTTAAAAAATTAGGGAAGTTCCCCAAAAAAAAAAAAGGGGGTGTGGGGGGGGGGGGGGGGGGGGGGGGTGGAAAACACTTTTGCCTTTGGGGGAATTTCTTAAAAAAAAAAAAAAAAATTTTCCATGATGGGATAAGAATTTTTTTTAACCCCCCCCCCAATGGGAAATGGGAAACCAGGGGGGGGAAAAAAAAAAAAAAAAAAAATTTTCCCAAACAAAAATTTTTTTGAGGGGATAGGGGTTCCCTTTTCAAGGAGGGGGGTACCAAAACAAAAATTGGGAAAAACAAAAAAAAAAAAAAAAACGGGTGGGGGGAAAACTTTTTGGGATTTAGAGGGGGGGGGGGGGGGGAAAAAAAAAAAAATTTTAGGGGGGGGGGGGGGGGGGGGTGGGGGGGGGGGGGGGGGGGGAACGGTTAAAGGGGGGGGGGGAACAGTTTCCAAAGATTGGTTTTTTTGGTCCATTTTTTTGATTGAGGGGGGGGGGGGGAAGGGTGAAAAAAAAAAAAAATGGGACCTTGAAAAAAAAAAAAAAACCAAAAATTTGGATTGGGAACAAAAAAAAACTGGGGAACCAAAAGGGGGCTGGATTGGGGGGCAGAGGGGGGAAAAAAAACCATTGGGGGGGGGGGGGGGGGGGGGGGGGGGAAAACCCCCCCCACAAAACACCCCCACCCCCAAACCCGGGGGGAAAACCCCCAATGGGGCCAAAAAAAACACCCTTTGATGGGATTGGAATTGGAGGTTTTTTTAGCCCGTTTTGTTTTTAAAACCCCTTTTTTTTTGGATTCCTTAAGGGGGGGGGGGGCCTTTAAAGCCGGCGGGAACACACAAAAAAAAAAAAAAAAATCCAAAAAAACAAAAAAACCCCAAGTCCCTTCACAAAAAAAAAAAAAAAAAAGTGCTGGAAAATTATAAGGGAAAAAAAATTAAATTGGGGGGAAAACCTTTGACCAAGGCCTTTGGACCAAAAAAAAAAAAAAAAAATTTTTTTTAAAAACCAACATTTAGGTTTTTTTTAGGGCTTCAAAAGGGGGGGGAATTTAATTTTTCTATAATTTTAAAAAAATAATTTAAAACAAAAAAAACCAAAAAAAAAAAAACCCTGTGGGATGTAAAATTATTTTCGAAAGGTTGAAAAAAACAAAACAATTCAAAAAAAGTTGTTTTTTTTCTGTTTCTAAAAAAAAATTTTCCCCCAACATATGTTAAAAAAAAAAAAAAAAAAAAATTTTTGGGAAAAGCCCTGTTTTTTTACTTAAAAAAAAAAAAAAAAAAAAAAAAACTTTTGTCATGGGGGGGGGGGGGGAAAAAAAAAGGGAAATTTCCCCCCCCCACTTTTTACAGGGTAAATTATAACATTATTTAAATCTTAATGGGGGGGGGAAATTGGGGGGAAACTGTTTTTCAATTAAAAAAATTCTATTTTAAAAAAAACAAAAAAAAATTTTTAAGTAAAAAAAAACAAAAAAAAAAAAAAAAAAAAACCAATAAAATTTAGGGATAAACATTAAAAATAAAATTAACAAAAAAAAAATTAAATTTTAAAATTTTTTTTTTTTCCATTATTTAAAAATTACAAAAAAATTTTATTTTTTTGGTTTTTTGGCTTACGGTTTTAAATTTTAAAAATGTTTTTCCTATAGGGGGGGAAAAAAAAAAAAAAAAAAAAAAAAAAAACGGCATGGGGGGGTTTTAAAATGGGTCCCCCTTTAAAAACCTTTTTCTTTTTTTTTTCAATGGTACGGTTTTTTTCTTGTTTGTCGGGTGGTTAGGTTTTAGGAATGTTTTAACCCCCAAAAAAAAACAAAAAAAAACACAAAACAAAAAAAAAAAACAGTGGTTGTTTTTACAAAATCTACCCCACGATTGCAATGTTTTTTGCGTTTTGTCTTTTTTTGAAAAAACCATTGGCACAAAAAAAAAAAAAAAATAACAAAAAAAAAAACAATAAAAAAAAAAACAAGAAAAGGGAAAAAAAACAAAAAAAAAAAAAACCAAAAAAAAAAAAAACCCCCCCCCAGGGGGGGGGGGGGGGGGGGGGGGGGGGGGGGGGGGAAAACGTTTTTCAAACAAAACAAAATTTTTTTTTGGCCCCCCAAGGGCCCCCCAAAGGGATTTTTTTTTCCTCGAAAAAATGGGGTTTTGTTTTGTGGTAAATGGGGGGGGGGGGGGGGACTTTTAACCAAAAAAAAAAAAAAAAAAAAAAAAAAAAAAACTTAATTTTAACATTAATTTTTCTGGAAAAAAAAAAAAAAAACGGGGCAAATTTTTTGCAAAGGGGGGGGCGGAAGGTTTTTTTGAAATTTTTTTAATTTGGGAGATAAAAAAAAAAAAAAAAAAAAAAAAAAAATTGTTGTTTTTTCGGGTTTTCCCACAATAAAAACCCAAAAATTTTAAAGGGGGGAATTATTTGCAGGGGGATGGGGGGAAGGAATGTCCCTTTCGAAATTTTGAAGGGTGAAACAATGGGAAAAAACAACAGGGGGTGGGGGGGGGGGACCCTTTTTTTTTTTGGGCAAACAAAAACAATTTTAGTAATTATTGGGGGGCGGGGTGGGGGTTAACCCATTTTTTTTTTTTTGTACAGGTGAAAAAACAAAAAAAAAAAACAAAAACTAGGGGTTTAGGGGGGGTGGGAAAATAAAAAATGTGTTAAAAAAAAAAAAAAAAAAACGACACCCCAAAGAAAAAATTTTATTTTGGGGTTTTCCGGGTTCCACTAGGGAAAGGAAAAAAAAAAAAAAAAAAAAACACGAAAAAAAAAAAAATTTTTTTTTTTTAAAACCGCAAATGGGTTTAAATTTTTTAAAAACCAAAAAAAAAAAAAAGGTTAAATTTTTAGGGGGGAACTATTCGTTCAACAAATGGGGGGGGGGGGGGGAAAAAAAATAGGGTGGGCAAATTATTTCGGGGGGAACAAAAAAAAAAAAAAAAAAACAAAAAAAAAAACCATTTTTAAAAATAACATTTTTTTTTTTCTGGATGGGGGAGAATGCCTGGGGGGGAAAAAGGGAGGGGGTAGAAAATTTTTTTAGAAAAAAAAAAAAAACACAAAACAAAAAAAGGGAAAAAATCCCGGGCCCCCCATTTTAGCGGAAAAAACAAAAAAACAAAAAAGGTAGCCTTGCAAAAAGATTGGGGAACAAACCAAAAAAACAAAACTTTTTTTTTTTTTTTTTTTTTTTTTGGGGCCGGTTTTAATTCCCCTTTACGGGACGGTTTTGGGTGGCATTTTTTCAAAAAAAAAAAAAAAAAAAAACAAAAAAAAAAAACCAACAAAGGCACCATTTTTTTTTTTTCAAAACAGCTAGCGTTTGATGTTAAAAACCCCCCCCCCCTCCCCTCCTGGGGCCCAAAAAAAAAAAGTTTTTGTTTAACGTTTTTTTTTTTCCCAGTTTTTAGTTTTGGGCAAATTGATTTCTGAACAAAAAAAAAAAAAACGGGGGGACCCCGGGGGGGGGGCCCTCCATTTTAAAAACCAGCCAAACCCATTATTTAAAAACAATACCCAAAAAAAAAAAAACCACGGGGGGGGGGACACCCCCACCAGGGTCTGCTGGGCCAAAAAAACCCCCCCCCCCAAACAAAAAAATCCGGGGGGGGGGGGGGGGTTTCCGTTCGGGGGTAAAGCTTTTTTTTTTCTAAAAAAAAAAAAAAAAACGGGGGCCCTGGGTTGTTTTTTTTTACCCCCCCGGGCTCCCCACGAGGGGGGGCCCGGTGGGGGGCCGTTTTTCCCACCGGCAAAAAAAAGGGGGCCCTTTGAACCCCAAACGTAGGGGGCACCGGACTAATGGGAAAAAAAAAAAACACATTTTACTGGTTTTTGTGGGGGGGGACCCCAATAAAAAAAAAAAAAAAAAAAAAGGGGGGGGGAAATGTTCCATTTAAAAAACAAAAAAAAAAAAAAAAACGAGAAAAAAAAAAAAAAAAACGAACAAAAAAAAAAAAAAAAAGGGGGGGGGGGGGAGTGGGAGGGGGGATAAAAAAAAACCATAAAAGGGAAACACAAAGGGTCTGTTTTCTTTTGTTATGGGGAATGTGAAAAAAAAAAAAAAAAAACTTTGGGGGGGGGGGAAACCCAATGGGAAAAAGGCCAAAGTTCAAAAAAAGGCTGAAACAAAAAACAAAACAATTTGATGGGGGGGCTTGGCACCAAAGGGGGGGGGGGGGGGGGGGGGAAAAAAAAAATTTTTGTGGGGGTTTTTTTTGGAAGGGGAAAAAAAAAAAAAAAAAAAAGGCCCCAAAAAAAAAAAAGAAATAAACCCAGGGGGAAAGGGGGGGACAGGGGAAAAAAAAAACAAAATAAACAAAAAAAAAAAAAAAAAGCAAATGGGAACCAAACAAGTACTACATTGGAAGGGGGACAAAAAAAAAATTGGAAACAACAATCGAAAATTGGGATTTAAGAAAGGGGGGGAAACAAAGTTTGTAGGGGAACCACCCCGAGGGGGGGGGGGGGGGGGGGGGGGGGGGGACCCGGTTTTAAAAAAAAAAAAACCAATATTTTGGGGGAAAAAAACCCCCCCATGTTTATTTTGGAGGAAAAAGGAAAAAAAACAAAAAAAAAATTTGGGGATTAGAAAGGGAAAACAATAATAAAAAAAAAAAACTAAAGGGTGGAAAAAAAAAAACAAAAAAAAAAAAAAAAAAACAAAAAAACAAAACTGGCAAAAAAAAACAAATCGAAAATGGGGGGGACAAAAAACCAAAGGACCCAAAGGGGGAAAAGGGGGCGGGAACCCGAAGGGAAACGGAAAAATTTTGACCTTGGGGGGGGGGGGAATTGGGGGGCCTTGGCCCAAAAAAAAAATTTGGGGGGCATGGGGTTTCGGAGGGGTGAAAAAAAAACCAAGGGGGGGGGGGGTAAACCCAAACTTGAAAAAAGGGTGGCCTGGGAAAATTTCCAAACGGGGGGGGGGAAACTTTTTGATGATTTCAATTGGGAAACAAAAAAAAAAAAAAATGGGGGGGGATGGGTCCCATGACCGGGGGCCCCCCCCGCTTTTCCGGGGGCCCATGGGGGACACCAAAACATTGGAAATTACTTGGATTTTTTGGGTGGGGGGGGGGGGGGGGACCGGGGCTCCTAGTTTTTCAGGCCCCCCACAAAAAAATTAGGGGGGCGAAACCTTGACCGGGGGTTTTTACCCCTTCCCCAACAAGGGGGGGATTACAATAAATTTTAATAAAACAAGGTTGTTTTGGGGGAAAACTTTCTTGTCCCCAAAAAAGAGGGGGTACAAGGGCCTAATTAGGATAAAAAAGGGGGATTTTTAAAAACTTAAAATTTTTTTGTTTGTTTGGTTTTAGTAAAAAAGGGGTGGGGCTCGGGGGGGAAGGGGTCCCCAAACCCCCCCCCCCCCCCCACCCCCTTTTCCAGGGGGGTTTTTAAAATGTTTTTCAAAAAAGGGCCCAGGCCCCCCCCAAAACCAATTTTTCACCCACCCCCCCAACGGGGGGGTTTTTCCCTTCTTCTGTGGTTTCATTCCGGAATTTTTTCGAAGGGGGGGGGGGACCCCCCGCCTTCTGCTGTTGGGGGTGGGCCCGTGAAAGGGGGGGGATTTCAAGTTGGCCAAAAAAAAAAAAAAAAAAAATTTAACGGGGGTGGGGGGGGGGGGGGGGGGGGGGGACCCAACCTTTTTGATTTTTCTTAAAAAAAAAACCGGAAAAAAAGGGGCTGAGGGGGAAAAAAAAAAGGGGGGGGCCAGGGGAAGCTTTTTTTTTCTTTTTATAAAAAAAGGGGTATTATTGGGGGTCTCGATTTAGGCGATCCAATAACCCTTGTTTTGGGTTTAAATTTTCTTGGGGGGGATTGGAAAAAAAAAATTTTAAATAACCCAAAAAAAAAAAAAAAAAAATAAAATAAAATTTTCATTCAATAAAAAAAAAACAAAAAAACCACAAATTTTGTTTGGAAAAAAAAAAAAACCAAAAAACCCCCAAAGCGGGATTAAGGGTTAAAAACAAATTTTGGGGGCCAAAAAATTCCCCATTAATGAAAAATTAAGGGAATTTTTTTTTGGCCTTGTGGGCTTCCGGGGGGCGAAAAAAAGGGATTGTTTTTAAAAAAAAAAAACGGGGGGGGGGCGGGGTTTTTCGGTGATCCCGGGATTAAACCCGCCGTTTTTCGAAAAAAAAAAAAAAAAAAAACAAAAAAAAAAAAAAAAAAAAAAAACAAAAAAACAAAAAAAAAGGGTTTTTGCGGGCGCCAAAAAAATTGTGGCCCAAAAAAAAGGGGGGGGGGGCAGGGGGGGGACTTTTGGGGCAAAAATTTGGGGGCCGGGTTTTTGGTATTTTTTTTTTTTTTTTAAAGGGGGGGGGGGAAACATATAAAAAAAAAATAAATTTGGGGTTTTTTTTCTTGCCCCCCCCCCCCAGTTTCGTTTTTTCAGGGAAAAAAAAAAAAAAAAAAAAAAGCTATTGGGGGGGGGGGGGCAACAAAAACTGTTTTACTCTACGTTAAAAAAACAAAACTTTTCAAAAAGGGAAAAAACAATAAAACAAACAACAAAAAAGCAAAAAAAAAAAACAAAAAAAACCCATCATGGGTGGGGTTGACCTTGCAAAATGTTCCTGTTAAAAAAAAGGGGGGGGGGGCATATTATTGGGCCCAGGGCTTAAAAAAAAAACTTTTTTTTTATTATGTTAAAAAGTTAAAAAAAAGGGGGCGGGGGGAAATTATATTTCGGGAAAAAAAAATTTTGGCCTGTTAAACAAACAAAACATAAAGGGCTTTTGTGGAAAAAAAAATTGTTGTTTTGAGGGGTGGGTCCTGGTTATTTTAAACCAACAAAAAAAAAAAAAAAACCAATTTTGGCTTAAAAAAAATTTATTTTTCAAAGGGGGGGGGGGATTTTTCCCCCCAGGGGGGTTTTTTTTTCCCCCGGGGGGAAGTAAAAGGGGAGGGGGGGGGGAAAGGGGGGGGGGGGGGGGGGGGGGTTGGGGGGGGGGGACCCCTTGAGGTTTGCCAAGGTCCCCTTTATTTGTGTTTTCCCCCCCAGGGGGGGGGACAGCAAAGGGGGGGAAAAAAAAAAAAAAAAAAACCGGGGCCCCCCATTTTTTTTTGGAAAGGTTTTTTTTTTTTTTTCCAAAAAAAAAACCCCTGGTTAATTTTTTGTGGGGTTGGCCCAGGGAAAGGCAAAAGAAAAAAAACAACAAAAGGGGGGGGGGGGGTGGGGGGGGGGCCGGGCCCCATTGGTTTGGGGAAAGGGGGTTTTTTCCCCCAAAGTTTTTTTCCCCCCCTGTGATTATTTGTTTTTGGGGCCAGGGGGGGGGGAGGGGGGCCAAAAAAAAGGGGGGAAAGGGGGGGGGGACCCGGGGGGCCCCCCATTTTTTTTGGGGAAGGGGGGTGGTTCCAAAGGTTGTTTTTCCCCTTTTGGAATGTGGTTTTTTGGCCCCCCAGGGGAAAAAAGGGGGCAAAAAATAAAAAAAAGGAAAAAAAAAAAGGGGGGGCCGGGCCCAACATTGGGCGGAATTTTTCCAAAAGTCCCCTTGTTTTATTGGTTTTTTTTTTTTTTCCAGGGGAGCACGGGAAAAAAAAAGGGGGGGGCCCGGGCCGCCCCCCCCATGTGTTTTTTCCCTAAGGGTTTCCCTGTAAATTTTGGTTGTGTGTGTTTTCTTTCCCCCAGGGGAAAGGGCAAAAAAGGAGGGGGGGGGGGGGGGGGGGCCCCCCCCGCTTCCATGGTAGGGGTTTCCCCCAAAAGTTTTTCCCCTTGTTTAATGTGTTTTTCTCCAGGGAGGGGGCCAAAAAGGGAAGGGGGGGGGGCCACGGGGCTTCCAATTTGGGGGAGGGTTTTTTCCCAAAGGGGTTTCCCCATGTGTAAATGGGTGGGTTTCTCCAGGGAAAAGGGAAAAGAGCCGGGAGGCCCCAATTTTTTTTTTTTGGGGGGGGAGGGGGGTTTTTTCCCCATTGGGGGGGGTTTTTTCCCCTGTATGGGTGGGTTTTTTTTTGCCACCCAGGGGGGGGAAAGGGCAAAAAAAAAAAAGGGAAAAAAAGGCCCGGCACCCCATTTTGGAGGGTTTACCAAAAAAAAGGTTTTTTCCCGTTCTTGGTTAATGGGTTTTGATGGGGGGGGGGAACCCCCAAATTTTCTGGCTTGGTTGGGGGGGGGGCACCATTGGGGGGCTAGATTTTCGTTTTGGGGCCCAGGAATGAAAAAAGTGGGGTCAGTTTTTTCTAAAATTTTCCCTTAAATTTTTCCACGGGTTTTGTCCGGGGGGATTTTTTCCCAAAAGGGAAATTTTTTTTTTTTTTCCGATTGTCCCGGGGGGGGGGCCTTCTACCTTTTTTTACGGATACCAAACAAAACAAAACAAGGGAATTTGTTGGTGTTTAAAGGGAGTGGGGGGGGGGGGGTGTGGGGACCCAGGGGATTGATTATTAGGGGGGGGGGTAAAAATCTTGACAATTAAAATTTTGCAACCTTGGGGGAGGGAAAACAAAAAAAAAAAAAACGTAGCTGGAAATTTTTTTGTTGTTTTTGCATGGAAAGGGGGGGCCCAAAGGAATCAGGGAAGAAAAAAAATGGGGGGATTAAAAAAAACGAAATAAAAAGGGAAAAGAAAAAAAAAATGGAATTGGCAAAAAAAAAAAAAAATTAAGGGGGGGGCCCCCCCCCCCCACAAAAGGGGGGGGGGGGGGGGGGGGCCCGAAGTGTGTTGAAGTGACGTCCCAAAAGATTTGGGGTTTTTGGCCGGAATTGGGTTTAGAAAAAAATTTTGTGGGGGGGGGGGGGAAAAACCCCATGTGTTTTTTGAAACAATTGCAATTTCAGTTCGGTTGGACGAAAAAACATTTGGTTATAGCCCGCGGGGGAAAAAAAAATTGGGTTTCTTGATTTTAACAGGGTCATATTAAGGGGGGGGCTACCCCCGGCCCCATTTTGTTGGGGGTTTGGAAGGGGGGTTTTTATTTATTTTTTTTTTAGCCTTTTCTTGGAAAAAGACCAACCCCACCCAAAATGTACAACCCCCCCCCCCCCCCCCCCCACCCCACCCCCCAAACTAAAAATTCAGGGTCGGGGGTTTTTCCCAAACCGGGGGGGGGGGGGGTGTGGGGGGACGGGGGCCGGAGGGGGGTTCAGGTTTTTCCCCCCCAAGGGGGGAAACCAAACAGGGGATTACCCCACAAAGGGGGGGAAAACAAACATTCCAAAAAAAAAAAGGGAAAAAAAATTTTTGAAATTTTAAAAGGGGGGAAAAAAAAAAAATTTTTGTTGGGCCTTTTTTCCTTTTTTTTATTAACGAAAAAACACACAGGATTTTTTTTTTTGTTTAAAAAAAAGAAAAAATTAAAAAAATTCCCATTGACAACAAAAAAAAAAAAAAAAGGGGGAAAAGGGGTTAGGGGGGGAACGGGGGGGGGGGAAAAAAAAAAAAAAAAATTACCAAAAACCTTGAAAAATTTTAGGAGTTTTAAACACAAAAGGGTGAAAAAAAAAAAAAAAAACCAATGTTTGGGGTGTGTTAAGGGAAAAAAGGGGGGGGCAAGGGTACAGGGGTTTAAAGGATTTTTTGCTTGGTGGTTTAATATCACTAGGGGGGAGGGCAAATAAAAAAAAAACCCAAATAAAAAAAAAAAAAACTGAAAAAACGTTTTTTTTCTATAGAACAAAAACAGTTAAACCAAAAACCAAAAAAAAAAAGAAAATTTCTACCCAAAACCCATCTGGGCTTTTTAATTGGGGATACCCCCACCAAAAAATAACAAAGGGGTGGCGGGGATAAAAGGGGGGGGGGGGAGAGGGGGGGGGGGGGGGGGGGGGCGGGGGGGGTGGGGGGGTGTGGGGGGGGGGGAAAACAAATGTCGGGGGGGGGACATTTGACATAAAAGGATTGCTTGAAAAAGAAAAATCTTAAACAAAAAAATTTTGGGAATTTTGGGGAAAAAAAGGGGGGGGGAACCTTATGGGGGGGGGGGGGGGGGGGGGGGGGAAAACTTTGTAAAAAAAAAAAAAAAAAAAAAAAAAAAAACAAACGTATAATTAAAAAAGGGGAAAAAAAAAACAAACAGGTTTTTGCCCCCACAAATCCCAGGGGGGAAATTTGGTTAAAAATGCTGAAACAAGTTTTAGGTCAAAAAAAAAAAATCCAGGGCCCTTTTTAAGGGGAAGGGGGGGGTGGGGGGGGGAGGTTGTTTGGAGGGACCCCAGGGGGGGGGGGGGATGTGGTATAATGGGTTCCTCCGGGAATTCTGGTGGTTCCCCGTGCCCCCCAACAACAGTTAAAAAAAAAAAAACACAAAAACACAAAAACTATTTTTTTTCCAAGGGGGGAAAACTATTTGAAGGGGATTTTTTATGGGGTGGAAAGGGGAAAATTTTCCCCAAAACCCCCAAAAATTGGTGGGGGGGGGGGGGGACGGATGGATTTCATTAACAAATTTAGGGGTGGGGGGGGGGGGGGGGGAAAAACCATTTGCGGGAAGATTGAACCCAATCTTTTTGAATTGGGCCAACGGGGGGGGGGGGTACACCCCAAGGAAAAAAAAAAAAAAAAACAGGGGACCCCCTGGGCAAAAAAACAAAAAAAAAAAAAATTTTTTTTTTTAGAGATCTTTTTGGGGTTGGTTTTGGCAACCAAAACAGTGGAAAAAATAAAACAAAAAACCTAGGTTTTTAGGGGGGAAAAAATTAAAAAGAAAAAACTTTGTTAACAGGGGGGGGAAAGGGGGGGGGGGTGTGGGGGGGGGTGGGGGGGACCCAAACCCCAAGGGGGGGGGGGCATTTATGGGGGGTTTTTTCGTCCAAACTTTTGATTGTTTTGGTGGGGAAAAAATCCTTAACCACAGGGGGGGGGGGGGGGGGGGGGGGGGGGGGGGAAGGCCATCTCGCTAATTTTTTTTTTCAAAAAAAAAACCAAAAATTTTCCCCCAGTTATATTCTTTTTCAGGTGAAAATTGTTATTTCTTTGGGCAAAAAAAAAAAAAGTGAAGATTTTCACCGGGTCCAGGGTAGGGGTTTTTTTGTGGGGCAATTGGCTTTTTTCTGGGTTCGGAAAAAAGGCGGAACCCGGTCTTTTCCACAACAAAAAAAATCTACCTTTTTTTTTTTGTTTCTCATTAAAAAAAGGGGGGGTCACCTGGGGTGGGCCCGGGCGAACCCCCCCTTTTTTTTTAAAACAAAAAAAAAAAAAAAAAAAACAAAAAACCCAAGCTTTCCCCCCCCCAAACATTTCCTCGTACGGGGGGCCTTTCCACAATCAAAACCCACCAGGCGGAAGAGTTTTCGTGGGGGTTTTACGGAAAGGGAAAAAAGGGCTGGGCCTAACCGGGTTTATTTCCTCGGGGGGGGGGGGGGGGGGGGGGGGGGGACCAAGGGAGGGGGGAAAAACCAGGGGCATTGGGGGGGGGGGGGGGTCGTTCACTTAGGAAAAAGGGAACAAAAGGGGAAAAAAAAAAAAAAAAATTTTTTTTTTTTTTACCCCACCCAAGGTGTTAATTTATTATAGTTTTAAAAAAAAATGGGGGGGGGGGGGGGGGGGGTGAAAACAAATATTCTTTAAAAAAAAAAAACAATAAAAAAAAAAAACAGGGTGGGGGGGGGGGAAAAAAATCCGGGGTTTTTTTTTACTTTTGAAAAAAACAAAAATTTAATTTCTTTCGGGAACTGGTAATAAAAAAACAAAAAAAAAAAAACCCCCAATTTTTCTGAAATTTGGGGCAAAAGATGGGGGGAAAAAATTGGGAAAAAAGAGGGGGGACATTTAGAAATTTCAAAGGGGGGGGGGGTGGGAAAAAAAAATTGCCCCCCCCATGGGGCCGAAGGTTAAAAAAGGGCCCTTTTTTTTTTTTGAGAGATGAGTTTGAAAAAAAAAAAAAAAAAAAAAGGTGGGCATTGGCCTGGGGGACCCAAATAAAAAAAAAAAAAAAAAAAAAAAACAGGATAAAAATTTAAAAATTGGGAAAAAAAATGAGAAAAAAAAAAAAAAAAAAAAAAGGGGGGGGGGAGGGTTTTGAAAAAGTTGGCTTTTTGGCATAAGAAACATATTTTTTTTCCCCTTTTTATATTGGGTGTTTTGGGGGGAAGGTTTCGGGGGGGGGGGGGGGGGGGGAAAACAAAAATGGGGGAGGCAAGGGGGGGGGGGGGGGGGGGACAAACCCCGCTTTGGAAAAACCAACCCAAAATAAAAAAATTTTCTGAAGGCTGTGGGGGGGGGGGGGGGTGTGGAAAAAATATTTTTGGGGGGTTTCTGAAAAAAAAGGGGGAAAAAAAAATGCCAAGGAAAAAAAAAAAAAAAAAAAATAAACCCCATTGGGGGAAACAGGGAACCAAAGGGGAAAAAAAAACAATATGGAAAAACCAAAAGGTCCCTGCCCAAAAACAGGGGAAAAACACAAATGAAAAAAAAGGAAATTTTCCCGCCTTCAAAAAAAAGGCCCCCCAAACAAAAAAATTTTTTAAGGGAGGGGGGGGGGGGGGGGGGGGGGGTGGGGGGGTGGGGGGGGGGGGGGGGTGGGGGGGAAAAACCAATTAGGAAACGTAAGGTGGGGACAGGGGTCCCCCAAAAATGGTTTTTTTCGGGCATGTATTGAAGAAAAAAGGGGGGGAAACAAAAAAAAAAAAAAAAGAAATGTGTGGGGGGGAGGGGAGGGGGGGAAAAAACACTTGGTTGGGGGGGGGGGGGGGGGGGGTGAACCAAAACTGGGGGGGGCAAAAAAGATTTCGAGGGGGGAGGGAGGGGGGGGGGGGGGGGGACCCACAAAAAAGGGGGGAAAAAAGACCCCAAAAGGGGGAAAAATTAAAAATGTTTTTTTTTTTTTCTTTTTTTACCTGTGGAAAATGGGGCCTTTCCCCGGGGGGGCCCCAAAACGTTTGGGTAGGTTCGGGAGGACAGGGAAAAAAAAAAAACAAAAAACACAGAGGGCTGAATCCCCCCCCACGGGGGGGAACCCCCTTTCTTTGGTTGGATCCGAAAGGGTTGAAAGGAGGGGGGGGGCAAAAAACAAAAAAACATGGGGAAACCCCGGCCCCCCAAACCCCGGGCTTTTTAATTTTTCGGGGGGCCCCCATTGGGGGGGGGGGTACCCCCCCCACCAATTTGAATAGGATTGGGGGGCCCCTTTTTATTTTAAGGGGGGGACCCAAACCAAACCAATGTTTTTTTTTTTTTTCCCCTATTTTCCCAACTTTTTTTTTTCTAAGTTTTTTTTTTTTTTTAAAAACCCTTGTTTTTTCTTGATTTTTGATAAAATAAAAAAAGGGGGGGCCAAAAAAAAAAAACAGGGTGTTGCCCATATGGAGGAAAAATTAAAAAAAACCCACCCCTTTTCTTTTTCTAAAACAACTAGGGTTTAGGAAATTTCCCAAAAAAGGGGTAATTTTGGGCATTTAAAACAGGAAAATTAAAAAAAAAAACAAACAAAAACAAAACCCGAAACAATGAGGAAAAAAAAGGGGGGGGGGGGAAAAAAAATAATTAATTAATTTTTTTAAAATTAGGGGGGAAACCCAAAACAAAAAACCTTTGGAAAAAAAAGATGGATAGAAAAAAAAAAAAAAATAAAAAAATTTTCGGAAAAAAATGTTTTCTAGGGGGTCATTTTAAAAAATTAAAAAAAAAAACCAAAAAAAGAAAAAAAAAAAAAAAAAAAAAAATGGTCCACAACAAATTAACGGGGGGGGAAAAAAAAAATTAAAAAAAGAAAAACAACGAATAAACATCTTTATTTTTTGCGGTTTTCCAAAAAAAAAAAAAAAAGAAAAAAAAAAAAAAAAACTAAAAAAAAAAAAAATAAAAAAAAAAACTGGAAAATAAAAAAAAAAATTCCTGGGACGGGGGTTGGGGGGGGGGGGGGGGGGGGAACCAGATAGGAAAAAAAAAAAAACAAAAAAAAAAAACAAAAACTACAAAAAAAAAAAAAAAAAAAAAACAAAAAAAAAACAAAAACCAAAAATTTTAGGGGGGGGGAAAATTTGTTAAAGAAAGGGGGGGGGGGCAATTTTGCCCCATCTTTTTTCCCATTTTTTTTTTTTTTGCATTTTTCCATATTTGGCATGCCAAAAGATTTCTGGGGGAAACACTTTACTAAAAAAAAAAAAAAAAAAAACCAAAGCTAAAAATCCAAAAGGCCCATTAAAAAAAAATTGCATTTTGGAAAAAATTTTTTAACAAAAAAAAAATTTGTTTTTAAGGGACGGTTTTTCTTAAAGTGTGTGATATAATTCTTGGAAAAAAAAACTAAACAGGGAAAAGGGAACGCCCCAAAAAAAAATTGGCTTACCAATTTCGGAACAAAAAAAAGAAGCTGGGGCAAATTTTATTGACAAAGGGGAAAGGGGCTTTTGGCTTGCTAAGGGGGGGGACCGGATAAAAAGGGCCCAAAAAAGGGGGGAAAAAGAAAAAAAAAAATTTTTTCAATAAATGGGGGCCCACTTGGACAAAAAAAAAACGTTCATTGGGGGGGGGAAAAGTTTGGGGACAAGGAATAAAAACAAAAACAAAAAAAAAAAATAAAAATAAGGGGGAAGGGGGGGTTAATTTTTTTTATTTTAAAAAACCCCCAGGGGAAAATTAAAAGAAATCGGCAAGGGGGGGAAAAAAACAAGGGGGGAACCCAAGGGAGGGAAAAAGGGGGGGGCCCGGAGAGAAAAGAAAAAAAAAAAAAAAAAAAAATACCCTTTTTCTGGGGGGATGCTTGGGCCCACTGGGGCCAAGGGACACGAGGGGGTGGGGGGAACCAGGGGGGGGAACCCCCACCTGGAGCAAGGGATCCCCCCACGGGGGGGGGGGGTGGGGGGGGGGGGGGGGGACCAAACTTTGGTGGGGATTTTTGTTTAGTTGGGGGGAAAACAAAAAAAAACCAACAAAATGGCGAAAGGGGTCCCCATGGGGAAAACCCCGGGGCCCCCCACCCCCCCCCCCCACCCGGCTTTTTCCGGCCCCCCCCCATTTGGCCCCACCCAGACATTTTGATTGGATGGATTATTGGCCCAGGGGGGGGGGGGGGGAAGAGGGAAGGAAAAAAGGGGGGGGAGGGGGGGGGGGGGGAAGGCCCAAAAAAAAAAAAAGAAAAAATGATGGGGGGTGACAGGATTGGTGGGGGGGGGGCGCGATGAAAATTTCAAAAAAAAGGATTTTTTGGGGGTTTTGGGTATTGGGGGGGACCCCCGGGGGGGCCGGGGGGGGAAAAACAAACATTTTTTTCCTTTTGGGGGGCTTATTGGACCCCGGGAAGGGGGGGGGGGAAAAAGGGTTTTTTCCCGGGGGGAAAAAGGGCTGGTTAATTAAGGGGAGGGCGAGGGGGGGGTTCTGAATCAAAGGGGGGGGGAAAAAAAAAAACCCATGGCTTTGCTGAAAAATGGAAAAATCCAATTGGGGGACATTCCCTTCCTTTTTTTTTTTTCTTATAGTTTTCCAAAAAAACAAAAATTTTGGTGGTGGGTGGGGGGGGGAAGCCCTTTGGATTTTTTATTTCTTAATGTGGGGGAGGCAAAGGGGGATTTCGGGGGCCCCAACATTGTTGTTTTTTTTTTGGTGTTTTTGGGGGAACCCCCCAAAAAACCAAACTTTTAGATTCCAGGGGGCTTTTATTTAGGTTTTTTTTGGGGGGGGTTTTTTTCCAGTTAACCAAACAAAGGGACTTTTCCAGTTGAAAAACTTTTTTTTTTTTCATTTTTAAAAACCCCAAAAAAAAAAAAAAAACCCCAAACTTTTTAAAAAAACAAAACTTTAAAATTGGGCCCCCAAAAAAAAAAAACAAAAAAAAAAAACGGGGGGAAAGCATTTCCCCGCCTGTAAACCAAACCCCCCCCACTGGGGGGAACTTTTTTTCTTTAAACCCCCCTTGGGGGGGCAGGGGATTTTTTTTAACTTTTCAACAAAACGGTTTTGGGCCTTCTAGAATTTTTGGTTTTTCAAATCACAGGGAACTTTTTTCCCGGAAGGGGAGGACATTTGGGGGAAACAAAAAAAAAACGGGGGGAATGTGGGAAAACAAAAAAAAACGAAAAACGAAAAAACGGGAAAAAAAAAACGGAAAAAAAAAAAAAAAAAAAACAAAAAAAAAATCTTATTTTTTTTTTTTTGTTTTTTTAAAGGGGGTTAAAAGAATGGGGGCCAGGGGCAAGGGGGGGGCCCGCCCCGGGGTCCTTTGGACATTTTTTGCCCCTTTTTTTTTCTTCTTAAAAAAAAAATTTTTTTCCTTTTTTTTCCCCATAAACCATTGTTAATTCATTTTCAAAAAAAAACTAAAACATTTTTTTTATTTATGAAAAGGGGGGGCTTTTAAAAACCTTAAAGGGGGGAACCAAAAAAAAAAACCAAACAAAAGGGGGAAAACAATAAAGGGGCAACTAAAATTTTTTACGCATTGAAAAAAAAAAAAAAAAATTTTAATAAAAAATCAAAATTAAAAATTAAACATGGGGACCTCCCCCACCGAGGGGGGGGCCCAACAAAGTTTTTAACCCATTGGGGGGCTTGGATTTTAAAAAAAAAAAAAAAAAAAAAAAAAAAAAAAATTTACCAGGGGGGGTGGGGGGGAAAGTTTTTTTGTTTTTAAAGGGGTGCCCCCCATAAACCATATGGGGAGGGGGAAAAAAAATTGTTTTATTTTTTAAAAAAAACAAAAAAAAAAAAAAAACAAAAAAAAAAAAAACTAGGTTTTTTTTCGGTTTTTGGGGAGGGGGGATTAAATAATTTGTTAACCATTTAATTTTTGTTTTTTTTTTAATTTTTTAATTTTTAATTTTTTTTAAATTTGTCACCCAATGTATGTGGTTTTTAAAACCACAAAAAAACCCAAAAACCACCCCAATAAAAAAAAAAAAATCAAAAATTTTTCCAAAAAAAAAAAAAAAAAAAAATTTCAATCTTGGCCCAAAAATCTGCCCCCAATAAAAAAAAACACAAACAACCCCAAATCCAATTTTTTTTTTTTCAAAAATTCCCAAACAAAAATTTTTATTTTTCAAAAACAAAAACAAAAAAAACCAATTGAAGCCAAAAAAAATCACAAAAAAAAAAAATAAAAAAAAAAAAAAAAAAAAAAAAAACCCTAAAGGGCCCCACTAAAATCATTTTTTTTCAAAAACCCCCAACCCCCCAAAGAAAATTTAAAGCAAAAAAAAAAAAAAATTTTGTTTCAAAAAAAAAAAAAACAAATGGGGAAAAAAAAAAAAAAAACAAAACGAGGTTCAAAAAAAAAAAAAAAAAACAACCAAAAAAAACACAAACCAACAAAAAAACCAGGGGGTTCAAACCAAAAAAAAAAACTAATTTTTCAAAAAAAAAAACCCTTAAAGGCAAAAAAACAAAAAAAAAAACCCCCCCAAAAAAAACAATTTTTAAACAAAAAATAAAAATAAACCCCAAATCAAAAAACCCTAAATCAAAAAAAACCCAAACGTTGATTTGTTTAAACCCCAACCAAAAAATTTCCAACAAAAAAAAAAGAAAAAAAAAAAAAAAAAAAAAACAAACAAAAAAATCAACCCCAAAAAAAAAAGCCAAAAAATTTTCAACCTTCAAAAAAATCAAACCCCCAAAATTCAAAAAAAAAAAAACCCCCAAAAAAATTTTTAACCCCGGACCCAAAGGGGGCCAAAAACTTCAAAAAGGGTTTTTTTGTTTAAAAAAAAAAAAAAGGGTGGGGGTCAAATTGGGGCAGTGGGGCAGTAAATTTCGAGAAGTTTTTTCACCCCACCCCCCCAACCGTTTTTTCAAAAAAGGGCTGGGTTTTTTTGGGGGGCCGTTTTTTTTTTTGGGGGCCTTTTGTTGGTTTGTTTGTGGGGGGGGATGAAAAAAAAAAAACAGGGGCCCAAAAAAAATTCTTTGGTATTTTGGCCCCCCCAAAATTTTGGGGGGGCCCCCTGGGGGGGTATTTTGATTCTAATGGGGTTTGGAGGGTTTTTTTTGAAAAAAAAAAAAAAAACCCGATTTTTTTCCAGGTAAATGTTTTTAATATTTCGTTAAGGGGGACGGGAAATTGGGTTTGGCAATGGAAAAAAAAAAAAAACCCCACCAAAACAATATTTTAGGGTTTTTTTTAATTTTTGGGTTTTGGGGGGGGTGTTTCAAATTTTGGGGCAAAAAATTTTTTTCATTTTACCTTTTCCAGGGGGTTAAAGAAAAAGTGGGGGGGGAGGTTAAAAAAAAAAAAAACAAAAAAAAAAAAAAACAAAAACATTAAAAAAAAAACTGAAATTAAAAAAAAAAAGTGGCAGGGGTTGGGGGATGATTTTAAAAATCCGGGGACCCCCCGTTTTTTTAAAAAAACGGGGGACTTCGTAAAAAAAAAAACGGGGGGGGGGGGGGGGGGGGGGGGTGGGGGGACTTTCCCCCTTACTTCTTTGAAAATTCCGGGGGCCTTAAACAATATTCCGTTGAAAAAAACACAAAAAAAACAAAAAGCTTAAACAAAAAAAAACAAACATTTTTGGCCGTTCCCCATTTAAAAATACAACAAAAAAAAAATAAAAAAACATTTAAATTTTGCTACCAAAAAAAACAACACCCCCATTAAAAACCCAAACTTTTTTGTTGGGGGGGAGGGTTGTTTCATTAAAAAACAACTTGTTTTTTTAAAAACCCCGGGGCCCCCACCCGTTTTTTTTTTTTTCTTTAAAAAAACCTTTTTCCCCCCATTTTCTAAAAAAAAAAAAAACGGTTCCCATTTTTTATAAAAAAAATTTTTTTTCCTGGGTTCGGAAAAAAAAAAAAACAAAAAAAAAACCTACCCCCTTTTTAATTTTTTTGGGCCCGCTTTCTGAAAAATCTGGGGGTTAAAAAACCAAAACTTAAAAAAACCAGGGCCCCCCCACCAAAAAAACACAAAAAAAATGAAAGGAAAAAGGGGGGGGGGGGAACAAAAAAAACAAAAACCAAAAAACCCCAATTCAGGGTTTAAATTTTCTCAGGGGGCCCCCCCCCCAAACCGGTTTTTTTCTTTTTTTCCTGTTTGGTGGGGGGGGGGGGGAACCCCAACTTTTGTAAAAACAAAAAAACAAAAAAAAACAAAAAAAAAAAACCCCAAACAAAAAAGGAAAATAAGGGGGGGGGGGGACCCAAATTCGGAGGGCTAAAAAAAAAAAAAACTTGGAAATTCAGTGTGAAAGGGATAAAATATTAGCCCCGGGGGGCCCCCCCCCAACCCCAGCCCAAACTTTTTTTTTTCCGTTTTTTTAGGTGGGGGGTGAAAAACGGGTTAGGGAATGAATTTTATTATTCGCACCATTGTTACTTTTCGGGGGGGGTCACCCCTTTTTATTTAAATTTTGGGGGGGTTTTTTTCCCGGTTTTTTCTTTCGGGTTTAAATTCTTTTTTCCCCCCAACCCAAAAAATTTTGAATGGCCTAAGGGTGGGGTGGGAATTGGGGGAAAAAAAATTTTAAAAAACCATTGTTTAAAATTTTTAAAAAACTTTTAAAATTTGGACTTTTCCAAATTGGGGGTTTTGTTTTAAAAAACCCCCCCAATGGGTTTTTTGGTCCAAAAAAAAAACACAAAAACCCGACGTTTTTGGCCTTTTGGGCGGGCGCTGAAAAAATGGGGAGTTAAAAAAAAAAAAAGTTTGGGGCAGGGAAAAAAAAAAACAAAAAAACCCAGGGTTAAATTTTAGAGGGAAATGCCGGTTGGGAAAAAAAAAAAAAAAAAAAAAAAAAAACCCCCAGGAAAAAAAAGGGGGGAAAGGGGGACAAAAAAATTTTTACCTTTGGGAAATTTATTTTTTACTTTTTTACAAAAATGGAATTTTTTTGGGGGGGGAAAAATCGTAAAAAAAAGGGGGGGAAAAACAAAAAAAAGGGGCGGGGGGGGGCTAATAGGGGGGGGGAACCCCATTGGACTTTTGGTTTGTTCTTTTGCAAGGGGAAACTGGAAAAAAAAAAAAAAAAAAAAAAAATTAAAACCGTTAGGGGCACACATGTTTAAAAAAGGGGGAAAGTTTTTTAAACCCAAAAAAAACAAAAAAACAAACAGGTTTGAAAGGGGGAAAGGGTGGGGGTTGGTTCCTAGGGGGAAGGGGAAGGGGGGGCAAAAAGTTTGGGGGTTCGGGGGGGGGGGGAACTTAAAATTTGAAAATTTTGGGGCTACAACGGCTCCAGGGGGGTTTTCCCATTCGGTTTTTTAAGGTGGGGGGGGGGGGGGGGGGACGGGGGGGTGGGGGGGGGCGGGGGGGGAAAATTCCCAAATCTTTCAGGTTTAAGGGCGTGTTGGATGGGTTTTTTTCTTCTTTTAAAATTTTTTTTTTTTTTTCGGGGGGGGGTTGGGGGGGGGGGGACTTGTTTTTTAAATAGGCCCCACAGGGTCTTGGCCCTTTACAACTGTTCCCTCCAGCCTCCCAAGGGGGGGGAAATTTTTTTTTTCCCCACCTTGCCCCCCCCCTCCCCCCCCCCCCCCCCCCTAACCAAACTAACCAAAGTTTTTAAAAAAAAACTTAAAAACCAGGCCCCAAAAGGGGGGCCAAAAAAAAACGGGGGGGGGGGGTGGGGAACAATAATTTTTTTGTAAATAACCTTATAACCAAAAAAAAATAACAAAACCGGGGGGCATTTTTTCCTGGTAAATGAAAAAAAAAAATTGCAAAAAAAGGGGAATTTACCCATTTGGACAGGGGGAACCCCAAAAAAACAACAAAAAAAACAAAAAAAAACAAAAAAAAAAACAAAAAAAAAAAAAAAAAAAAAAAAAAAAAAAAAAAAATAAAAAACAAAACTCCCCAAAACAAAACCTTCCTTACAAAAGGGAAAAAAAAAAAACTTAAAATTTTTTAAAAAAAAAAAAAAAAAAGCCGTTAAAAACTGATTTAGAAAAAAAAAAAATTAAAAGGAAGCTTTGTTTTTAGTTGGGGGCATGGGAAAATTATAAGGGGGGGGGGGGGGGGGGGAAAAAAAAATTAAAAAAAAATGGGGTACCCCCAAAGGAAGGAAAAAGGGAAAAAAAAACAATTTTTCCCAAATGGGCTATGGGATTAAATTTGGTAAATTCTTTTTTTTGTGAGGTGGGGAAAAAAAATGAAAAAAAGGGATTTTGTTACCCCCATTTGGGGGGGACGGGGGGGACCCAGGGAAAAATTTGCAAAAAAAATGAGGGGTGGGGGAAACCAGTTTTTCCTTTTCAAAGGGAAGAAAAAACAAAAAAAAAAAAACAATGCGAAAAAAAAAAACGGGGAGGGGGGAAGATTTTGGATTGAAAGGGGGGGGGGGGGAAAAAAAAAAAATTAAAAAAGGGGAGGTTAGAACCAGGTTCAAAAGGGGGGGGAATTTGTTTTTGGGGGGGGGGGGAAAACCCAATTTTTCTTATGAAAGGGGGGCAGGGAAAAAAAAAATTTGGGTGGGGAACTGGGGGTGAAAAACATTTTTGGGGTGAAAACAAAAAAAAAAAAAACTGGGGCAAAGGGAATGAGGGGGGCAAGGGAGGGAAGCAGGGGCCATGGAACCCAACCTTTTCAACCCCCAAACCCCGGGTTTAATTGGTTACTTGGGGAATTTTGGGGGGGGATTTTTTGGGTGATTTTGCGTTACCCCCCCCCAACATGGTTTTCCCTTATTTTTTAAACCACCACTTTTTTGATTTTTTTAGTCCTAAAGGATTTTTGTTGCCGGGTGGGGGGGGAAAAAAATTTAAAAATTTTTCCCAACAAGTGTTTCCAAAAAGGGTTAAAGGGGGATAAAATTTGGGGGGGCCCCTTTTTTTTTTTTAAGGGGGGGCCTGGGGAACCAAAAACAAAAAAAAAAATACCAACCAAACACAATGGGTTTTTTTTCATAAAAAAAAAAAACAAAAAACGGTTTGGTAAATTAATAAAAAGGGGATAAAACAAAGGCAAAAAGTAAAAATGGTTTTAAAAATTAAAAATTTTTTCCAAAAGGGGAGAAAAAAAAAATTTTTAAAAAAAAACAAAAAAACAAAATAAAAAAAAAAAATTATTTTTTTTTTTTGTACCAAATTAGGGCATTTTGGGGCAGGGGGGGCAAAAAAACTGAAAGGGGGGGGGGCTTTTCCAAAAAAAAACCTTTTTTAAACCCCCCAACCCCCCAATTCTTTAAAAAAAAACAAACAAAAAAAAAAAAAAAACATTTTTCCAGGGGGGTTTTTTAAAAAAAAAAAAAAAAATTATATTTAAATTATTTTTTATTTTTACAAAAAACTTGCTTTTAGGGAAAAAAGGCGGAAAAAATAAAAAAAAAACACAAAATTTAAAATTCTTTTTTTTAAAAAAAAAAAATTGTTTTTAAAATGAAAAAAAAAAAAACCAAAAAAAAAATAAAGATTTTTTTTTTTAAAAAAAACAATATTTTTCCCAAAACCCCCCAAAGTTATTTAAAAAATTTTCATTAAAATTTTTTAAATTTTGTTGACAAAAATTTATTTCCCCCCCCCACTATTTCCCCCAGGGTAATGTTCCTTTGAAACAAAAAAAAAAAAAAAAAAGGGGTTTTTGATTGTGTTTTAAATTATGGTTTCCCCTTAACCCACAAAATTTTTTTAAATTTTTTGTTACCCCCAATTTTGTTGCCTTCTGGTTTTTTTTTTTCAAAAATGGTTGGGTTTTAATTTCGTAAAACCAAGGTGGGGGGGGGGGGGGTGGGGCCCCAATTTTGGGGTGTTTTTTTTGCCCTTTTAACCATTTCCAAAAAAATTATTTAACAAAAAAAAACCAAAAAAAAAGGGGAAAAAAAAAAAAAAAAAAAAAAAACAAACTTCCCCAAGGGGGGGGGGAGTTTCAAAAATGCAAGTTTTTTAAGGAAATTTTCTCTTTTAAAAAAAAAAAAAAAAAAAAAAATGGTTTTGTTGTAAACGGGGGGGGACTGCCATTATGTTTTATTTAATTAATTTTTTTTTTTTTTTTTCTTAAAAAAAAAAAAAAAAAAAAAAAAAACAAAAAAAAAAAAAACGGCAAAAAAAATTTTTTGTTTTAGGGCGGGAATTAGGGGTTTTTTTTGGGGGGGGGGGGAAAAAAAAAATTTCGTATAAAAGAATAACAAAAAAAAATTGTTGTTTTCGGTTAAAAATTGCCAAATTCCAAAAAAAAAAAAAAAAAAAAAAAAAAAAAAAAAAAAAAAAAAAAAAAAAACAACAAAACAAACACAAAACCCCAAACAAAAAAAAAAAAAAACACAAAAAAAAAAAAAAGGTAAACCCCAAAGAAAAATTCTTTTTTTAAGAAAAAATTTCCCCCAAAATTTCGGGGACTTTCCGCGTGGTTTAAACAATTCTTTTCCCCCCAGTTCCCCCCCAAAAAAAATTAGAATTGGGGTGGGGGGGGCCGGGGGAATTTTGTTTGGAAAAAAAAAAAGTTGTTAAAACACAAAAAAAAAAAAAAAAAACACAAAAAAAAAAAAAAAAAAAAAAAAAACAATTGTTTTGAAAAATTGTTTTGGTAAATTATTGGAAAAAAAAAAAAAAAAAAATAAGGTTATTTTCCATTTATTTGGGGGGGGGGTTTTGCCCCCCCAACAAAAAAAAAAAAAAAAAAAAGTTTTTTTCTGGCCATTTGGGGGGGGGGGGGGAACTTTTTTTTCTTTTTAACCCCAAAATTTTTCGGGGGACAAATTTTTATTGCAAAAATTTTAAACCCCCTTTACCTCGTCCCAACGTCAAAAAAGAAAGAAGGTATTAATTTAAAGGGTTCCAAATTTCCCTGGGGTGCTTCCCAAGATTGAAATTTTTTTTAAAATCAATGGTGGGGAACCCGAGGGTTTAGTCACCCAAAAAAAAAAAGGCCCCAAAGGTTTTGGGGGGGGGGTTTTTCCCACCGGGTGGTTTTACCCCTCCCACAAAGGCTTATTTTAATTGTTGGAGGGTGGGATTGTTGTCCAAAAACAAAAAGAGGGTGGTTCAAAACACTTTGGGGCACTAAAGTTGTTTAAAAATTTTTTTTTCCGTGTTAAATAAAGGGGGGGGGGGGGGGAAAGTGGGGTGAAAAACCCAAATTGTTTATTTTTCCCCAGGGGGCCCAAAAAAAAAAAAAAAAAAAAAAAGGCCCGCCCCAAACACCCCAGGGGTCCCCCCCACCCCACCGGGGTTTCCCCCAATTGGTGGGTCCATTCCGGAAATTTTTTTTGGGGGGGGGGGGGGGAAAACCCTCCCTTCTGGCTGGGTGGGCCCCCTGGGCAAAAAACAGGGGGGTTTTTTCAAGGTGGGGGCCAAGGAATTTTAACTTTACACTTTGGGAATCCTAGGGGGACACAAAAAAAAAAAAAAAAAAACAAAAAAAAAACAAAAACCCGGGGGGTCCCCCACAGGAAAAAAGGGGGGCCCCCAGGAAAAAAGTTTTCCCCAAATGTTTGTAATTTAACAAAAATGTATAATTGGGGGGGGGCCCCTGATTTTTTTTTTTTAAACAGAACCCTAATTTTTTCCCCCAAACCATTTTGGGGAAAATTGTTTTTTCTTGGGGGGGGATGGGGAAAAAAAATAAAAAAACAGGGGGAAAAAAAAAAAAAAAATTTTATAAAAAAAAAAAAAAAACCCCCCAAAAGAAAAAAAAAAAAACCAGGTGAAAAAAACCAAAAAAAAACATCAAACACAAAAGGGGCCGGATAAAAAATTTAAACAAATTTCCCCATTTTCATTATGTTTGGGGATGGTGTTTTCTTGGCTTTCGTGGGCCGGGGGCAAGGGTTGGTTACCCTTGGGGGGGGGACGGCAAGGGTTTTTCGTTAAAAAATTCCCGGAGAAAAACCCGCGTTTTCGGGGGAAAAAAAAAAAAAAAAACAAAAACAAAAAAAAAAACCTCCCACCCCCCCCCCCAACCAAAAGGGCGGGTGGGGCCGTTTTTTTTTGATTTTGGGTAAAGCCCAAGGGGGGAACCGGCCCCCCTTGGGCCATTTTTTTTTGGGGTTTTTTCTAGGGGAGAAAAAGGGTTGGTATGGGTGCCGGGTTTCGTTCAGGGGTAAAAAAAAAAAAAAAGCTATGGGAAAAAAAAAAAACAAACTAACTGGGGAAAAACAAAAAAAAAAAAAAAAACGTAAAAAAAAACTTGCCAAGGAGAAAAAAAAATTTTAAAAACAAAAAAAACAATTTTTTTTTTCCCCAAATTTGTCATTTTGGGCTTGGGGGTGTTTGGACTTTGGGCCAAAAAAAAAAAAAAAACCCGTTCCCCTTTAAAAGGGGGGAAAAATTTTCATGGGGGCAAAAAAAAAAAAAAACCCAAAAAACACCTTTTTAATTTTTTTTTACTTGGTTAAAAAGTTAAAAACAAAAAAAAAGGGGTGGGGGGGGGGGGAAGGGGGGGGGTGGTAATAAAAAAAAAAAGCAAAATTGGCCTTTATGGATCCCAAAAAAAAATTTGTTGAAAAAAAACATTTTGTTGGTTTGAGTTGTTTTTTTTGCTTTTAATTTTATTAAAAAAAAAAAAAAAACAAACAAATGTGCCTTTAAAAAAATTTAGTTGTTAAACAAGTCCTTTCCACAGGGAAATTCCCCCAGGGGGGGGGTTTTTTCAAAGGGGAAAAAAAAAAGCCGGCCCCATCAGGTTTTTTTTCAAGTACCTTTTATTTTTAATATGTTTTTTCCTCCAGGGGGGAAGGGCAAAAAGGGAAAGGGGGGGGGGGGGCGCCCGGCCCCAAAATTTTTTTTTTTTTCAGGGTTCCCCCCCCCAAGGGTTTTTCCCTTTATATGTGTTTTCCCCCAGGAAAAAAGGCGAAAGGGAAAGGGGGGGTGCCCCCCCCAAAACCCCCCATTTTTGGACGGTTTGCCCCAAGTTCCACCTTTTATTTTTTTATTTGTTGGTTTTTTCCAGGGGGGGAAACGGGGGGCAAAAAAAGGTAAAAAAGGGGGGGGGGGGGGGCGGCCGGGGCCCCCCCCATTTCAGTTCCCCCAAAAAAAAGGTTCCCTAAATAATTTTTGTTGTTCACCCAAGGGGGAAAACAGGGGCAAGGGTAAGTGCCCAAAAACCCCCCCATTTTTTGGGAGGTTTTTTTTTGTCCGTTTCCCCCAAAAAAAAAAAGGTTTTTTTCCTATTTTGGCGGTGTTTTTTTTTTTTCCCCCAGGGAAAAAGGGGCAAAGAGGCCAAAAAAACCCCCCAATGAGGGTTTTTCCCAAAAGGGGGTCCTAATAAATTGTTGGTTTTCCCCCCCACTTTTTTTTTTTTTAAATGGCATAAAGGAAAGGCCGGCCCCCATTTTTCAAGGTTTTTTTCCCCCCCAAGTTTTTTTCCCCTTATTATGTGGTGCCCCAAGAAAAGGCAAAAAAAAAAAAAAAAAGGAAAAAAGGGGGCCCAACCCCCAGGGGGAAAGGTTTTTTTCAAAAAGGGGAGTTCCCCCTACTGTGTTTCCCCCACAGGGGGGGGGGGAAAAAAGGCAAAGGGAAAAAAAAGGCCCCCCCACAACCCCATGAAGGGTTTTTTTCCTAGTTTCCCCTAAATGTAATTGTGGTTTTCCCCCAAGGAAAAAAAAAAAAAAAAAAAGCCAAAAGGGGGAAAAAAAAACAAAAGCCCCCCCCGCCCAAAAAAAAAAAAAAACCCGCAAATTTTTAGGGGTTCCAATTCCCTTTATTTAGGTGTTGCACATTTTTGGAAAAAGGGCCCCAAAAAGAAAAGGGCCCCCCCAAACCCCCATTGGGAAGTGTTTTCCCAAACGGGGGTTCCCCTATTGATGGTTGGTTTCCCCAGGGGAAACGGGGCAAGAAAGGGGGGGGGGGGGCTCAAAAGGGAGGGCCCAAAACCCCCATTTTGGGGAAGGGTTCCCTTAGGGGTCCCCTGTATTTTTTGTTGTTTTCTTCAGGAAGGGGGGGGGAAAGAAGGGCCCCAGCCCCATTTTTGGAGGTTTCCCCAAAATTCCCGTTTACTGGTTTTTCATTTTTTTGTGCTGGGGGGGGAACTTTCTTTTATTTGTTTTGTCTTGGTGGGGGGGGGACCATGGGGGGGGGGGCCAAGGAATCCAAAAAAAGTGGGGCCCAATTTATCATTAAAAAGGGGTTATAACTTTTAAATTTCCCCCCCCCCCCCCCCCACACCTTGTCGTTGAACCCAAAAGGAAAAAATCAAACGTTATCGGGATTTGATCAAAACCATTGCCCATTATTGGGGGGGAAATAATTGGCCCCCACCCCCTTTGGTGGGGAAAGGGGGAAAAAAAAAAAATTTTCGCCGGGGTGAATTTTGGGTTTTTTGTTGTGCCCCCATGGGGAGGGGGGCCAACGATTGTTTCCCAAAGGGGGGAAAATAAGGGGGGGAATTTTAATTAACCAAAAAAAAAAAAAAAAAAAAAAACCCAATTAGGAAAAAAAAAAAAAAAATGGATTGGGAGGGGGAAATAGGGTTTTCCCCAACCACACCAAAAAAGCGTTGGGTTTGAGGGGGGGGGGGACGGTAAAAAAAGGGATGGTTGCATTCCTTAATTGTAAGAAAATGGGGGGGGGGGGGGACCCCCCAAAACGTTATTCCCAACCCATTTTATTGGCAATCCCAAAAATGGTGGGGGGGGGGGGACGGAGCATTTTACGGGGGGGGGACGCGAAAAATTTGATTCTTGGGGATTCAGGTTTTTCCCCAAAAAAAACATTCGCCCAAAAAAAAAAAACAAAAAAAAAAAAAAAACCCCCGCCGTTTTTGCGTTTTTTGTTTATTTATATGGGCCTTTCATTGAAAAACGCAAAACCCCAAAATGGGTAAAAAAAATATCTATCGGGGTCTGGGGGGGTTCAAGGGGAACCGTGCCCCCAGGGGGGTTTTGGCTTAGGTCAGGTCCCAAAGATAAAACCAAAGACAAAAAAAAACAGAAAAAAAAAGCTTTTTTTACACTTTTTGAGTTTTCTTTAAGACCCCAAAAAAAAAAAAAAATCCCGCCCCTGGAAAAAACAAAAAAAACCCAAAATTTCCCCAAAAAAAAGTTGAAGAAATTAATTTTGGGAGGGGGTTTTTTTGTGGGAAAAAATTTTTGGGGCATTTTTTTTTACCCCAAAGGGGGGGGGTGGGGGGGGGGGGGGACGGCGGGCCAATTTTTCCCCCCCCCCCCCCCCCCCCCCCCCCCCTTTTTTTTTTTTACCCAAACCCCCCCCCCCCCCCCCCAATTTTTTTTCCCCCCCCCCCCCACGGTGTTACATGTTTTGGGGTTCTTGTTGTCCTTTTTTCCGTTTGTTACCCCTTTTCTTTTTTTCGTGGGAATTATTAAAAGGCCCCCCAAAAAAAAAAAAAAAAAAAACATGGTAAAACCATATAAAGGGGGTTTTAAAAAATTTCTAACCATTTTGCAAATTAGGAAAACAAAAAAAAAAAAAAACCATTTTTTTTTAAATGGTTTTTTTTCCAAGTAATGTTTTAACCCCACTCTTGTCAGGGAAAAAAGGGGGGGGGCTAACCCATTTCGTTTGTTCCCAAATGGGCAGGATTTTTCTAAATTTTCTTACAAAAAATCTATTTCCCAAAAAGGGCCAATCTTCGGGTAAAAATCCCCCCAGGGGGAATCTTGTTTATAAAAACAAAAAACTGTTTCAAGGAGGTATTAAAAAATTGTAAAAAAACCCCGATTAAATTTTTTTCTTAAACAAGGGGGGGGGGGGGAAAAATTTTTTTTTTTTTTTTCCCCATTTTTAACCCTTTGTTTTATATTTTTAACCCATTTTTTAGGTAAAAATTTTTGTCCAATTGTTTGTCCTTTTTTTAACTGTGGGAAACCGGGAACCCCCATTTTAAAACATTTTTGGGGTATTTTGTCTTTCTTTTACAAAAATTTTTAAAAAATTTTCCACACCCCCCCCCCCTTTAAAGGGTTTTGGCCCCAAACTTATTTGTTGGCCCAAAAAAACAAAAAACCCAAAACACAAAAAAAACCCCCGGGCATTTCTTTTTTTTTTACTTTTTTTAAGTTTTGGTTTTCCTTTGAATATTAAAAGGGAAAAACACAAAAAAAAAACCAAATTTAAAAACTTTGGTTGCAAAATTTTCTTTAATCTTAAAGGGGGGGGGGGCCTTTTTCTTAAGTTTTACCAACTCGGTGGCCAAAGTTGGGGTTTTTTTCACCTCCAAAGTTTGGGGAAGTTGGGGGAAAGGTTGGGGGGGGGTTTTGAGTAAAAAAGGGGAAAAAAAAAACAAAACCCGGGGGAAAAAACCATTACCACTTGGGGGCCACATTCAGGGGGGGGGGGGGGGGGAAAAAAAAAAACCCATTTTCCCCATTTTTACCGGTGCCTTTTCAGGGTTTTTTTTCCCCCTTCCGGCTCAAACCAAAAAGGCTTAGGGGGGGGAGTCCCCCAATTTTTTTTTTTAAACTGCTTAATTCGGGGTTTTTTTCCCCATAATCCGCAATTTTCTTGAAATAAAAAACAAAAAAAACAGTTTTCTTCCTTGGGCCCTTTTCTGGGGGTCCAATTTTGGGAAGGGATTTTTTTTCTTCCAAAAGGGAAAAAAAAAAAACCCCTGCCGATTTCCCCCCGCAATTCTCAATGTTTTCCTTTCCCAAAACCCATTTAATGGGGGGTTTTTATTCTTTTTTTTTCAAAAACCTTCTTTTTTTTTCCTTTTTTTTTTCCCGCCCGTTTCTTTTTCCCCCAAAAACAAAAAGGGCCCGGCAAAAAAAAGGGTTTGCGTTTTTCAAAAAACCCCCGTGGGAGGGGGTGGGGGGCGGTGGGGGGCGGGGGAAAATTTTTAGGGTTTTTTCCCAGGGGGGGGTGGGGGAGGGGGGTGTGGTTTTAAGGATTTAACTTTTTAAACAAAAAGGGAAAAAATATTTTTCCGGCATTAATTACAAAAAAAAAAAAAAAAAAAAAAAAAAAAAACCCAATTTTAACCTTTTTTTTGTATAAATTTGTTTTTTTTTTTCCCCCCTCAAATAAAATTTCCTTTTAAAACCCAAAAGTTCTGGTTTTACTTTTTTTCCCTCCGGCCCCCTAAAAATTTTGGGGAAGTTCGGTTTTTTAAATTTAAAAAAAAAAAAAAAACAACGTTAATTAAAAAGTTAGGGGGAAACCGGGGGGGGCAAAAGGGGGGTTTCCAACGGGGGGTTTTTATTTTTTTTGGGAAAATGGGGGTCTAGGTAAACTTGTTTCTAGTTAGTGTTTTATTGTAACAAAAAAAAAAAAATTTTTTAGGGGGCTTTTCCACTTTTTTTATTGGTTATTAAAACTTGGTTAAGGGAAAGGGGGTTTGGGGGGGGGGGGGGCGGGGGGGGGGGGGAGTGGGGGGGGGGGGGAAAAAATTTTTTTATAGGAGGGGGGGGGGGGGGGAGGGGGGGGGGGGGGAACAATTCGGAAAAAAAAAAAGGGTTTGGGGGGGGGGAGGGAATGGGGGGGGGGGGTGGGGGGGGGGGGGGGGGGGGGACCGTTTTTTTTTTTTATGGGGGGGAAACTTTCAATGGGTTTTTAAAAAAAAAAAAAAAAAAAAAAACAAAAGTGAAGGGGGGAAACATGCGGGCCCAAAAAAAAAAAAAAAAAAAGGGATGGGGGGAAAAACAAAAAACAAAAACCCCCCCCCCCCCAACTGCCTTCTTAGGGGGTTGCTTTTTTAAAACCCCCAGGCGGGGGGTCTGCCGGGCCCTAGGGCCCCTGCAGGCCCAGGGGTGGCACGGGGGGTTTTAAGGGGAAAAAATTTCGGCTAAAACCCTTTCTCCAAGTGGGACAGGGGGGTTCCAAAAAAAAAAAAAAAAAAAAAAAATTTTGAATTTTTTAATAGGGGTTTACAAAAAAGGGCCCTGGCGAATTTGACCAAAACGCCCCCAAGGGGGGGGGGGGGAACTTTTACCACCCCAAAAAACGTCCAAAAAAAAAAAAAAAAAAAAACCCCCACCCTTCTTTCCCTTTTCCCGTCTGGGTGGTGTGGGGGGACCGGGGGGAAAAAAAAAAAAAAAAAAAAAAAAAAAAAAAAAAAAAAAAAAAAACCCCATTTTTTGTTTTTTTTTGAAAAATTTTTTTCTATTTTGATAAAAAAAAAAATTCGGTGATTTTGGTTTTCGGTAAAATTTTTTGGGGGCCAATTTTTTTCCCAAGGAAAAAAAAACAAAAAAAGGTTTTTGTTTGTTTTTTTTTGGTTTTTTTTTAGTTACCAAAGGGGTTTTATACTTTTCTTAGAAACATTACAAAAACAATCGGGAAAATTCTTTTCAATTTTTAAAAAAAAAAAAAAACTTCTTTCCAGGGTTTTAAAAAAAAAAAATTGGATTGGGGACTTAGGTGTGGGGGAAACAAAAAATGGGTTTTTTAAAAAAAAAAAAAAAAAAAAAAAAAAAATGGTTGGGGGGGGGGAAAAAAATTTGGTTGTTATTTGTTGAAAAAAAAAAAAAAAAAAAAAAAAAAAAAAAAAAGGGTTTTTTTTATTTTTGTTTTTGGGTTTGGTTATGTGAAAGGTTGCATTCCGGATTTTTTTTTTTTTTTTTTTTTTTTTTTTTTTTTTTCGGATTTTTTTTCCGGGGGGATTTTAATTACCCCATTACTTTTAAAAAAAAAAAAAAAAAACCCGATTTTTCAACTTCAAAGGGGAGAAAAAGTTAAAACATTTAGGGGGGGGCCCAATCCCCTGGGCTCCAGGGGATAATTTAAACCCCTATGGGGGACTTTTGAAGCCGGGGGGGTGGACCCCCCCCACAAAATAAGCAAAAAACAAAGGCTAATTTCCCTGGTTATTAACCCTGAAAAAAAAAGGGGCTTATTAAATTTTGAAAAAAGGGTGGGGATGGCTTGTCCCCCAAATTAGGGGGGTTAAAAAAAAAAATTTTTTTTTTAAATACTTGGGGGAATAAAAAAAGTTTTTTTAAAATTTTATTTTATAAAGGGGGGGTGGCTCGGAGAATTCCCCCTCCCAGGGGGGGTGGGGTCCATAAAAAGCCATTCCATCGGTTTTTTTTTTTTCCCTAACAATCCCCATGTTGTTTTCCCCCCCCAATTTTTTTTCGAATTTGCCCGGTCCCTTTTCTTGGCTGGGGGGTGCCCCCCTTTTTTTCCCAAGAAAAAAATCAAAAAAAAAAGTTTGGGGCCAGGGGATACTTTTTTGTACACTTTTTGGGGGGGGGGACGTAAAAACCGGGGACAAAAGGGGGGCCCTCGAAGGAAAAGCCCAGGGAAAAAAACCCCCACTTCTTTTTTAATGAAAAAAAAAAAAGGGATTTTTATACAGGGCTTGGCACAATTTTTGTTTCCAATCAAAAACAAATTTTTTCCCGTTTTTTTTTCATGGGGACGGAAAGGGGAAAAAAAAAATAAATTTAATTTTTTTTAAATTTAATTTATTTAAAATTATTAAAAAGGGCACTGTTTGGGGAAAAAAAACAAAAAAAAAAAAAAACCCCCAGCCGAAAAAAATTTTAATATATCCAAAAAAAACTTCCATATGTTTTAAGGTTTTCCAAAAAATTTTAAAAAAAAAAAAAAAAAAAACAAAAAAAAAAAAAAAAAAAAAAAAAAAAAAGGGGGGGGGGGGGGTGGGGGGGGGGGGTTTGGGGGGGGGGGGGATTATTTTTTAAAAAGCCAAATTTGTTTCCTTTTTTCCTTAAAAAAAAAAAAATAACCATCGTTTGTTTTTTTGAAAAAAAAAAAAAAAAAAAAAAAAAAATGTTTGTGGGGGTTTTTTTTGTGTGTTTCTGGAATTTTTATAAAAAAAAAATTTTTTGGGGGTGGGGCACGTTAAAAAAATACAAAAATTGTTTTTTTTAGGGGGTTTTTTTCAGGGGGGGGTGTCCCCGGGGGGGAAAGGGGGAAAAAAACAATTTTGGGGGGCCAAAAACCCATGGGAGGGGGTTTTTGTTTTTGGTCCCTTTTATTTAAGTGGTCCCATCTGGTATTTTATGTTGTTCCCTAGGGGAGGCAAAAAAAAAAAACCCCGGGCTTAATTTTTTGGAGGTTCCCAAAAAAGGGTCCCCCTCGTAAAAATTTTGTTTTCCCACACAGGGGAAAGGCAACAAAGGGAGATTTTGGGGCGGGGGCCCCCCCGGATTTTTGGGGAAAGGGTTTCAAAAAAAAAAAAGGGGGGGGGGGGGGGTACCCTTGACCTGGTAATTTTGTTTTCCAACCCCCCAGGAAAAGCAAACAAGGGGAATTTTATTTGGCCGGCGGTTTTTGGAAGGGGTTTCCAAAAAAGGTTCCCCTTTTGTATTTTTGGATTTAAAAACCAGGAAAAATTGCCAAAAAAGGCGAAGATTTTTTGGCGCGGGATGGGTTTTCCAAAACAACAAAAAAGTCCCTTTTGGAATGTTTTTTTTACCCAGCGGAAAGCAAAAAAAGGGGGGGAAGCTTTATGCCGCGGATCTTGAGGGGTTTTAAAAAAAAAAGGGTCGCGGAAAATGGTTGTTTTCACCCCCCAAAAAAGGAAAAAAAAACAAAGAAGGGATGGCCGGCGATTTTTTTTTGAGGTTTTCAAAAAAAGGGGTCCCCTTGGTATTTTTTGGTTTTTCACCAGGGGGGGGAGCAAAGGGGGGGGGGAAAAAGCATTTTTTTTTGCGCCGGAATGAAGGGTTTTCCAAAAAAAAGTCCCCCCTGAATGGTTTGTTTTTCACCAAGGGAAAAAAAAAAAACAAGGAGGGGGGGGAATTTTTTGCCACCCGGGCCGATTAAAGGTTCCAAAAGTTCCCCCCATGGGTAATTTTTTTTGTTTTTTTTTCCCCCCAACCCCCCAGGAAAGGGCAAAAAATATTTGGGGGCCGCCGAATGGGGAAAAGGTTTTTCCCCAAAAGGGGTCCACCCTTGTTTTTATTGGTCATGTGGGAATTAAAAACAACGGGGTCCTGGTCACTTTGGTGGCCTTGGTGCCAGGAAAATTCCAAAAAAGTTGGGGGGGCAAAGGGTGGGGGGGGGGGGGGGGGGTGGTGGGGGGGGGGGGGGTGGGGGGGAACCCCCCTTAAAAAATTTACCTTTTCCTTCGTTGGGGGGGATTTAACAAAAAGGAAAAAAAACTCCCTTTTTTTTCGGGGGGGTCGGTTTCTCCTTCTTTGAAACGGGATTTTACAAAAAGGGATTTTTGGTTGCTTGTTTTTCAGCGGGAGGTGGGGAAACACATGGAATTGAATTTTTTTTTTTTACCAAGGGGGCTGCATTGAAATAAATTTGCCCAAAAAAACCTTTTCGGGGGCCAAGGCCCCAAAGGGTAAAAAGGGGCCCGTTGACCGTGGTTTGGGGGGGGCCATTTTTTGGGGAGGGGGGGCCCAAACAAAAGATTCCAGGGGGGGAAAATGGAAAAAAAATTTAAAAAAAGGGGGGGGACCATAGGAGGGAAAAAAAAAAATAAAAAACAGTGGGATTTTTTTTTTTTTGGGGCAAGGGATTTTAGGGGGGGGTCCCCCACAAAACTTTGAAGGGGCCGGTGGAGAGGGGGGGGTGGGGGGGGGGGGGGGGGGGGGGGGGACGGGTTTAAAAAAAAATTGGGTTTGCGGTGGGGGGAATGGGGTGGGGGAACAAAAAAAAACAATAAAACCATGTATTTTTTCACCCCCATTTTTTTTTTTTTTCTTTGGGGGCAAAAATTCCCCAATGGTGGGGACCCCCCCCGGAAAAAACAATTTTTTTTTTTAATTAAGGCCCGGCCGGGGGTGGGTAAAAAAAAATTGGTTTTTTTTCGGATTGATTTATATTTTCCGTAAACCCCACACAGCATGGGGGGTTGGTTTAAGTTATTAAAATATTTGGGGGCCCTTCTGGGACGGGGGGGGGGGGCAAAAAACAAAAAAATGTTAAAACCCCCAACCAAAAAAAAAAAAAAAAAAACAAAACTATTTTTTTTTCGGGGTTCCTCCTCCAAAGGGGAACGGGGGGGGCCCAGGTTTTTTGGGGGCCCCCGTCAGTCAAAGGGATAACTAAAAAAAAGGGGGAAAACCAAAATTCCCCAAAAAGTAAATGAAAAAAAAAATTTTAAAACTAATTTTTTTTGGTGGGGGCCTTTTTTTAACAAGCCCCGGGGGGGGGGGGGGGGGGGGGACAATTATTTTTTGTTTTTTTTTTTCCCCCTAAAAAATTTTTCCCCCCCACTTGTTTTATTTGGACTTTTTCTTGGGGTTTTCTCCGGTTTAAACTTGTTTTCCTTTTATGAATTATAAAAAGGGGCCGAAAAAAAAAAAAATCCAAAACAGTGGCCATAATGAGGGATTAAAAAAAAAATAAACAAAAAAAAAAAAAAAAACCTTAACTTTTCTTCTAAAAAATATAAAAAAAAAAAAAAAAACAAAGGGGGGGGGGGGGGGGGAAATTTTAAAAAAATGCATTTTTTAACAAAAGGGATAAAAAAAAAAAAAAAAGGTAAAATTTAATGGGGGGGGGGAGGGGGGGAAAAAAAAGGGGGGGAAAAAAAAAATATAGTGTTAAAAATTTGGAAGGGGGGGGGGGGGGGGAAAAAAAAAAAAAAAAATGGAAAAGGGGATGGTGTGGGGGGGGGGGGGAACCAAAAATTTCGGGGAAAAAAATAATTTCCTGGGGATTTTCATTAAATAAAACAAAAAGGGGGGTGGGGGGGCAAAGGTGGGGGGGGGGGGGGGGGGGGTGGGGGGGGGGGGGACCAAACAAAATTTGAAACAAAAATTAAAATTGAAAAAAAAAAAAAAAAAGGGACGGGGAAATAAAAAATTTTCTATTTGCGGGTTTTTTTTCAAAGACTAAAAAAAAAAAAAAAAAAAAAAAAAAAAAAAAAACAAAAAAAAAAAACAAAAACTGGGAAAATTTTTAAAAAAAAAAAAAAAAATTTGGTTTTTGGGGAGTTTTGCAACAGGGATTTTAGAAAAAAAAACAAAAAAAAAAAAAAAAAAAAAAAAACTACCCAAAAAATTCTAATTTTTAAGGGGGGGGGGGGGGGGGGGAAGGGATGCCATCTTTTTTTTTTCCCCATTGGGCAAAACCCAAATTTGTTTTTTTTCTTTTTTTTTTAAAACGGGGGGCCTGGGGAAGGGGGGAAAAACATGGGGGGGTGGGGGGGGGGGAACACTTTAAAAAACTTATCAAAGGTCGAAAAAACAAAAAAAAAAAAAAAAAAAAAAAAAAAAAAAAAAAAACAAGGCGGGGGGCTATGTTAAACATTTGGGGCCCTTTTTTTAAAAAAAACAAAAAATTTTTTTTTTTTTTTTTTTAACACAAAAAAAAAATGGTTTTTTTTTATTATTTTTTTTTTTACGGGTTTTTTCTTAAAAAAGAAAAATTTGATTCCCCCTTGGATTTAACAAGACACAAAAGGGAAAACCCAAAAAAAAAAAAAAAAAATTTTGCAATTCCCAATTTAAAACGAAAACCGGAAGCTGAAAAAAAAATTACTTTGGAAAAGGGGAAAAAAGTTTTTTTCGATTGCTTAAAAAAAAAAAAAAAGGGGGGGGGGGGGGGGGGGGTGGGACGATTTAACAAAAAAAAAAAAAAAAAAAAGGAATAATTTGGGGGGGGTGTGGGGGAAAACAAAATAAAGTTTGTTTTGGGGTGGCCCCACTTAGGGAAAAAAAAACACCACAAAAAACAAAAAAAAAACGCCATTTTTGGGTGGAAATAAAAAAAAAAAAAAAGTTTTGGGGGGGGGGGGGGAAAAGGGGAACAAAAAAATTTAAAAACTTTTGGAGGTGGGGGTTGGTTATTTTTGCCGGGGAAAGGGAGGAGGGGGGGGGAAAAAACGGGAGGGGGGAGGGGCCCAAAAAAAAACAAAAACCAGCAAAAAAAAAAAGGGTGGGGGTTTTTGGCCCAGGGGGGGGATGGGTTGGGGCGGGGGGATGAACTTCCCAACGGAATTTGGGTTTTGTAAAGCGGGGGGGACCCCGGGGGGGGGGGGGGGGAAAACCCCCCAAATTATTTTTGGGCCCCAAATTGGGGGGGGGGGGGGGGACGAAAAAAAAAAAAAAAGGTTTTTTTTTTTTTTCCCGGGGGGGACAAAAGGGGGGTTGTAATGGGAAAGGCGAAGGTTCTAACCATAAGGGGGGGGGAAAACCATGCTTTACTGAAAAATGGAAATTTTTCCAAAAAGAAATTTCTCTTTCCCCTATAGGTTTTTTCCAAAAAAAAAAATTGGGCCTCCTTGGATTTATTTTTTTCGATTGTGAAGCAAAAGAATTTTTTGTTTTTTCGGTCTTTACCACCCCTTGTTGTTTTTTGAATTTTTCCCCCAAACAAAACCTAGGGATTCCAGGCTTTAATTTGTTACTTTTTTTTTTTTTTTTGGGGATTTTTTTCCAATTTTTTTCCAACCCCCAAAAAACGGTATTACCCACTGGACTTAATCCATAAACAAAAAAACCAAAAAAAAAAAAAAAAACACAAAAAAAAAAAAAAAAAAAACAAAAAAAAACCCACTTTTAAAAAAAAAAACTAAAAAAAAAAAACAAAAAAAACGGGCCCCCCAACCCCCAAAAAAAAAAAAAAAAAAAGCCCAATTTGGGGGGCCTGTTAAACCCAAACAAAATGGAAAAACTTAAACCGGTTTTTTTTTTTTTCTTTTGGCAAAGATTTTTTACAAAAATAAAAACGGGGGAATGGGCCTTAGCAATTTTAATGTTTTAGCCAGGGGGGGGGGAACTTTTTCCCCCTGGGGAAGGGGGGGCCCTTGGAAAAACGTAAAAAAAAAAAAAAAAAATTTGAAAAAAAAACAAGGGGGGGGGGCACCCCAACAACTGGGGGGTCAAAAAAACTCTGGGGGGGGAATGGGGGGAACAAAAAAAAAAAAAAAAAAACAAAAAAAAAAAAAAACCCCAAAGAAAAAAAACCAAAAAAAAAACAAAACAAAAACAACCTTTTTGGCGGAAATAAAAAAACAAACATTTTTGGCCCCATTTTTCTTTTTAAAAAAAAAAACAAAACCCCCCCCAGGGAAAAAACAAAAACAAAAAAACAGTGGCCGGCAATTCGGGGAAACGGGGGGGGAAAAGGGGGGGGGGGGGGGGGGGAAAAACCAAAAAAACAAAAAAAAAAAAAAAAAAACAAAAAAACTGGATTTGTCTAGGAGAAAATATTTTTTTTTTTTTCCCCCCTTTGCCGGGGCTTTTCTGTGGGCGAAGGGTGTTATGGGGAACTCTAGAGGGGTTTTTTTGGTAAAAAATTCCCCCAAACCCCCCCCCCCCCCCCCCCCCCGCGGGCGCGTAGCTAATGCGACAAACCACTCACAGAAAAAGGAGGAATGAAAGCAGAGGGAAAACGATGAAACGGGCGCAACACACAACAACGCAGACTCACAGACACCGCACATCGAAACTCCAATTCCCACAAACAAGCTACAACAACACATAATCAGACCCACACCACTAACCCGGCAGCGATCGAAGCACTAGTCTCGAAGAGAACAACACCCCCACGAGCAATTGAGAACCACGCCACACCGTACAAAAAACAACATACGCCACACCCCCATGTAGACGTAGACACGACATAAACAATAAACACGCAAGACTTACAAGGTAAGCCCCCTCCCCCCCCCAGCCTATGAGCAATGGCACCGAGCAAAAGTACTAAAGAGTCAAGAGCATGAGATCCTAATCTGGCGTTACCCCAACTCACTCCGTTTTCACTTCACATTCAACCTCGGTGTCATTCGCGAAATGTCTCCCGCCAAGGTGGATTTTCAGTGGATCAAAGAGGTGGAAATTGCGTAGTGATAAGTCGGGGCTGTAAGGATGTTCCAGAACCTCCCGCCTTAGTTGGTTATTTTCTCCTGA
>JACEFZ010001903.1:152500-257662 GCA_014155875.1 Cepaea nemoralis | reverse complement strand
ACATCACAGTCAACACAAGCATTTTTGCTGTAGTGATCTCTTGGCAAGTTTACGTTCAGTAGTTTGCCATTGATTTCTGAACCACCGGCACCGATACCAACGCAAAACCAATGCAACGTGGTCTGCTGCCAAATCGCACGCAGCTGTGTTTCGAACGCGGGTACACGGGATTACGAACCACGTCCGTAACCACATTACCACGGAGCCCGGCATTTATTCCAGTGCCACGTCTTATTCTAAGGTATACAGTTGACCATTATTATGATGTACTCTTCCACGTAGGTGTACATTGCACTCTTATTCCCTGTGTTTATTTATCATCCTTGCCGGTCTCCCTGGTCTAGACGTTACACGACTTTCTCCGTAATTCCGTATACTCTCATGAGTAACGTGACGTGCGAGAGAAGTGGTAGCGGTTCTCTCCGCGTCGGTAATTTACGGGGTATGTGAGCCGGTCGCTCAGAAAGCAATGGCAAACTACTGAGCGTAATCTTGCCAAGAAATCAACAATCAGCTGATAGATGTTGATGTTGACAGCGATGTCCTGTAAAGGATATGCGAAAAAATATTAGCATCCTTAGAGTGTGTTGTTCTTTGTGATGTGTTGTTTCTTATGATATGTCATTACTTGAGATGTGTAGTGTGTGTGTGGAGAGAGTGATTGAGCGAGAAATGATAGGAGAATGTGTCAGTGCATGCATTCGTACGTGTATGTGTGAGAGTGGGTGAGGGAGTGTGTGCGTGCGTGCGTGCATGCGTTCATGCGTATGTGTATGTGTGAGAGAGTGTGATTGAGAGAGTGAGTGTGTGTGTGTGTGTGAAGGATTGTGTGTGAGAGTGAGACAGTGCGAGAGTTGATGTGTTAGTGTGTGTGTGTGTGTGTGTGAGCGCGCATGCGTGTGAGTGTGTGTATATGAAAGGATACAGAGAGAGAGAGAGAGAGAGAGAGAGAGAGAGAGAGAGAGAGAGAGAGAGAGAGAGAGAGCTGAGCAGATGCATGTCATGTAACACGCATGTTATGTAACACGCGAATCCGTATGTTTGTGTTTTCTCATCTGTCATATTATCAGTTAAATATCATTTGATTTTATCATGTACTAGCTGACCCGGCCCGGCTTCGCCCAGACTCTGGTGGGGAGCATCTCATTTAATTCATATAAGTAGTCATATAAGTTCTCGTTCCCGTTACCGACTATCTGTCTGTCTGTCTGTCTGTCTGTCTGTCTGTCTGTCTGTCTGTCTGTCTGACCCGGCCCGTCTTCGCCCAGACTCTGATGGGGAGCATCTCATTTAATTCATATAAGTAGTCATATAAGTTCCCGTTCCGACTATCTATCTGTCTGTCTGTCTGACCCGGCCCGGCATCGCCCAACTCCTGGTGGGGAGCATCTCATTTAATTCATATAAGTAGTCATATAAGTTCCCGTTCCCGACTGTCTGTCTGTCTGTCTGTCTGTCTGTCTGTCTGTCTGTCTGTCTGTCTGTCTGTCTGTCTGTCTGTCTGTCTGTCTATCTATCTATCTGTCTGTCTGTCTGACCCGGCCCAGCCCATGGTGGAGAGCATCTCATTTAAATTATATAAGTAGTCATATAAGATCCCGTTCCCGACTATCTGTCTGACTGTCTGTCTGTCTTGGGTAAATGTAGGAGGGAGGAGGAAGAGGGAGGTGGAGGAGGGAAGAGGAGGGAGGAGGAGGGAGGAGACAGGAGGAGTAGGGAGGAATAGGAGGGAGGAGGAGGGATTAGGAGGAGGAGGGAGGAGTAGGGTGGAGGAGGAGGCGAGGAGGAGGGAGGAGGAAGAGGGAGGAGGAGGGAGAAGGAGGGAGGAGGAGAACGCAGGAGGAGAAGGGAGCAGGAGGAGGAGAGGGAGGAGGAGGGAGAGGAGGAGGAGGGAGGAGGAGAGAGTAGGAGGAGGGAGGAGGCGGAGGGAGAAGGAAGAGGGAGGAGGAAGAGGGAGAAGGAGGAGGGAGAAGGAGGAGAAGGAGGGGGAGGAGGAGGAGGGAAGAGGAGGAGGGGAGGAGGAGGAGGGAGGAGGAGGAATGTGAAGGGAGGAGGAGGGAGGAGGTAGAGGAGGAGGAGGAGGAGGGAGGCGGAGAGAGGAGGAGGAGGGAGGAGGAGGAAGAGGGAGGAGGAGGAATGTGAAGGGAGGAGGGGGGAGGAGGTAGAGGGAGGAGGAGGGAGGAGGAGGAGGTAGAGGGAGGAGGAGGAGGAGGAGGAGGGAGGAGGCGGAGAGGAGGAGGAGGAGGAGGAGGGAGGAGGAGGAGGAGGAAGGAGGAGGAGGGAGGAGGAGGAGGAGGAGGAAGAAGGAGGAGGAGGGAGGAGGAGTGGTGAGGAGGAGGGAGGAGGAGGAGGAGGAGAGGAGGAGGAGGAGGGAGAGGAGGAGGGAGGAGGAGGAGGAATGTGAAGGGAGGAGGAGGGAGGAGGAGGAGGAGGAGTGAGGAGGAGGAGAGGGAGGAGGAGGAAGGAGGAGGGGGAGGAGGGAGGAGAGGAGGAGGGAGGAAGAAGGAGGAGGAGGGAGAAGGAGGGATGAGGAGGAGGAGGGAGGAGGAGGAAGAGGGAGGAGGAGGAATGTGAAGGGAGGAGGAGGTAGAGGGAGGAGGAGGGAGGAGGAGAAGGGAGGAGGAGGGATGAGGAGGAGGGAGGAGGAGGAAGAGGGAGGAGGAGGAATGTGAAGGGAGGAGGAGGGAGGAGGTAGAGGGAGGAGGAGGAGGAGGGAGGAGAAGAAGCAGAGGGAGGAGGAGGAAGGAGGAGGGGGAGGAGGGAGGAGGAGGAGGGAGGAAGAAGGAGGAGGAGGGAACAGGAGGGATGAGGAGGAGGAGGGAGGAGGAAGAGGGAGGAGGAGGAATGTGAAGGGAGGAGGAGGGATAGGGAGGAGGGGGAGGGGAAGAGGAAGAGGGTAGGAGGAAGAGTGGAGAGGAGGAGGGAGGAGGTAGAGGGAGGAGGAGGAGGGAGGAAAAGGGAGGAGGGAGGAGGAGAGAGGAGGAGGTAGGAGGAGGAGGAAGAGGGAGGAGGAGGGAGGAGAAGGAAGGAGGAGGAAGAAGGAGGAGGAAGAGGGAGGAGGATGGAGGAGGGAGAGGGAGGAAGAGGGAGGAGGAGGAAGGAGGAGGAAGAGGAAGGAGGAGGAAGAGGGAGGAGGAGGAAGAGGGAGGAGGAGGATGGAGGAGGGAGAGGGAGGAGGGGAAGAGGAAGAGGGTAGGAGGAGGAGGGGAGAGGAGGAGAAGAAGGGAGAAGGAGGAGGAGAAGGAGGAGGAGGGAGGAGGAGGGGAGAGGAGGAGGGAGGAGGCAGAGGGAGAAGAAGGAAGGAGGAGGAGGAAGGAGGGAGAGGAAGGAGGGAGAATGAGGAGGGGAGGAAGGAAAGGGAGGTGGAAGAGGAGGAGGAGGAGGAGGAAGAGGTAGGGGGAGGAGGAGGTAGAGGGAGGAGGAGGAGGAAGGAAAGGGAGGAGGAAGAGGAGGAGAAGGGAGGAGGAGGGTGGAGGGAGGAGGAGGAGGAGGGGGAGGAGGTAGGAGGAGGAAGAGGGAAGAGGGAGAAGAAGGGAGAAGAGGAGGGAGGATGATGAGGGAGAAGGAGGCAGGAGGAGGAGGAGGGAGGCAGGAGGAGGAGGGATGAGGAGGGAGAGGGAGGAGGAGGGAAGATGAGGGAGGAGGCGGAGGGAGTAGGAGGGAGGAGGATGGAGGAGGAGGGGAGAGGAAGAGGGAGAAGGAAGAGGGAGAAGAGGAGGGAGGAGGGAGAGGGATGAGAGGGAGGAGGAAGAGGAGAAGGGTGGAGGGAGGAGGTAGAGGGAGGAGAAGAGAGGAGGAGAGAGTTCGCCATTCCGAATTCATACTCGTCTAGTTCTTCCCTTCTACACGACTGTAGATAACTTCCTTACACATAAAAAGATGAATTGTTATTGATATTGCCGTGGCATGGAGGAATATCAGCAGCAGAGTTGATCCAAAAAACCAAAGACTGAGATCTACGGAGAGCCATGAACGCCTACGCCAGCCGGCACGGCACTTGATGATGATGATTGCCGTGTGACGATTCTGTGTAGTCACGTCATTTTCTTCCCTTTCCCTAGCGTTTTGGTTCGGGGATTCTTTCATCATCATCATCATATATTTACGTACGTATTTTGGGAGGGGGAGGAGGGAGGAGGAGGAAGAAGAAAAAAAACTATGACAGTTGACAGCTCTGGAATGAAAGGAAGGCGTGTAGAAAATTTCATCTCAATCGGATGGGCCGTTCGCGAACAAATAAAGGACATACATATTTACATACATACATATATACATACATACACTTTGTTTTATAGATATAGACTAGCTGACCCGGCCCGGCTTCGCCCAGTCCTTGGTGGGGAGCATCTCATTTAATTCATATAAGTAGTCATATAAGTTCCCGTTCCCGACTGTCTATCTGTCTGTCTATCTGTTTGTCTATCTGTCTGCCTGACCCTGCCCGGTTTCGCCCAGTCCCTGGTGGGGAGCATCTCATTTAATTCATATAAGTAGTCATATAAGTTCCCGTTTCCGTTACCGACTGTCTGTCTGTCTGTCTGTCTGTCTGTCTGTCTGTCTGTCTGTCTGACCCGGCCCGGCATCGCCCAGCTCCTGGTGTGGAGCATCTCATTTAATTCATATAAGTAGTCATATAAGCTCACGTTCCCGTTCCCGACTATCTATCTGTCTGTCTGTCTGTCTATCTGTCTGTCTATCTGTCTGATCCGGCCCGGCTTCGCCCAGCCCCTGATGGGGAGCATCTCATTTAATTCATATGAGTAGTCATATAAGTTCCCGTTCCCGACTGACTGTCTGTCTGTCTGTCTGTCTATCTGTCTGTCTGTCTGTCTGTCTGTCTGTCTAATCATTTATTGGTTGCAGTTAGAACAACCTTAGATAAACGAAGACCAACTTGGTAATATATTAACTTGGATAAATGGAGCAGCGGCAGCAGCAGCAGAAGAAGAAGAAAAAGGAGGAGTAGGAGCTGGGAGGAGGAAGAGGGAGGAGGAGGGAGGAGGAGGAGAAAGAGAGAAGAGGAGGATGGAGGAGGGAGAGGGAGGAGGGGGAGGAGAAGAGGAAGAGGGTAGGAGGTGGAGGAGGGGAGAGGAGGAGGAGGAGGAATATAACGCATATGCCTGTAGATTTAATAATGGCTGAGGTTGTTCCATGTCTTCTTAGAGTTGGCGACAGTGTAAAGAAATATAAAATCTTCAAACTTGATAGAGATAAGGTAACTATTATTTATTCATTCTTTAAGCAAAAAAAGATGAGTTACAATGTTATGCATTATGCATTATTTTTATGAAAACTTTGAAAATGCCTTACAGATTGTATCATTATTTATTATAACTCATATGCCGGTACATAACTATGGACAAAGAGTTTATAAATCTTTGAAAACGATGCCACAATATGACTATAAGTTATACAGAAAAGTTATGCCCCTTGAAATAACTTTTACAGAGTTAAGTCCCCTGAGATATATGAAATTATAATGAAAAATGAAATAATTTTGGGTAAGCAGCCGATTTCAGTGGGCTGCGCTGGAATGAAAGGAAGACGTGTAAAAAATTTCATCTCAATGGGATGGGCCGTTCGCGAGCGCATTAGGGACATATAGACAGACAGACAGACGGACGGAGATCGCCTTTTATATATAAGATATACCCATCCATGTTGGGTTTTCCTCTTGTCCGCTTACTCGTTAGGCCTCCCTCCATATACATCTTTTCCAGACTCTACACGCCCAAAGTATTTCATTTCCCTCACTTTCGTTTGTCTTAATAACCACATTTCTTTGACAATGAATCCCTGTTGAACGGTTCAGTGTGTTCTCTATTTCGCCCATGCAGGAGGAGGAGAGGGAGGAGGAGGGAGGAGGAGGAGAGAGTAGGAGGAGGGAGGAGGCGGAGGGAGAAGGAAGAGGGAGGAGGAAGAGGGAGAAGGAGGAGGGAGAAGGAGGGGGAGGAGGAGGAGGAAAGAGGAGAAGGGGAGGAGGAGGAGGGAGGAGGAGGAATGTGAAGGGAGGAGGAGGGAGGAGGTAGAGGGAGGAGGAGGAGGAGGGAGGCGGAGAGAGGAGGAGGGAGGAGGAGGAAGAGGGAGGAGGAGGAATGTGAAGGGAGGAGGGGGGAGGAGGTAGAGGGAGGAGGAGGGAGGAGGAGGATTAGGAGGAGGAGGGAGGAGTAGGGTGGAGGAGGAGGCGAGGAGGAGGGAGGAGGAAGAGGGAGGAGGAGGGAGAAGGAGGGAGGAGGAGAACGCAGGAGGAGAAGGGAGCAGGAGGAGGATAGGGAGGAGGAGGGAGAGGGAGGAGGAGGGAGGAGGAGGAGAGAGTAGGAGGAGGGAGGAGGCGGAGGGAGAAGAAAGAGGGAGGAGGAAGAGGGAGAAGGAGGAGGGAGAAGGAGGAGAAGGAAGAGGGAGGAGGAAGACGGGGAGAAGGATGATGGAGAAGGAGGAGAAGGAAGGGGGAGGCGGAGGAGAGGAAGAAGAGGAGGGAGGAGGATGGAGGGAGGAGGATGCAACTGTGAAGGGAGGAGGAGGGAGGGAGGTAGAGGGGAGAGGAGGAGGAGGGAGGCTGGATAGGAGGACGGCGGGAGGAGGAGGAAGAGGGAGGAGGAAGGAATGTGAAGGGAGGAGGGGGATGAGGTAGAGAGGAGGAGGAGGGAGGAGGAGGAGGTAGAGGGAGGAGGATGGAGGAGGAGGAGGGAGGAGGGAGGGAGTGAGGAGGGAGAGGCGGAGGTTGGAGGAGGAGGAGGAGGAAGGCGGAGAGGGGGAGGAGGAGGAGGAGGGAGGAAGAAGGAGGAGGAGGAGGAGGAGTGATGTAGGAGGAGGGAGGAGGAGGGCAGGTACGGAGGGAGGAGCGAGGAATGAGGAGGAGGAGGAGGAGGAAGCGGGAGGAGGAGGACGGAATGTGAAGGGGAGGATGGAGGGAGGAGTTAGAATGAGGAGGAGGAGGAGGAGGAGGAGTGAGGAGGAGGAGAGGGAGGAGGAGGAAGGAGGAGGGGAGGAGGGAGGAGGAGGAGGGAGGAAGAAGGAGGAGGAGGGAGAAGGAGGGATGAGGAGGAGGAGGGAGGAGGAGGAAGAGGGAGGAGGAGGAATGTGAAGGGAGGAGGAGGTAGAGGGAGGAGGAGGAGGGAGGAGGAGAAGGGAGGAGGAGGGATGAGGAGGAGGAGGAGGGAGGAGGAGGGAGGAGGAGGAAGAGGGAGGAGGAGGAATGTGAAGGGAGGAGGAGGGAGGAGGTAGAGGGAGGAGGAGGAGGGAGGAGGAGGAGTGAGGAGGAGGAGAGGGAGGAGGAGGAAGGAGGAGGGGAGGAGGGAGGAGGAGGAGGGAGAAGAAGGAAGGAGGAGGAGGAAGGAGGGAGAGGAAGGAGGGAGAATGAGGAGGGGAGGAAGGAAAGAGAGGTGGAAGGGGAGGAGGAGGGAGGAGGAAAGAGGTAGGGGGAGGAGGAGGTAGAGGGAGGAGGAGGAGGAAGGAAAGGGAGGAGGAAGAGGAGGAGAAGGGAGGAGGAGGGTGGAGGGAGGAGGAGGAGGGAGGAGGTAGGAGGAGGAAGAGGGAAGAGGGAGAAGAAGGGAGAAGGAGGAGGGAGGATGATGAGGGAGAAGGAGGCAGGAGGAGGAGGAGGGAGGCAGGAGGAGGAGGGATGAGGAGGGAGAGGGAGGAGGAGGGAAGATGAGGGAGGAGGGGGGAGGAGGCGGAGGGAGTAGGAGGGAGGAGGATGGAGGAGGAGGGGAGAGGAAGAGGGAGAAGGAAGAGGGAGAAGGAGGAGGGAGGAGGGAGAGGGATGAGAGGGAGGAGGAAGAGGAGAAGGGTGGAGGGAGGAGGTAGAGGGAGGAGAAGAGAGGGGAGAGAGTTCGCCATTCCGAATTCATACTCGTCTAGTTCTTCCCTTCTACACGACTGTAGATAACTTCCTTACACATAAAAAGATGAATTGTTATTGATATTGCCGTGGCATGGAGGAATATCAGCAGCAGAGTTGATCCAAAAAACCAAAGACTGAGATCTACGGAGAGCCATGAACGCCTACGCCAGCCGGCACGGCACTTGATGATAATGATTGCCGTGTGACGATTCTGTGTAGTCACGTCATTTTCTTCCCTTTCCCTAGCGTTTTGGTTCGGGGATTCTTTCATCATCATCATCATATATTTACGTACGTATTTTGGGAGGGGGAGGAGGGAGGAGGAGGAAGAAGAAAAAAAAACTATGACAGTTGACAGCTCTGGAATGAAAGGAAGGCGTGTAGAAAATTTCATCTCAATCGGATGGGCCGTTCGCGAACAAATAAAGGACATACATATTACATACATACATATACATACATATTTACATACATACACTTTGTTTTATAATATAGACTAGCTGACCCGGCCCGGCTTCGCCCAGACTCTGGTGGGGAGCATCTCATTTAATTCATATAAGTAGTCATATAAGTTCTCGTTCCCGTTACCGACTATCTGTCTGTCTGTCTGTCTGTCTGTCTGTCTGTCTGTCTGTCTGTCTGTCTGTCTGTCTGACCCGGCCCGTCTTCGCCCAGACCTCTGATGGGGAGCATCTCATTTAATTCATATAAGTAGTCATATAAGTTCCCGTTCCGACTATCTATCTGTCTGTCTGTCTGACCCGGCCCGGCATCGCCCAACTCCTGGTGGGGAGCATCTCATTTAATTCATATAAGTAGTCATATAAGTTCCCGTTCCCGACTGTCTGTCTGTCTGTCTGTCTGTCTGTCTGTCTGTCTGTCTGTCTGTCTGTCTGTCTGTCTATCTATCTATCTATCTGTCTGTCTGTCTGACCCGGCCCAGCCCATGGTGGAGAGCATCTCATTTAAATTATATAAGTAGTCATATAAGATCCCGTTCCCGACTATCTGTCTGACTGTCTGTCTGTCTTGGGTAAATGTAGGAGGGAGGAGGAAGAGGGAGGTGGAGGAGGGAAGAGGAGGGAGGAGGAGGGAGGAGACAGGAGGAGTAGGGAGGAATAGGAGGAGGAGGAGGGATTAGGAGGAGGAGGGAGGAGTAGGGTGGAGGAGGAGGCGAGGAGGAGGAGGAGGAAGAGGGAGGAGGAGGGAGAAGGAGGGAGGAGGAGAACGCAGGAGGAGAAGGGAGCAGGAGGAGGAGAGGGAGGAGGAGGGAGAGGAGGAGGAGGAGGAGAGAGTAGGAGGAGGGAGGAGGCGGAGGGAGAAGGAAGAGGGAGAAGGAGAGGAGAAGGAGGAGAAGGAGGGGAGGAGGAGGAGGGAAGAGGAGGAGGGGAGGAGGAGGAGGGAGGAGGAATGTGAAGGGAGGAGGAGGAGGAGGTAGAGGAGGAGGAGGAGGAGGGAGGCGGAGAGAGGAGGAGGAGGGAGGAGGAGGAAGAGGAAGGAGGAGGAATGTGAAGGGAGGAGGAGGGAGGAGGTAGAGGGAGGAGGAGGAGAGGAGGAGGTAGAGGGAGGAGGAGGAGGAGGAGGAGGAGGAGGAGGAGGGGGAGGAGTGAGGAGGAGGAGGAAGAAGGAGGAGGAGGGAGGAGGAGTGGTGAGGAGGAGGGAGGAGGAGGAGGAGGAGGAGGAGGAGGAGGAGGAGGGAGGAGGAGGAGGAGGAGGAGGAGGAATGTGAAGGGAGGAGGAGGGAGGAGGTAGAGGGAGGAGGAGGAGTGAGGAGGAGGAGAGGGAGGAGGAGGAAGGAGGAGGGGGAGGAGGGAGGAGGAGGAGGGAGGAAGAAGGAGGAGGAGGGAGAAGGAGGGATGAGGAGGAGGAGGGAGGAGGAGGAAGAGGGAGGAGGAGGAATGTGAAGGGAGGAGGAGGTAGAGGGAGGAGGAGGGAGGAGGAGAAGGGAGGAGGAGGGATGAGGAGGAGGGAGGAGGAGGAAGAGGGAGGAGGAGGAATGTGAAGGGAGGAGGAGGGAGGAGGTAGAGGGAGGAGGAGGAGGAGGAGGGAGGAGGAGGAAGGAGGAGGGGGAGGAGGAGGAGGAGGAGGAGGGAGGAAGAAGGAGGAGGAGGAAAGGAGGGATGAGGAGGAGGAGGAGGAGGAGGAAGAGGGAGGAGGAGGAATGTGAAGGGAGGAGGAGGGATAGGGAGGAGGGGGAGGGGAAGAGGAAGAGGGTAGGAGGAAGAGTGGAGAGGAGGAGGGAGGAGGTAGAGGGAGGAGGAGGGAGGAAAAGGGAGGAGGGAGGAGGAGGAGGGAGGAGGTAGGAGGAGGAGGAAGAGGGAGGAGGAGGGAGGAGAAGGAAGGAGGAGGAAGAAGGAGGAGGAAGAGGGAGGAGGATGGAGGAGGAGAGGGAGGAAGAGGGAAGGAGGAGGAAGAGGAAGGAGGAGGAAGAGGGAGGAGGAGGAAGAGGGAGGAGGAGGATGGAGGAGGGAGAGGGAGGAGGGGAAGAGGAAGAGGGTAGGAGGAGGAGGGGAGAGGAGGAGAAGAAGGGAGAAGGAGGGAGGAGGAGAAGGAGGAGGAGGGAGGAGGAGGGGAGAGGAGGAGGGAGGAGGCAGAGGGAGAAGAAGGAAGGAGGAGGAGGAAGGAGGGAGAGGAAGGAGGGAGAATGAGGAGGGGAGGAAGGAAAGGGAGGTGGAAGAGGAGGAGGAGGGAGGAGGAAAGAGGTAGGGGGAGGAGGAGGTAGAGGGAGGAGGAGGAGGAAGGAAAGGGAGGAGGAAGAGGAGGAGAAGGGAGGAGGAGGGTGGAGGGAGGAGGAGGAGGTAGAGGGAGGAGGAGGGAGGAGGTAGGAGGAGGAAGAGGGAAGAGGGAGAAGAAGGGAGAAAGAGGAGGGAGGATGATGAGGGAGAAGGAGGCAGGAGGAGGAGGAGGGAGGCAGGAGGAGGAGGGATGAGGAGGGAGAGGGAGGAGGAGGGAAGATGAGGGAGGAGGCGGAGGGAGTAGGAGGGAGGAGGATGGAGGAGGAGGGGAGAGGAAGAGGGAGAAGGAAGAGGGAGAAGGAGGAGGGAGGAGGGAGAGGGATGAGAGGGAGGAGGAAGAGGAGAAGGGTGGAGGGAGGAGGTAGAGGGAGGAGAAGAGAGGAGGAGAGAGTTCGCCATTCCGAATTCATACTCGTCTAGTTCTTCCCTTCTACACGACTGTAGATAACTTCCTTACACATAAAAAGATGAATTGTTATTGATATTGCCGTGGCATGGAGGAATATCAGCAGCAGAGTTGATCCAAAAAACCAAAGACTGAGATCTACGGAGAGCCATGAACGCCTACGCCAGCCGGCACGGCACTTGATGATGATGATTGCCGTGTGACGATTCTGTGTAGTCACGTCATTTTCTTCCCTTTCCCTAGCGTTTTGGTTCGGGGATTCTTTCATCATCATCATCATATATTTACGTACGTATTTTGGGAGGGGGAGGAGGGAGGAGGAGGAAGAAGAAAAAAAAAACTATGACAGTTGACAGCTCTGGAATGAAAGGAAGGCGTGTAGAAAATTTCATCTCAATCGGATGGGCCGTTCGCGAACAAATAAAGGACATACATATTTACATACATATATACATACACTTTGTTTTATAGATATAGATATAAACTTATGTACATTACTGTAGTTTGAGTGAGAGAGTCAGTGAGTGTGAATGAGAGACAGAATGAGTGAGCATGAGAGTGAATGTGTGTGTGTGTGTGTGTGTGTGTGTGTGTGTGTGTGTGTGTGTGTGTGTGTGTGTGTGTGTGTGTGTGTGTGTGTGTGTGTGCCTTCTCTGTGTGTATCTCTGTGTGTGGGAGCATCACTATGTTTACGTCACATACTTTTTATGTACACATTTTTCTCCATGTTTAACATTTTTATGAGACTGCTCATGACAATTGTCAGTGTATGTGTGTGAGTAAAGTGTGGGAGTTTGTTCATACTAGTTTCAATGCTAACGTGAGACATTTTGTATGTGTCTAGATGTGAGGAGGTGTGAGTGTGTGTGGAGGATGTGTGTGAGTGTGGGATATGTGTGGGTGGGGGATGTGTGGGTGGGGGTATGCGTTTGGATGGGTTGGGGTGTGTGGGTTTTTGTGGGTAGTGATATTTGTGGGTGTTGGTGGGATGTGTGGATGGATGTGTGGGGGTGAAAGTAGGGGTGTGGGAATGGGTGTGGGGGATGTGTGTATGGGTGGAGGATATGTGTATGGGATGGGTGTGGGGTGTGTGTGTTTATGTGGGTGGAGATGTGTGGGTGGTTTGAGGAAGTATGTGTGGGTGGCGGGGTTGTGTGGGTAGGGGATTGTGTTGGGTGGATTGGGGATGCAAGGGCGGGTGGGGAGAAGTGTATGGTGTGTGGGTTTGAGATATGTGTGCGGTGTGTTGGTGGGGGATGTGTGCATGGTGTGTGGGTGGGGGTGTGGTGGTATGGGTGAGGATATGTGTGTGGGTGGGGGATAGTGTGTGGTGTGGGGGATGTGTGTGATGGGTGCGGGGAATGTGTGTATGGGTGGGGTATATGTGTGGGTGAGTAGGGGATGTGTGGTGGTTGGGGGAAGTATGTGGGCGTGTGTGGGTGGGAGATGTGTGCGTGGATGGGGAATGTGTGGGTGGGGGTGTGTTAGTGGCTTAGGGATGTGTAGGTGGGTGAGGGATGTGTCATGTGTCGGGGTGGGATGCGTGAGTGGGTGGAGGATAGTGTGGGTAGGGGTATTGTGATCGAGAGATGTTTGGTTGGGGGTGGGTGGGGTGTGTGGGTGCGTAGTGGAGGATGTGTGCGTGAGTGAGTGTGTGTTGGTGGACGGGTAGGGAATGCGTGTGTGGGTGGGGAGAGGTGTGTGGTGTGTTGGTTAGGGATATTGTGTGGGTGAGGTATGTGTGTGTGGATGGGGGATTTTTGTGGTGTGTGGGTGGGGGTATGTGGGGTGGATGGGTAAGGGTATCTGTGTGGGTGTGGGTGGGAATATTGTGTGGTATGTGGGTGGGGGATATGTGTGTGGTGTGTAGGTGGGGATGTGTGGTGGTATGTGGGTGTGGGATGTGTTGGTGAGGGATATGTGTGTGTGCGGTGCGTGGGTTGGGAATATTGCGTGGTAGGGGATGTATGTGATGTGCGGGTGGGGGATTGTGTAGTGGGGGATTGGGTTAAGGCATGTATGGGTGGGTGGAGGGTGTATGTGTGGGTGGTGGGTGTGTGTGTGTGAGTGGATTGGGGATGTATGGGTAGTTAGGGAGATGTGTGTGGGGGGGGGGGAGGGGGGATTGTGTGCGTGGGTGGGAAATATGTGGTCAATGGAGATGTGGCTGGGGGATGGGTGGTTTGAGGTGTGGATGGTGAGAGGATGTGTGGGTTAGGGTGTGTATGTGGGTGGGCGTGGGATATGTGGGTTGGTGGGGGAATGTTTGTGGGTGGCGAGTGTGTTTTGGTTGGGGGAACAGGTGAGGGGAGTGTGGGTGGGGGATGTGCGGGAGGGGGATGGGTCGGTTGGTGGGGTATGTATGTGTCCCTTGGTGTGCGTGTGTGTGGGTAGGTGGGGGTTTGTGTGGGTGGGGTGATGTATGGGTACGTGGGAGATGGGCCTCATAACATGGTAATTTGCCTTGTTTATGTTTACAACATTCATTTCACAATGTTTATTTTTCTTCCTGTGTAAATGTATAATGCTCTTGATGAACGAAAGACGAGTGATTGGAAGGGCCGAATGTAAGACGGGCCTGCGCGCCCAATTTTTGACCCTAATAAAGTTGATTTGATTTGATTTGATTTGATTTAGTTCTTTCGGATTTTGATGATGTTGGAAATGATTATGATGATGTTGAAGATGTTGGTCACGATGTTGAAGATAATGGTGATAATGATGATGTTGAAGGTGATCACGCTGACGATGATGAAGATGATGATAATGGTGAGGATGTTGAAGATGTTGGTGATGATATTGAAGAGGATGAAGATGATGTTGAAGGTGATAGTGATGCTGTTGAAGGTAATGGTGATGAAGTTGAAGGTGATGGTGATGATGCTGTAGGTGAAGGTGATGATGTTAAAGGTGAATATAATGATGTTTAGGGTGATGGTGGTGATGTTTGAAAATGGTTGTGATGATGATGCTGAAGATGATGGTGATGATAATCACAATATCAACAGCCGAAAAATCGTCAAGAAAGGCTCCCACTTTACACGGCAACAACGCGGACTGGAGTCTCACAGCGGGGATGTGCTATATCCCTCTACCATCTTTACTTTCCAAGACATTTCCTGGAGCCCAGTGTTCGTTTGGTTGACCTGACACCGCTGGTTTATTTTTAAAAACAGCAGTCTCCGGCCGGATTCGAACCTATAACCACAGGGTCGCCAGGCAAACGTGCATGCCACTTCTCTATATCCCCTCCCGATAATATTTTTTTAAAATCGTTCATGTCATTTTCAGGACGTTATGATCAACCACATGCTAAATTTCTAGTCAGTTTTACAATTAGTAGTTTGCCAATGCTTTCTGAACAAGATTTCAACATTTAAGTCCAAATGACCAGTGCATGGAATAAACTCCCTATCTCGCCATCATCCCAAATAAAGTTTAAGAGCAAGCAATAATATTCTTTCTGCCATCCTAACCTCCTGATAATAACGATAGATATAGAATTATTGACACTAGTAACGCATTTCATTATGGGGACCAATTGTCTCGCGGACTCCACAAATAGAACGCCCGGTGTTGAGTGTCGCCGTGCTGTTTGGACAAATATCAGACGGAAAGTGCGACTTGAAAAGTCGATTTGCTCCCAAAGTGTACTGAATCACCTAATCCCATTGATATTGTAAAATAATGAACCATATTAGTGCTTGATTTGTACAACAACGCTATTATATTCGATAATATTACAATATAACAATTTGCTGTTGTCACCTACGTTGTATAATGAGGGAAACAAAGCGACCAATTAAAAGCCGTGGGTAAACAAACCATTGACAGTCATAGTGATCGTGTTTTCTAGACACTCTGTTGAATATGGCTGTCTTGTTGTTTATTCGCTTACATCACATGGCTATTGCTGCCATGCTAAGGGGGCTGCGTGGTCTCGAGGTATGGTGTCCGCCTCGAATGCTGGAAGTCCCGGGTTCAAGCCCCGGCGATGACCGGGATTTTTTCACGTGGACTTCTAGTAATAAAATGTCCCCTGGTCTCTGGATAGTGAGATCTGATGCCCGTGTGTATTGTTACGCACGTAAAAAATTCCCTTGGCACATAGAAATCGAAAAAGAGTAGCCTAACGGTGCTGCTCCGGGCAAAATTTCGAGATAAAAATCTACCCAAAGTATTTTCAGGATCCTCGTCCGGTGCTACGGAGTTCGTGCACTGAGCTGAGTTTCTCAGACTTAGATTTGAGTTAGGAGGAAAACGGAGCACTTATGGGTTGCACCCGTGTGCCGTGATGTTGATCCATCGACTAAACTAAACTAAACTAATCTAATGCTGCCCAATGGGTGTTAGCGGTAGATTATATCAGTTGCCATCTTCGCAACGTTGGTCGGCTGTAATGCATGTCCGATAGCTCTCTGCCTCATGCCAATATGTGATACTCTAACATCCCTTTTTCAGGAGCATCTCTTGATATTACTTCCCAGTGTAAACTGTTATTTGTCAATACCAGTCTATAAAGACAGGTGTCCGTCAGAGATGCCTATTTTCTCCAGATCTGTTTTCCCTATAAAGTGAAGAACATAATAAATGAAGAACATTTTATGCAATAGGTTCTTGACCTTGGAAGTTAGAAAAAGAATTCTAGCATCTTACATAGATCCAGTTTTAACACACGGCTGCAAATCCTAGACAATTAGTAAACAGGAGAACAGATCCCTAGATGTCTTGGAAGTGGGGTTTTATAGAAGAATTATGGAAATTAATTGGACAGCCAAAATGAGCCTTTGAGGGAATTTAAGTTGCAAAAACAACTCATCACAAACATCAGAAAAAAAGCAGTCATCATTTCTGGCCACATTATTGCGAGTCAAATACTGGGACTATGTGACAACCGGAACGATTTGTGGAAAGAGAGATAGAGGATGACAGCGTGAGAAAATTATTCACAGTCTTGTGTCATGGGACGGAAGCGAATCAACACAGGAATTGATCTATGACGTCGGAGATCGCAATTTGTGGAGAGGCATGATGGACCAGGCCAGCCGGCAGGGCACTGAATTATATGTTAGTGAAATATGAGGAATTTAGAGAATATGAGAGTAATCGCCATCGCAGGACATAATATCAATAATGTAAGTTAGTAATATGATACAGTATTGATTGCAGACAACGAACAGGATCTGCAGTATTTTATAGATGTGGTTATTGTACACAGTGAACAACTAGGATTAGAATTGCGTTGTAAGAAAACGGAGGAAAAAGAAATAACACAATGGAATACTACGGGTAAATAGAAACATTCCTAAACAAGTTAATCTGTAGAACTATCTCAGAGCAGTAATAACATTTGTTGGAAGGTACCTTGTAAAGATATTAGAAAAAGAAAAGCTATAAAAATGTAGCTTTATGCAAGATGGAAAACATACTGATCAATAAAAATGCTGTCAATTGCAATGAGACAATGAGTGTAGAAATGTTATATAGAACATATTTTGTTATATGGATGTGAAACATGGACAATAAGCTGGCACGTTGAGAATCATCTAAAGATAAGGGAAACATCCTTTCTAAGAAAAATGCAAAGACTATCATTGACAAATAGAGAAACTGGTGAGCAAATCCTAAAAGAAAGAAACGAAAACCGTAAATTGGTCCGTGTAATTAATTAGGCTCAAGATGTTTTGGGCACATTATGAGGAGAACTAAACTGGTAGATTTAGGGACAGCAGGTAACGTTCTTGGGGGGAAAGACCAAAGGGAAGGCTTAGAGATCCTTGTCTGGATGGCTTGGTCACTTGGCATATTAGAAGAAGAATGTGACATGCGCGATGAATTCGATTAAAGTGAAGACGAGTTGCGCAATTCGTCGACCGCACACCCTCGCCTGAGTCGATCTGAATCAAGTGGCTAAGCAAAGTGAAAACCAGTGGAGACGAATACAGGTGCAGTGAATGATCAAAGCGCTCTACTTGCTATAATACAGACAAGAAGAAACATCGATCTACGACGTTGTTGATTGTGTGAGACTGCAAACCATAACCGCTCAATCCATTTGGCATGACACTTAATGATGACGAAACTATTATTTGCCTACTTTTCCAGTCCATCTTTTAATGTTCATCTCCATTCACACCGCTGTATTCTTATTAGGCTTTTGTCTGTTACCTTCCCCTCCAGTTTTGTTTTAATAAGGGCACTAATTTTGGATATCCACAATATGTTAGTCATGGTTCCTTTGACTCAAATAGTGATCTCTTTTCATTGCTAACGATTTTATGACATCTTCATGTGCTATTTATTGAACCGTCACATATACTAGGTAAAACAAGATAAGGAAGTGGGTTGAGTAATGCTATTCCTGGCCCTATCGCTTACGAGACCAAATTTAACATCATGCCAACGTGGCGAGTGATGTGACAAGCGAACCAAAGCACCGGGGTTGGATAACAAGAACTGTCAGAAATTGGTTTCTCAGCTAACATGGCGCTGGCCTCGCCTTTCGCGTGCATTTCCGGCAGATATCCTTAAACAAGGGCCCACGTTTTGTCACAACCTTCATAATTGATTAGGCGCATCGCCTACAATTGTGCTTCTCCTCCCCCTTCCCTTCTTCCTCCTTTTCGGTCTCTTTTTTCCGCTTCCTCCTCCTCTCGCTCTCGTCCTCCGCATGTTCCATGTGCTCCTCTTTTTCATCCTCCCCATCTTCCTTCTCATTATACTCTTCCTCCTCCTCCTCCTCTTCTTCTTCTTCTTCCTCCTCCTCCTCCTTCTTCTTCTTCTTTTTCTTCTCCCTCCCCCCCCTGCTCGTCCTACTCCTCCTCCTTCTCCCAATTATTCCTCCTCTTCCTATTCCCCCCCCCCCTACTCCTACTTCCCTTTCCTCTTCTCCTCCTCCTTCTTTTCCTTCTTTTCTACCTCTTACTTTCTTCAAAACATGCTTTTAGTACAATCACTATAAATGAGTTCCCCAAGTGTTCCATAGTGCGTCCAGGGAGATGCAGTTGTCTTATCTCGAGCCAATCGCGAGTATACACTTGATATCAGATTCAGTGCCAAACAAAATGTAGATTTGGACTAAACAAAAATGAATGGCGAAAAATTTGAATTTGGTATGTTTCACAGTTATCACCTAACCGTTGTTAATATGGTAGCAGACAGATTGTATTATATATCAAATTAAAGAAGGTTCCTTAAGGTGAAATACTGTATTGATATTTTAATTGAGACAAAATTTCGCAATGACAACATTTCGGCGATATATAAGCCCATGGCAGATTCGGAAAGTCATTTAAGACGATAACACATCACATAGCGCTTAATCAGATATAATTTATGAGTCGAATCCTTCATCATCCTCTAGCTCAATATCCGCATCTTCTGTAAGCATAGGCAGGTGACAAATCTCGTTGTCTTTCCATGCATTCAATGCCCAGAGCATTTTTGTGTGCTAGTAGATGAACGGGCTGATAGACTGGCTGTGGGAGCTCCTCTGTGCGGCCATTTCGCAAGGACACCATGTCGGCGATATATAATCCCGTGGCACATATGACTATGACAAGAAGGAGACGTATAAAGGCTTTCTGGGATCGAGTGGAAAGTGCAGCAAAACAAAGGTGCTACATCTGGAGAGTTGGTTCAACGAGGATGAGCAGTCTAGCTAACACTCAACACGCAGAGGGAAAAGTAGGCGGATGTTCAGCCAGGCTGCCACTGGTAGCATCAGCGTGAGATCTCTTCGGTGGCTACTGAAGTGGTGAGTTCGAGTCAAGAACCGACATCACAACACTCGGGGCATTCCCATACGTGCTCATTCCTCATCTTTAACAGCCAGCGAAGAGTCCTATTACTAATGGTACCAACAGAAGTCTGATTATATGTTCGTCGGGTCTTTCCTATGAGAACTGAGCGTCGGCCAGATTCTCTGGCCACCAACTGCAGCTAATTTCTGAAGAAAGGATAGAGACGATGTATGTGAATGTCTTGAGTGCCGTTATGTTTATTGTTTTCATGATTTCAATTACTGAAAGTAATACTAAGTGTGTAGTTGGTTAGGATAATAGATCGATGGACAGAAATATACAATAGATAAGCAGTATACAGTCAAATAAATAGATATGCAGAGAGAAAGATGTTGATATATTATTGATTTAATACATGTACAGATGTGCTCGAATCATCATCATTCAGTGTCTTGCTGGCTAGCGTGGACGATCATGCCTCTCCACAAATCCCCATTTCTGACAGCATGGATTAATGCCTGTGCTGAGTCCCTTTCAAGCCATGACAAACGACTGTCTTAAATTGTATCACGCTGTTTTCCTCTATCTCTGTGTTCACAAATCTATCCGGTTGTCACAGCATGTTTCAGGTTTTGCCTTCTCATAATGTGGGCAACAAATGATGACTGCTTCTTTCTGATGTTCGTGATGAGTTCTTTTTGCGAGTTAGTTTCCCTCAAAATGTCCAGATTGCTCATTTTGGCTGTCCAATTAATTTTCAGCATTCTTCTATAAAACAACAATCATGCTCATGCTTCTTATGCTAGCATACAGACAAGCAAACAAATATACAGAGAGATAGATGATTGATATATTCATGATTGAATACATGAATAGATATGCCTAGCATAAAGATAAATAAATAAATGTACACATAGATATATCGTTGATATATTTGTTTTTCTTACTTTCCAGACTGTTCATCGGACGCAGCTGGAAAGAGATGGAAGTGACCGGTCGATCGAGCAGTCATATCCTGTGGTACCTTCACGGAATGTCCCGAGGACAGATCCAAATGGATCATCCTTCATTATTCACCCTTCAAGGTAATCATAATGTGTCTGTTATATAAGGTGTCTTTTAGATAATGTGTCTATTACATAATGTGTCTATCACATAGTGCTGTCTATTAGATAATGAATATATTACATCATGTGTCTATGTCATGTTTCTATTATAAATGTGTCTATTAAGCAATGTGTCTATTACATAATGTGTCTATTAAATAATGTGTTTATTACATAATGCGTTTATCACATAATGTGTCTATCAGATAATACGTCTATAACATAAGTCTATCACATAACGTGTGTATCACATAAAGAGTCTATGACATAATGAGTCTATGACATAATGAGTTTATCACATAATGAGTCTATGGCGTAATGAGTATATCACATATTGAGTTTATCACATACTGAGCATATAATGCTGGGAGGTTATCTGGCATAAATATGAAACGTAAGCTCGAATAGGAAAATAGTCCAGAGGTTCCGACAACTGTCCAGCAATGAAGTAATGGAACTTGAATAAAAATGACTCACAAGAAGGCTGGCAAATAACTTGATGTGGCTACGTTTATTAGCCGATATTCTCCAGTTGTATTTAATCATGTAGTTAATACATTTTAATAAACATATCGATCTTGTCTGTAAACTGCCAGACTGGCCGATCGTGATAAGACATCAATGATCACACTGCTGAGAACTATCGCATCATTATTATTACAGTCCTTCATTTTCTTCGGTCTATCCAATGTTGCCAAAAACATTCTTCTGATGTGGCATGCTCAATTTCATTTCTATCTTCGGCATCTGCCCCACATCGTTATCCTGATATCTACACTCCCATCATTGAGATTTCTCCTTTACTAAATCTCAGCCATTAATAAAATTGTCCTGCCAGAAAATATGTCAATGTATCAGAGATGGCTTGAACATACTGCTTCTCCAGTTACGCTCTCTGATCTCAATGTTGTATCGTATCTATTGACAAACAAAACTGACGTGATCTCCGTTATACATCAGATGCCTCGTTATCTCTAAGTTTTGGTTCGGGAGTTGTGCTCCCTCTTATTATTGCGTCATAAGCTCCGCTACGACTTGGCATATAACATAATGTGTTTATCACATAATTAGTCTATCACATAATGTATCTATCACATATTGAGTCTACCACATAATGAGTTTATGACATAATGAATCTATAACATAATGAGTATCACATAATGAGTCTATCATATTTTGAGTTTATCACACATTGCGTTTATAACATAATTAGTCTATCACATAATGAGTTTATCATATCATGTGTCTATTCCATTTTGCTTATATCATCAATCAATCAATCAGGTGCCGTCTCCGCAATGAAGGTTGGCTGCAATGGATCTCCAACACTGTCTGTCTCTTGTCTTGACTGTACATTCTGTCAGGCTGATGTTCGTCCATCTTTTGATGTTATCCCCCCACTTGTATCGTTGTCTACCTCTTGCTCGCTTGCCCTCAACCTTGCCTTCCAGTATGGTTTTTATAAGAGTATCATGTCTTTTAACGTGACCAAAATATTTCACTTGTCTCCTCTTTATTTCTTTCATCAACTCTCTCTTCATTCCCAGTTTTTCTAGGACCTCTGCATTTGATTGTTTTTGTTTCCATGAAACAAAGCTTATATCATATCATGTGTCTATACACGTGCCATTTTAATGCATTAGTAAGATGAAGTAACAAAATCCAGAATTATCATTACATTGCAAGGATGTCGTCAGTTGATTGCTTGCCTGGTTGGTTTATTGGCTATTTGGTTGTTTGTGTGCTTTATTGATCGATGGGTGTGTTGCTTAGTTGATGGGTTGGTTGGTTGAGTGATTGGTTTGTTATAAACCTTTTGGCAAGACTATGTTAAAAATGACGTCACTGACGTCTTGGAGGTGGACAGTTCTTGTATCTATCGGAATGAGGTCAGTGAAGATAGTTTCCTTCCGTCACAGAACAAATTTACCATTTCCACGGAGGACTTTGTTGCCATGTCCTCTTTCCCTTCCCATGCTCAGAAACGAATGGGATATGCAAGCCCGGTACTGGAATGTATCATCTGTAGAAAGACAGATATGACTGTAGTGACTGTAACACAGTTCAATATTCACAATTATACGAGCCAGGGAATATTACCAAACTTCCTTCACTCTCAGTGACAGTATCACCAAGGTGAACTCATGGAGAGAACTATACTAACACCTGTGAACTAAGAGGTGAAGAAAAGACATTGGCATTGACACGGAAACCTTGACAGAACCTGAGAATTGTATAACTAGAAGGCTCTTTGTGTGGAACTTACAGGGCAAAAGAAATACAGGAAGCCGTAAAACACACGGAGAATAGAAAAAGATACGTAATAATATGGTGAGCACTGTGAGCACGCAGGGAATATCTAAGGATGTAACGGATTGAAGTAAGACGCTTGAGAAATTATGCATCATTAACGGAATTAGGCGAAAGAAGAAGTAGAAGAAGACCTTAATATGTGACATAAGCCTGGGTCATTGACATTGAGTTGAGTGGCCGGGAATGAGAAAGAATGGAGATGAAAGTGGGAGACAGTAAAGTGACTGACCTGGCTTTGAGTAAACAGCCAGTCCTTAGAAATAATGGGAAGGGTGAGTGTGGACCCCAGGGGATGGGGCGAAAGACAGTTGTGTGTTGTGTGAAGTCAAGGGACTTCAGGACAGTTGATGTGTAGATGCCGAACTGATCGGTAGTCGGAGTGAGAGAAGAGACTGACTGCGGGGCAGGTCGTTTGAGGAGTTGGGTTGGAGATACCGAAGGAGTTGGTAGTCCACGTACAACGGGGTTGTGTTATACTCCGAGTTGTGAAGACAGGCCTGAACCAGAGTGGGTTCTATAGTTGAGCAGTGGCTCCAACCCAATGTGTGGGTTGTATTGTAGGAGATCCAGCCGTGGATAGTAGCTGGATTACCTGTCTTGTGGATGTGATAGAAGCAGGCCGTGAGAAGGCATTGATGTGTGCTGGTTAAATTGTGAGGAGGATATTTATAATCTATGGATTACACTGTTTCTGGATATATACATATGTTCCGTGAGTCTGTGTTATTTCTGTAATAAAGGATTATGTGCGCCAACTGAATCTTGTTTCATGACTGGTGAATATGCACTGCGGGGGTGAGTTACATTGCAAGACAGATATCTCCATTGACACACCATGAGTATCGTTACCTAGACAACGACCATCACACAATAATATCATGAGCATATCATCGTAAGAACTTCGTGATATTATCATCAAGAAAACGTGTGACATTCTGAGGGCTACGTCCGATTAAGAACATTATAGACAGTGTTGTCATTCTGAGATATTTGTGGGCTCCTCGCTGAGAGAGGGTGGACAGCGGAGTGTGTCCACCGTATAAACACTGAGTTTTTCTCCGTGCGGTAACTGGCTACAGACAGTTCACGTCAAGTCCACTACAGGTGAATTGGAACCAACCATATCGCTAAAGCGAGTGGGGGTGTCAAAAAAAAACAGTGGCAGCACAAAAGTCGGTGATAAAGACACGCCATACAGACTAACCGGGAGAGTCCATTACGGTGACAGGTAAATTTGATACCAGGCAGGAGGGCTGAAACTAGCAGACGCGGCGATGAAAGACCAGTGTTGAATCCAGAGTGGCGAGGGCAGCGTGTGTGTGTGTGTGTAGAACATCCGCTGTCGGTGATAATGACAGGATTGGGAACCAAAGATAATTGACAGGTGTGTGTGTGCTGGAGGCAAGCGCACTGTGTTGTTGCAAGTTGACTGGTCAAGATTTTTCGACGCAGTAAATAGGACGGGTGGGTACACCAGCGTCCAGGTACTGGGGAAGTACATGTTTGGAAAACAGAGAAAAATTGGCAGTCGCTGATTTGACGGACAGTTGACTGAAGGGGATAGTAACGGTACCCCTACCGCAGCCGGGTGGGGCTGTCAAGTTTGTGTGAAAACTGTTTTACGGAGGAATTTTTCACTGAGAGTGATAAAGAGAATTTAGGTTGACCTTGGAAGGCAAGGCTGTTTAACAGTAAGCAGTTACTGAGAAAATTTCCACGGATTCAAAAGAGCAGCCGTGTCGGGGCTGAGAAATTGTGTGGAAGATGTTTTTGTATGACGGAAAAGTGTCCGGTCATTTTACAGACAGTCAGTGTGGATTATTATGACAAAGAAGACTGAGGTACTGACTTGAGGTGTCCGGCAAGGTCAAGGTTAGGGACAGTGGAAAGTTACTGGGAATTTCCACAGGAGATCGGGATAAACAAGGTTGTTTTGAAAGAAAGCCAGACTTGATGTTTCGTCTTTGTTCAAGCCTTTGTCATCATTATTCTGTTATGAGCAAACAGTTTTAACTTATCGTCATCGCAACCATTGTCGTATTTCTTTGCCAATAAGGATCTATATATCCAAATTTAAAGCGCTGAACATTGGCTGCCATTCTCCTTTTCTTTTTTTGGTGAATCTTGTCGGGTAACGGAAATCCATAACATTAATGATACAGTGAAGCGCCATCTCCGCAACGAAAGTAACGACAATCGAAAGAACACTTTGGATTATTACTGTGGTGCCACCACGTACAGAGAAAGTACAATAACGTTACGGACTGTGTCGAGACAGAACAGTTTGGATATCACTATCATCTTCAACTTTTGTCGATAGTTGGAACTTCTGATCACCACGTGAATTCAGGAACCACTCAACAAATCAATCAGTCCTTTTGAAATCTAGTGTCGTAGACATTTCCAGCGGATTGCGAATAACTATTAAAACGAACAAAAACTTTGGTGACTGAATAAAAAGAACTTGTGGCGACGGATTTATGGGCACATATTTGTCGGCCAACGAGTTGGACATTCTGTTTGCTGCTCATTGTCTTATAAATATTGTTTTCGGTTGTTAAGCTGTTACTTGTATGTGGTCCAGTGTTTGTCAAGAGTAGGAGATTTTTGGGGTGTTTCTCGAGAGTCGGGATACAGCACAAAAATTGATTTTTTTTCTTTCTGGTGCTTACGATATGTTTGTAAGGAAAACGTTAATGAGTTAACGTGTCATGCAGTGGCATTGGAATAGTCTTAACCAATATCTAGAGCCCAGTTGTCTGACGTCAGATCTGTGTATATGTTGATGCTATAAATTGTTTTTGTTTCTCTTCCTTTTCATAATATTTGCATATGATATTTGCTGTGGTCGGATATATGTTATTATTGTGATCTTTTGTCCTTTTCTGCTGTCTAGTGGTCTTTGTCAGTTTATATTTATATATTACGCGCACTGTGGGTGTCCCTACACAAGCTTGTGGTTATTACTGTGGGTTTTTTTCTGTGTGATCACCGTCTCCGTGTACTTGGCTTGTGAGTCTAACGTTTTTATAGACAACATTTAGTGTTATCATTCATTCGTTTTGTATATGTATTTATATGTATGTTTAACAATATTTCCAGAAATGTTATACAACTATTGGTCATAGATATATAGATATAAGGGAGTATAGGTGATACTTCCCCCCTCACTACCTAGTGCTTATAGAGTGACTGGGTGAGTACAGAGTGATATTTTAGCACTACGAATTGACGTACACAGGGAGTGTGGGTGTACTTAGGGAAGTGACACAAAGGACTAGTAGCAGAGTCTTTACATTTATAGTTGGCTTACAGACAGCAACGTGTCCGCAAGTACAAGATGCCTACTTTAATGGACTATATTGAAGCAGGTGAAAGAATAGGCCTGAAAGGTAAAGAGTTACAGGAGTATGCCGAAGCAAAAGAACAACAGCAGACGGAAAGAGAGGAGAGGCATAATGAACGTGAGGCAAAACGCTTACAGGAAGAGAAAGAGACACAAGTAAAACTAGCTGAAATGGAAAACAAACGTCTACAGGAAGTAAAGTTAGCTGAAATGGAAAACAAGCGTCTACAGGAAGAGACACAAGTAAAACTAGCCGAAATAGAAAACAAGCGTCTACAGGAAGAGAGAGAGACACAAATGGAACTTGAAAAGTTAAAACACACAAATGCGGTGGAAATCGAGAGAGAGAAGATTAAGTGTCAGATGCAAACTGAAATCGAGTTAAGAAAACTAGAACTATCTTCGAAAGGTCAAAGTGAGGAAAGCAGAAAACCTTCGCAGTCGTCACATGAATTAAAACTGCCATACTTTACGGACCGAGACAACCTTGAAGCTTATCTTGACAGATATCAGTCATCAGCGAAAGTGTTAGGCATCCCCGAAGAACAGTATGCTATTAGACTAGGGGAGCTTCTTACGGGTAAGGCACTAGACACCATGTTCAATTTACCTGTAGAAGAAAGGAACAACTACACTATCTTACGTCAACGTTTGCTGACAAAGTTCCAACTAACTGAACATGGATATAGAACAAAGTTTAGACAGTTAGGGCCAGAGACAAATCAAGATTTCACAGACTTTGTTAACACAGTAAAGAACACATTTAACAAATGGATGGAGCTTGCAGAGGTAGGGAAAGATTTTAATAAATTAGTAGATCTAATGTTAAGAGACAAGGTGGTATCTGCATGCCAGGCTATATGTCTGGGTCACATGTTTAGTAAGTTTTAGTCGCCCAATATTTGAAAACGAAGTTTTCTTTTAAGAGGGGGATGATGACATAAGCCTGGGTCATTGACATTGAGTTGAGTGGCCGGGAATGAGAAAGAATGGAGATGAAAGTGGGAGACAGTAAAGTGACTGACCTGGCTATGAGTAAACAGCCAGTCCTTAGAAATAATGGGAAGGGTGAGTGTGGACCCCAGGGGATGGGGCGAAAGACAGTTGTGTGTTGTGTGAAGTCAAGGGACTTCAGGACAGTTGATGTGTAGATGCCGAACTGATCGGTAGTCGGAGTGAGAGAAGAGACTGACTGCGGGGCAGGTCGTTTGAGGAGTTGGGTTGGAGATACCGAAGGAGTTGGTAGTCCACGTACAACGGGGTTGTGTTATACTCCGAGTTGTGAAGACAGGCCTGAACCAGAGTGGGTTCTATAGTTGAGCAGTGGCTCCAACCCAATGTGTGGGTTGTATTATAGGAGATCCAGCCGTGGATAGTAGCTGGATTACCTGTCTTGTGGATGTGATAGAAGCAGGCCGTGAGAAGGCATTGATGTGTGCTGGTTAAATTGTGAGGAGGATATTTATAATCTATGGATTACATTGTTTCTGGATATATACATATGTTCCGTGAGTCTGTGTTATTTCTGTAATAAAGGATTATGTGCGCCAACTGAATCTTGTTTCATGACTGGTGAATATGCACTGCGGGGGTGAGTTACATTGCAAGACAGATATCTCCATTGACACACCATGAGTATCGTTACCTAGACAACGACCATCACACAATAATATCATGAGCATATCATCGTAAGAACTTCGTGATATTATCATCAAGAAAACGTGTGACAATATGTCTGATCTTGATCTCAGTTAATAATATTGTCTTCGATGCCAGATTGTGTACTATTTATATCTACTTGTTTTATTCACCTGCTATGATAGCCCTCGCATTCGTCGATACTACCTCATTTCGAAATCTTCAGTTCTCCCCCTACATCGTTTATTTAGTGTCCTGTGTACATACAATTTATTTAGTGTCCGTGTACATACAATGCTTTTACTGTCCGCGTACATACAATTTATTCACTGTCCGTAGTTTTTTTTTTTTTTTATGTTCGCTATATCCTTTACAGGACATCGCTGTCAACATCAGCATCTTTCAGTTGATTGTTGATTTCTAGGCAAGATTAAGCTCAGTAGTTTGCCATTGCTTTTGAGCGGCCAGCTCACATACCCCGTAAGTCACCAACGCGGCGAGAACCGCTACCGATTCTCGCGCAAGTTACGTTCCTCCGTGGATATACGGGATTACGGAGAAAGTCGCTAACCTCTAGGCCTGGGAGATCGGCTCGCTATCCGGATCCGTGTACATACAATTTATTCACTGTCCTGTACATACTTGTACAATTCATTCACTGTCCGTGAACATAGAATTCATACACTGTCCGTGTACATATAATTCACAGAACGAAACCTGCACGATACTCGAGGACAGGAGACGGGAGTACTTCAGTGTTATTCGTGGCCTCGAACTGTAAGACAAAGCACCCCCGCACAAACACTGTAAGACGGAACTATAATTATGGAAATTAGCGGAGATAAAAAACATGAAATTTGCGGACATGAACCCATAGAGAGATGGCAGATAGATTAAACAGTGATTATGTGGATGATGGGTGATAGATGGGGATGACAGACAACAGGAGACAGACACACGCAGGCAGGTGGTTGGGATCTTGGGATGGATAGACAGACAGACAGGTAGGTAGGTAGTTAAGTAGGTAAGTAGTTACGTAGGTAGGTAGGTAGGTAGGTAGGTAGGTAGGTAGTTAGGTATGTAGATAGGTAGCTAGGTATGTAGGTAGATAGATAGGTAGATAGATAGGTAGTTAGATAGGTAGGTAGTTAGCTAGGTAGGTAGGTGGTTAAGTAGTAGATAGGTAGGTAGTTATATAGGTAGGTAGGTAGATAGTTAAGTTGGTAGTAGGCAAGTATTTAGGTAGACAGGCAGACAGGCAGGTAGGTAGGTAGGTAGGTAGGTAGGTACATAGGTAAGCCGGAAGGTAGCAATGTAGGTTGGGTGGGTTGGCGGGTACCGGATGCATGGATTAACGGATGTACAGACGGACAGACAGCGATATATCAAGCCTTCAGTCGGTCAATAAGTCACCCAGCACAGTGAGCTATCCTGTCATTTAGGTAACAGACAGACAAACAGATAACCAATTACCCAGCCACCCAACCAGCCAGCCAGGCAAACAGACAGATAGTACACTAGCTTTACACACAGGAGAACGTGGGTTCAATTACTAGGTAAGGCAAGTTGTATTTGTCTATCCGACGTGAAATAAAAGTCCTAACATTTACTACAGTGAGTCGCCAACGCGTTGTCATCCGATCCTTATGCTTCAGTAATGGGAATTTTCTCAGCTGACATCGGAGCTTGTACATAAGCAGTAATGATAGTTTTAGTTATGTTTGTAAAGTTCTTTTTTGACTAAACGTTAAGCGATGGCAGATTGTATCAAAACCAAACACATATAGCTCGTGGGGGAGTCTTCGCGGCCAAGTGGTTACGCCTTCTGTCTCGCGCTCTGAAGGCTGTGGGTTCGATTCAGGGTGCAATTTTCTCGGAGACTCCTTGGGGGTCGTCGCTGTGCTTTAACTCACAAAAGGAACAGGTCACGAGAACACCGTGGAGGATAGAACGAGCAATACAGATATCTTGAAAGAATGTAACTCACAAAGGGAACAGGTCACGAGAAGACTGTGGAGGATAGACAGAGAAATGAAGATATCTTGAAAGAGGTTATCTCACAAAGTCAACTGGTTACTCACATCAGAAGAAGACAGCCCAAATTCTGTCAGCATGTCAAGAGAAGAGGAAAGCTGGAGCATTTCGTCACAAAGGAAAAATAGGAGGAGAGGAAAAGTAGGGGAAGACCAAGAAAGGAGATGCTGGACAGTTTGACATCATGGAAAACCATCGGTATTAGAAATTATTGGCAGCAAAAGCGATAGAAGGCTGTGAACAGACATGATCACCAACGCCACACGGCATGGACTATAAGAAGAAGAATGACAAATATGAGGCAGTGCCATTACTTTCTATAAACAATAATCCCTTTCAAATTAATATCCGAAATGTGGCTGATTTAGTCATAGGATTAGTAATCTGAGGCTGGGAGAGACGCTAATTATCACTTTTCTCCTGAGGCTGAACGGGGTAGAGGTAATGAAAAAAAAACGACCAAAATGAGACACTGTTCAATTGTCATATAGTGAGAAGAGACGCACTGGGAAATATTGTGACAATGGTAAAGATCAGCAGTAGAAGCAGCAGAGGCACAAAATGTCAGCGGATCCCAATTTAAAGCAGATTGTTTAGAAAAGACTGCTGTATTGATGTTTTAATTGAAACAACAGTTCGCAATGACAACATTTCGGCGATATATAAGTCCACGGCAGATACACGAAGTCGCTTAACACGATAAATTATCCCATGTCACTGAATCAGTTACGGCGTGTAAAGGGGTCCTTTACTGTAATTACTCTTTGTTTTTGTTTCTACGTTGTTTTTAAACTTGTATATGTCAAGAAAACTGAAAATTAAATGGACGACATCATGAGCAATTTGGGAATTTAAGGAAAGCTAAGTCGCACAGACAACTTATCACAAACTTCAGAAAGAAGAAGTCATCATGTTTGGCCACGTTATGACAAGACAAACACTGGAAGATCTTGTGACAACCAGAACGATTTGTGGAAGGAGAGGTAGAGGAAGACAGAGTGAGAAAATTCTGGACAGTACTGTGGCATGTCACTGAAGGGAGGCAACACACGAATTAATCCATGCCGTCGCAATTTTGTGGAGAGGCATAATCGCCCATGCCAGCCGGCAAGGCACTGAATGATGAATTTCTGACAGATGACTTTACAACTTGTTTGATATTTTTAATTGTGCTTTTGCCTTCTATTTTCTTTTATCTCTGAATTAATCTTGTTTCTTAATCTTGGCATTTCAAGTAAAAGAGAACATTATCACGTACATATTTTACAAAAATAAAAATAAAATACGCATACACACACACTCACATACAACGCAAGACAAAATTGAAGCACTAACTATCACATCGACCAGAATAGACACAGAAAGTGGCACAGATATTACGACATCGGCATTCTAGACAAGAAAATTATATTTAAGAGCCGATAATGACAGAAAATCACGTTAGAAAATGTAATAAAAACTCCAAACAAAACTACCCAGAAACATGAATCGAACGGGCGCGCTGCAACAAAAACTGGGAAATGGGAAGACGAATGTCATTGTTATAATGGGTGAAGGATGAATGTATTTGAAAGTATAGAGGAAATAGGGCTGCACCGACATTTCATCTTACAATTCGTCATAGGAAATGTGTGCATTATGTCTTACAATATGTCGCGAGAAGCGGTATGCATTTTGTCTCGCAAGTCTTCAGGGGAAATGTATGCATTTTGTCTCGCAAGTCTTCAGGGGAAATGTATGCATTTTGTCTCTCATTGCTTCAGGGGAAATGTATGCAGTTTGTCTCGCATTGCTTCAGGGGAAATGTATGCAGTTTGCCTCGCAATTCAGGAGAAATGTATGCATTTTGTCTCGCAATGCTTCAGGAGAAATGTATGCATTTTGTCTCACAATGCTTTAGTGGTAATATATGCATTTTGTCTCGCACTGCTTCAGGGGAAATGTATGCATTTTGTTTCGCACTGCTTTCAGGGGAAATGTATGCATTTTGTCTCGCAATGCTTCAGGAGAAATGTATGCATTTCGCCTTACATTATGTTACGGGACGCTTGTATGCGGGTTGTCTTACATTACAGCAAGGAAAATGGTACGCAGTTTGTCATACAACAGGTCATGAGAAGTTCTACGCAGTTTATTTTGCAATGTCATTTGGTGTATTGGTGTTTTTTTTTTTAAATTGTTATATTACAATACCTCACAGAAAGTGGAATTCATATTTGTCTTACAAAACGCCATATGTATGTGTGTTTTACTACAAGTCAATGAGAAGTGATACGCAGTTTGTCTTACAATATGTCACGAGAAGTAAGATGTAGTTTTGTCTTACAATACGCCATTCGACGTAGCACGCGGTGTATCTTACAAGTCACATAGAGTAGTATGAATTATGCTTTACAAAAGGTCACGAGATGTGGTAAGCAATGTCTCTTACAATACATCACGGAAAGTAGTTCCATTTTATCTTACAGAGATCACTGCTAATGATGTCCATTATGTCTTAAAGAGTCAAGGGAAGTGGTGTGCTTTACATCTTAAAATATTTAACATCACAAACAGTAAGCCATTTGGCGTAGTACGCGGGTTGTCTTGTAATTGTCGTCTAACGGGGTGCATGTAGTCCTACGTATCACGGCAAGCGGTATGCATTTCGTCTTAAAATACATCACAGTTCGCAGTTTCTCTTGCACTGCGTCATTTGACTAAGTACGTGGTTTGTCCCACAACGGTCACGGGAAGTGGTACGAAATTTGTCTCACAAGAAGACAGAGGAAGCGGTATGAATTTTGTCCCAAGGCAAGTCACTGGAATAGTATGCAGTATTGTCCTGCAACATGCCGGCTCCATGGCCGAGGGAGTTAGCAGCTTTCTCCGCTAACCCCGAATACTCTCGTCACGTGACGCGACAAGAATTAGCAGTGGTTCGAATCGCAAAAGTGACTTATGAGAGTATGGAGCCGGTCGCTCAGAAAGTCGTGGCGTGCTGATGAGCGTAATCTAGCCTAGGAATCAACATACAGTTGAAAGATGCTGATGTTGACCGCAATATCCTGAAACAGGATGGAAACGCGGGGAAAAAAAAAATGTCCTGCAACAAGTCATAAGAAGTTGTATGCATTTTGCCTAACAATACCTCACTTAAAGTGGAATGCATTTGATCAAGTTTGGGTTTCTTGTTTGTAAAGGATCGATTTTATTACACATGAATATCTGTGTACGTGAACTAGTTTCTACTTGCAGATCACCCAAGGAGGTACTCAATACAATGCATAAACCATCGAAGGTCGCTTTTAAAAAAAGTCGCTTAAAAGTCGACAGGGTCGACTTCATTGCACCGGGTTTTATCCCATATGGCTCGGTCTCTAACAGCAGCGCGGAAAGCGTCGCACAAAGCACGAACTCCGTAGCTCTAGCGACGACCCACAGGAGTCTCCGAAAAATTTAACTCGTGTACCGAAGGACGCGGCCCGGAATCGAACCTACAACCTTTGGAGCCCGAGTTAAACAGCTTGACCACTTCGCCACGAAGACTCCCAGCGAAGGTCAAAAGTATACATACCAAATACCCTCATGCTCTAAATATCATTTAGCCTTTTCCGAGAAACTAAACGTCCGATCCCCTACGCGGGCATTTTGGGGATGTATAACATTCATTTTTAATTTGATAAAACTCCACATCGCCCACAATATGGGTCATGCGAGGTATTCGCGAGTTAAAGAAGGACTTTCAAGCCATTCCGCCTCATATCAATCGTGTTTGCTAAACAAGGCTCTGTACTGATACACTGCACATTAAACTGCGATGCCTTATGATCTTTACACATTTTAATATTTGTATACACTAACGTTAACTGATTAAGTGCAATGGACCGATAAAGCGTCTGCCATTGACTTATAAATCAAAATATAGTTAAATATCAATACAGTAGTTTTCCTCACGCAGCTTCCCTTTAATTTAATATATAATACAACATGTTTGCTCCCATATTAACACATTGTAATTGATAATTGACTCAACTACTTTCCATTTTCCGCCATCCTTTTATGTTTGGTCCAAACTTACTGTTTGTTTGGCACTGAATCTGTTAAGTTGATTGCATATCCTATACAGAACGTCGCCGTCAGCCCCAGACATTTATGCCTGTGATCTCTTGGCAAGTTTACCTTCAGTAGCTTGCCCGTGCTATCTGAACTACTAATACTCATAGCATTGAATGAAAATCAGCACAAGACAGTCTGCTTCCAAATCGCCTGCATATGTTTTTCGAACGCGGGATGCGGGATTTGGAGCTGAGTAAGTAACCCCTTTGCCCAGCGCCGGCATACACCAAAAGCAGGCAAAAAATGCATAAATGTTGCTGTGAGGTTATCTTGCATTAATATGAAACGTAAGCTCGAATAGGAAAATAGTCCAGAGGTGCCGACAACTTTCCAGCAATGAATTAATGGAACCTAAATAAAAATGACTCACAAGAAGGCTGGCAAATAACTTGATGTGGCTACGTTTATTAGCCGATATTCTCCAGTAGTATTTAATCATGTAGTTAATACATTTTAATAAACATATCGATCTTGTCTGTAAACTGCCAGACTGGCCGCTCGTGATAAGACATCAATGATCACACTACTGAGAACTATCGCATCATTATTATTACAGTCCTTCATTTTCTTCTGTCCATCCAATGATGCCAAAAACATTCTTCTGGTGTGGCATGCTCAATTTCATTTCTAGATTCGGCATCTATCCCACATCGTTATCCTGATATCTAAACTGCCATGATTCAGATTTCTCCTTTACTAAATCTCAGCCATTAATAAAAATGCCCTGCCAGAAAATATCTTAATGTATCAGAGATGGCTTGAATATACTGACTGCTTCTCCAGTTACGCTCTCTGATCTCAATGCCGTATCTATTGACAAACAAAACTGACGTGATCTCCGTTATACGTCAGATGCCTCGTTATTTCCACGTTTTGGTTCGGGAGTTTTGCTCCCTCGTATTATTGCGTCATAAGCTCCGCTACGACTTGGCAAATGTCAACCTAATTATCTACCCATTTATCTAAGTACCTACCTGCCTACCTACCTGCTTGACAGGGTACTTACCTACCTACATGTCTGTCATCAAAGTGCTCCAAGCTATATTTGGCTATTGTTTAAATATAAAACAAGACGTAACAAATAACTAAGCCTAGAGTAATCTTATACAAAACAAGCTAAGAAATCTCCGCAGTTCAGATGTGCCACAATCTCCACAACAAATCAAAGACGCCACCAATCCCTATACATACAATCGCAAACTATTTGAACACTCTTTCAATAAAGACTATTATCATCATCATCATGTGCCATGCCGATAAGCGTGGGCTGTCATGTTTCGCCATCTCACACGATCACCAGAGTCGTGTATCAGCTCCGTAGTCTGGTCTCGACCAAACCACGTGGCCAAGCCATCAAAGTACTTACCTCTCTGCCTTCCCCTTTGTTCCTTGCCCTCAATCTTGCCAGTTGTCACCAAGTTCTCCAATATATTTCTTCTCATAACGTGTCCAAAAATTTGTGACGTCTAATTTCTCTAATCAGTTTACGGCTTTCATCAATACAAACTATATGTCCCGTTAAAAACATAATAATGTTAAAGAAGAACGAGTATAGTAAACATTCTCCTAACTGTGGTACGATACACCTGCCTTAGCTAATTGAAATTGCCACATCAAAAATTAGTTTAGTGAGTCACGTAATATTGCATCTGACACATTTTCATGCGTTTATAATGCATACATTGTTTCTGTTGTTATCTAAGATTAGTTTCATAAGTGATGTATGAATAAAACAAAGCATGGGAACAGAGAGATAAGAAGGACAGTGTGGCTGATGGGCCTTAGTGCCAGATTCTTAGCCCTTTGAAAATAAAGTTCGTTCATTCTTTCGTTCTTTCTGTCTGACTGTCCTTCCATCAATTCTAAATGGTTCACTGTGTCTATTATTTTACACTTTACATGAAGCAGTGCTATGTAATGATCTCTATAGGTTTGTATATTTTCGTACTGTAACACGTCGTTCTTGATGATAATATCAAGAAGTTCTTACGATGATATGTTCATGATATTGTCGTGTGAAGGTCGTTGTCTAGGTAACGATACTCATGGTGTGTCAATGGAGATATCTAACTGTCTTGCAATATAACTCACCCCCGCAGTGCACATTCACCAGTCATTAAACAAGATTCAGTTGGCGCACATAATCCTTTATTACAGAAATAAGACGGACAGACGGAACATGTTTATACATCCAGAAATAATGTAATCCATAGAATATAATATCCTCCTCACAATTTAACCAGCACACATAAATGCCTTCTCAAGCCTGCTTCATATCAAATCCACAAGACATTTAGTCCAGCTACTATCCACGGCTGGATCTCCTACAATACAACCCACACATTGGGTCAGAGCCACTGCTCAACTATGTAACCCACTCTGGGTTTAGGCCCTCACTCACTATAGGAACCCACTCTGGTTCAGGCCTGTCTTCACAACTAGGAGAACAACACAACACGGAGATCTCTAACTCCGCTTCTCCTTAGAATACCGACCAGTTCGGCATCTACACATCAACTGTCCTCAAGTCCCTTGACTTCACACAAAACTAAACTGTCCTTCCCCCATCCCCCTGGGGTCCACACTCACCCTTCCCATTATTTTATTTCTCAGGACTGGCTGTTTTCTCATAGCCAGGTCAGTCACTTTACTGTCTCCCACTCTCATCTCCATTCTTCCTCATGCCCGGTCACTCGAACTCAATGTCAATGACCCAGGCTTATGTCACGTACATTAATAGCACTTAGAAATGAACATATGTCTATTCACCTTACATTCTTTTCATGTACCTAACGACATATCTTAATACCTGCCTGCCTAACAAACTACGTACCTACCCACCTGCCTTTCTGACCGACCGACTGACTGACTGACTGACTGACTGACTGTTTTTCCATCATTTCTAAACGATTCGCTTTTTCTGTTCTTTCACACTTCATATGAAGCAGTGTTTATGTAATTATCTTGACATATTTCTATATGTTAATACATAAACAGCATATACAAATTAGCATCAATCTATCTGCCAAACTTAGGAAGCATTAAATTATGTTGCAATTACAGAACACTCGCTTTGATATGTTACGCACGGAAAAAATATTTCAAACAATCCGGAAAGTGAGCTATACAGACACATCTTACATACCTTACTAGGGACGTCAATCCGGCATGTTTGTGTTTATTATCTCTCACTTTTATTTTCAGGAGTCACATACCAAACTGTTTTAAATGTGTATTGTTATATTCTGATATGTTCGTTACTTCGCTTTCCTGTCAATCACTTTATCAATTGTGTCTATCTATTAATGCGTCCATCCTATGTCCTTTGACCCATCTATAATCATGTTTACTTGTCAATAAACCTGTCAATCAATCTGTCAATCGTTTCTATCTATTCACGTGTCCATAGTATGCCCATTGATCCATCTATATTTCTGTCTACCTGTCAACCAACCTGTCTCCCACGCCGTCTCCTCTCCTGTCTAATCACCTGTGTAACTTTGATGTTCAATTGACAGGCAGTCTGGGATTGGGTGATCCTGCTCCTGGTGCTCTACACTGCAGTCTTCACGCCGTACGCCGCCGCCTTTCTCTTGAAGGAAGACGAGATCAGGATGAAGCTCAACATGGCACCTGGCTCAAGGTATACTAATCTTCTTCTTCTTCTTCTTCTTCTTCTTCTTCTTCTTCTTCTTCTTCTTCTTCTTCTTCTTCTTCTTCTTCTTCTTCTTCTTCTTCTTCTTCTTCTTCTGCTGCTGCTGCTGTTGCTGCTACTGCTTCTGTCGTCGACACCGCTTCCGCTTCGGCTACTGCTACTACTACTACTACTACTACTACTACTACTACTACTACTACTACTACTACTACTACTACTACTACTACTACTACTACTACTACTACTACTACTACTACGACGACGACGGCGACGACACTACCACTACCACTACGACTGCTACTACTACTATTATTGCTGCTGCTACTACTACTATTGCTGCTACTACTACTACTATTATTGCTGCTTCTTCTATTACTAGTACAACAACAACTACTTGTCGTGTCCTCCTTTACAGTGTCGTCCCTGGAGTGAAGAGAGCCGACACCCACATTATAATATTTTCCTCCTTTTTAATATTCTGGAGAATCCACCAGCTTCCGTCCAACACACTCCATCAGCCCGTGGACACCTTTTCCTGTCACTCTCTCACTGTCGTACTATGCCCCCTCTCATACTTCTCCAACGCAACATACTCAACAACTCTTGCTTCTAAAAATTAATAAAGATTAATTTATTAAAAGAAAAGTGTAACGTATATGAGACGTGTATGTGAAGAAAATGTGTGACGTGTTCTATAAAGTGTGTAGAATCGGACTCTCAGACTACAACCCAGTCAGCTGATCCCAGCAAGGATAGACCACAGCACGTTACGTCAGAACATGTACATCTCACCCAGTGCCGAAACCATCCTGCTGGATACTGATTTGCCTCTGTAGACCTCTGGTAATCCCATTTCATGATCATCCGAAATAGACACCGGTGGTATTAACAGTTAATCATGGACCGGTTGCACCCTACACAATGTCCGTTCCTATCGTTCCTAAAAAAAATGCACAAGTCCTTTGTAGTGTGTACACAGTTATTAATGTTAATTGTTAATGTAATTGATCCTCACTCGTGTCTATCTAGCCTCACGTATCATGTCTTGTGTTCTATTACACGAGATTATATCACACTAGGTAACTATTATAATTAATGTTCTCAGTTAGTTACTACTGTCTGATGCTGTGTGGTGCATCAGTAATCATCACCCCTCTTTGGTGAATCATCTTCCTTCTAGCTTCAGTTACGTTCTGTACGAAACTTTATTTGACTGTTCCACTGGTGTTCTTCCGAATGGGATTTGAACTTTTCCTAAAAACTTGTTGAGTTTCCTCGGATCTGGTAGGGAACCTAGGATAGAAACAACACATCTGGTGATAGTACTAGTCACTGATCCTATCGGCTGAGTGTAAGCCTATTGCCTTGCTTAATGATCTTTAGCTAACTAAACTTAGTCATAGAGCAGATTAGCTACCCACCTAGGGCCGAATCAGGCTATGACAAGTAAAGACCCATACAGAGTGCAACCTCAGTATTCTATTCACCTTAGCAGAGCCAATATCACTATTCTACTCTAACTAGTTTTCCACTAACAGTGCTAATCATCACACTATAGTTTTAACAAGGCTACAGTCTATATTAATTAGAACTAATATTATAATAGGTTATACCTTAAATGGCACTACTGCAGTCCTATCAATCATATCTACATCTGCCATTATAGGCACGTGTAAAATTAAGTCACTAATTAACACACGGTAGATATTATTTCCACTAAGCACTGCAGTGCCATTGCACTCCGACTAGAGCCACATTTCCAAGTCCCCCTAGTCGGCCCCAACTCGGGTTTATATGGCAAACTACCAAAGTTGGCCACGTGACGTTATCCTTTATGCCCCCACACAGGTGGCACATTGGCAGATCATCCCCTGTCAGGGATCCATCCCCCCTCTGGCTCCATCAAGGTTAGATTTGTCATCACTGGTTTAGACATCCAAAACAATCTAGAGAGTTACTGTCGAGTTCCAACAAAGAGTTTCGATACCAAGCTGCCAATCATGGTTTTCCAAACACCCTCACATTGTGCACGTGACGTTGTTGATGTCCGGCAGGTGTTCCACTGTATCCCATAACAAGCCCTCAACTTTATGTCATGTGGTGACAGTCAAATCCGCCATTCCGTTTGATGTCGGGAAATACCAAATGACAGTCTCACCGTTTTCTCCCTAGTCGGGCACTTCCGACCTGTTGATAAACTGTCAATCTTCTGTTCAGTGGTGACAATCCCAGCCGCCATTTCGCCTGATGTCCGGAACTATAAATGACAGACAGGGCTGTTCCATGTACTGAGATGGGCAATTCTATGTGATTCTATCTGTTATTGAACTGTCAACGCGGTGTCTGATTCAGCGCACTCACTTCCCAATGTTTACTATTTGCTGACCCGATGTAACTCGTGCAGCTGTATTTACTCTGTTAGTTAAAATCGCTGTGACCTAGAAAATATTCCGTTAATCAAACTTCTGTATTTTCATTATCTGGTTAACTCATGGCGATCTCGTGACACTACTATTATTATTAAATTGCTGCTACTGCTGCTGCTGTTATTACTGTTGTTACTACTATCAATGCTACGATGACTACCACTATAATTTGTTTTATCAGACTACTATTACTTCAGCAACTACTACATCTACTACGATTACTCCTACTTCTACTACATGAGCAACTACCACCGTCACAATTACGACACAATTTATTATAACGACAACATCAACTATTGTCACTACTTCTACTGCTGCTACTGTTATTAATAATAAATATCAAGAAGAAGAAGAAGAAGAAGAAGAAGAAGAAGAAGAAGAAGAAGAAGAAGAAGAAGAAGAAGAAGAAGAAGAAGAAGAAGAAGAAGAAGAAGAAGGAGAGAACTGTTATGAAGCTGCTGCATTAATTCATTCTTGCTTACCCACGTTTAGTCCAACAAAAATATATTTCTAATTGTACTTATGACAAAACATCAGAAAAAGTCCATAAACTTAAATTCTTTTACTAAAATTAACTTAATGTACACCTCGAGCTAAAAAGTTGAAATATCTCATATGTAGCTGAATTCTCTCGCGAATTATCTAATCTGGAATACAATGATTGTCCGAAAGAGGCTAATGAAACAGAACATTACATATAACAATAACAAAGGGACAGGCAGCTCTCTTCGGTTATGTGATGAGGAATGACGAACTGGAGAACATCGTGATAACTGGAAAGATCGAAGGGAAGATAGGCAGAGGCAGATCAAGAGAAATGATGCTGGATGGATTGAGACGGTGGCATGGAGGAATATCATCAGCATAATTGATCCAGAAAGCGAAAGACCGAGATCTGTGGAGAGCCATGAACGCCTACATCAGCTGGCAGGGCACTTGATGATGGTTATAAGAATACTACAAGACTCCACACTCGTGGGATTGCTATGTTTATTTAGATGAGGCTTCGCCATTTCGGTGTCTTCCGCGAGAATGATACTGGAATCCCTCATGCCTACTGCTAGCATGCACTTATACAGTCAGTTTCCCCTGAACAGCATTTAATTAGCGTGACACCCGTGACCTATGCTAATGTTGAAGTATACGTCTCTGCTATCTAGTCGGCTCCTTGGTGAAGGAGTTATCGTCGCAGTTCATAATCTCGCATATCCGCGTTCGAAACACAGCTGTGAGCGATTATGCAGCTGAACGCCTTGCGTTGGCTTTTTTACGAAATATTATGGGTGCCGGTAGTTTAGAAAGCAGTGGCAAACAACTGAACGTAAACTTGCCAAGAGATCACAACAGCAAAGAAAAGTATTATTGGTGTTGACTGCAACGTCCTGTAAAGGATATGTAACTAACCAACACTGCAATCTCATTCCCTGGCAGTCATGCACAGCAGGGGCTATCTAAGGGAGATAAACCTGGATCGTGACAACAAAAATAGCAATAACGTGTCAGGGATTAATTAGTCTTGTTATTTCAAGTTCTCCTTTCTAAACCTAGATTGGTACACATCACCAACATATCTCAGTGGGTTTGAGATTGGTGCATATTACCAACATCTTAAACTGGGTACAGGATTGGTGCACATCACCAACATCTTAAATTGGGTTTCGAGATTGGTGAACATCACGATATTGGTACACACCACAAAGATCTTGATCTGCTCTTTACAATTTACGACTGACGGGAGAAGTTTAACGTGCACATGTCTCATCCGAGTCTTTAGCCCTTGCCTGAAGAGGCACTTCCCCAGTATTACGGAGTCTCCCCTCCTTGTTCTTACTTTTCTGACAATCTAGTCAACACTGTCAGAAGAATCACGTCGGCTTGAACCAGAGACGAGCGCGGTAACATGTCTACTCCTCCGCCCGAGCCGAAAAGTCAGTTTCACAATTCCATCTTTCAAGAAACGTCTTCCTCCATGGCGTGCAGTCCTGGGAAAGACAATCCCCCCTCGAACTGAGTATCAGGAATAGTCTTCATTGGGACGTGCGGAGGTGAGGTGGTAACGGGAGGAGGGAATGTGAGGGGTGGTAGAAAATGAAGGAATGGCGAGAACGGAAGTCGCCACCACCCCTCACAATGATTCCTCTGACAAAACTGGATTCCTTCCACTTTACATCCGGCCAGCCTGTACTTCCATGGGGCTATTATCAGCAATTAGATGGGAAGTACTGAGAGATAACAATGTAGAAGTATGTTGGCGTGTAATTTTGATGTTGAAGTACTGCAACAAAAAAGATGTTCGGAGATTTTGATGCGTACTTTAAATTTTTAAAGAAAACGAGTTCTTGTCTGCTGTTTTCTCCTTGGTTCTTCATGTCTTCGCGATTTTGACAATTTCTCATTTTTGTTTATAAAACGTGCTTTCCTGCACATTTTGTTTTATCGGATAAATTTTCATCTTTTTCTTAACTATTAACTGTAAGCTAATGGCTTTTATTGGAGCTTTGGGGAAATAATATTATGCTTTTGACATATTAGTCTTCACATAATATGGATTGGGAAAAAAAGGGAAATGCATATATTACAAAAAGCAATTTAAGTTGGGCCTGTCTCCCTGGCCGAGGAGTTAGCAGCTTTCTCTGTAACCCCGAATACTCTCGTGGTTGACGTGAGCGTACGAGAATTGGAAGCGGTTCGAGTCGCGCCAGTGACTTATGAAAGTATGGTGCCGGTCGCTCATAAAGTCGTGGCGTGCTGATGAGCGTAATCTAGCCTTGGAATCAACATACAGCTGAAAGATGCCGATGTTGACCGCAATATCCTGAAACAGGATTGAAACGCGGACAAAAAAAAATAAAGTGGACACTGTTGGCGAAATATATAAGAAAGGCAAGGTACTTTAGTCACTTAGTCACATGACACGACATAGGAATCTATTCAACAATACAACAGAGGGGAACTTTGAGGAAAAAGACCAGACGACGTCCAAGATTAAAGTGGACAGGCAACGCCCAGATCCGTCTAGCCAGAATAGTCTAGCACAGTGGTTCTCAACCGGTGAGGAATCCCTCCCCCCCCCCCCCCACCGGGAGGAATTTTAGGGGGGGGGGGGATTAAGATTATTTCAAGATCGCATCAATATAAGAACCAGTTACTTGATATTGTTTTTCCCTCTAAATTTTACGGTTCTGTACTTCTCGCCCTAATGAAATTCGTTTTATAACGTAAGTAGACCCGCAAATCACGTTTTATGTAGATGTCTAGATTTGTTCTGGTATTTGTTAATAAATTTAGCTTTCATTTTTATGTATACTGTGTAAGGAGGGAGGGGGGGGGGGGGGAGAGAGAGAGTTATAGGGAGGAAATTCGAAAGGGGGGGGGGGGCGATGACGTTCTGACCATATGATAAAACTTGGTATGGGCCAAAAAAGATTGAGAACCACTGGTCTAGCAGAATGTACAATTTTATTCTGTTCATTCTGCTCCTTATGCCTGAATGTAGTCACTGTAGAGTCATCTCCGTAGTTATATGTTGTTGAGATTTCTTGTCCTATTTACTGGTGAAGGCTTGTTGCTACATCGTCCTCTGTATTCCGCAATTGTGGTTTGTTTTTATATTGTTTACGTTCCCACAGCTTTACCATTTCTTTTCTATATTTTATTTTATTTTTGGAGTTCGCTCACTTTGAACTCAAGCGTTATCCATACACATGCTTCTACATCTAATGCACTGGACTGATGTGTGCACGTGGATTAGCTTTCCCTATGATCAGTATCCCTGGACATCAGGGTAACCCATTCCGACTTCTAGGGTAATTGTAATTTACGTCCCCAAATTCAGGACGAGAAATTAACATTTTTGTTCACAGTTTAAGCCATTTCATTCAATATCTCGACGACTTTTTTCTACTTGTCCACAATACTCTAAAAACCTTCTTACCTTCAACCTTCTTAAAAATACAAACCAATAACAGACCGCCTTGTTTTGAATGTTAACAATGGTATGAGTGCCGGTCGTTCAGAAAGCAATGACAAATTACTGAATGTTAACTTGCCTGGTAAATCACAAGCAGTAAACATTTTATGAGATAAACTAGCTGACCCGGCCCGGCTTCGCCCAGGCCCTGGCGGGGATCTATCTGTCTGTCTGTCTGTCTGTCTGTGTGTCTGTCTGTCTGTCTGTCTGTCTGTCTGTCTCTCTGCTTGTCTGTCTGTCTGTCAGTCTGTCTGACCCGGCCCGGCTTCGCCCAGCTCCTGGTGGGGAGCATCTCATTTAATTCATATAAGTAGTCATCTAAGCTCCCGTACCCGTTCCCGACTATCTGTCTGTCTGTCTATCTGTCTGTCTGACCCGGCCCGGCTTCACCCATTCCCTGGTGGGAAGCATCTCATTTAATTCATATAAGTAGTCAAAAAAGCTCCCGTTCCCGACTATCTGTCTGTCTGTCTGTCTGTCTGTATGTCTGTCTGTCAGTCAGTCTGATCTATCTATCTATCTGATCTATCTATCTATCTATCTATCTATCTATCTATCTATCTATCTATCTATCTATCTATCTATCTATCTATCTATCTATCTATCTATCTATCTATCTGTCTGTCTGTCTGTCTGTCTGTCTGTCTGTCTGTCTGTCTGTCTGTCTGTCTGTCTGTCTATGTTCGGCCCGTTCCCGTTAAAAATATAGATAGAATAAAAGAATAGATAGATTGATAGTATAAAATATGATTGGGAGAGATCTATCTAAAGCAGGGGTGGGCAAACTGTTCGTGCGGAGGGCCGCATTGACAAATGTAAAGTTATTGGCGGGCCGCATATATATATATATATGTATATATATATATATATATATATATATAATATATATATATATATATATATATATATATAATATATATATATATATATATATATATATATATATATATATATATATATATATTTATTGTTTACAGCAACCTATCACAATAAGTAATTATTAATTATTTATAGGTTATTACGCAGTATAAATAACTAATTATTGCAATTTTATTTTACTTATACACTTAAACATTATATTTGACAATATGGAAAAAAACTTCTACTAATATGTTAACACGATTTTACAGCTTGTTATTATAACAAATTTTCGTTATTATCTATCAATGGCTTTAATTTAGACACACAGCGACTACATTGTCACTACAGTTATCAGTTATCAGTTGGGGTATCTTCGTTGCACTCCGGACATGTCCATAGGTGCTCAGATCCTCCCCCCAGCATATACATCAGCGTCCGGTGGCTAATAGTGCCAGTTCTGTGTTGGTTGACGAGGCGCTTTGTTTTCCCGATGTACCTCTCGAGTCTGGCTGTGCCGATTCTTACTCCCAGGTCTTTCATCCTGGACAGCGATGTGGAATCATTGACGTTAAAGTCCTCTGTTCTCGCCATATCTTTAAGTCACTACAGTTGTTGATTTCTAATGAGATGTATGTAACTGCTTGCAATTTTTGACAATATTCTAGAAATCTGGAGCAAGTTTACTTGTTGAAATTCGCATGACAGCATGCAAGTTGCAGTCCGACAATAAAGACCTATTCTTAGATTTGTTGATCTTCAAGCAAGAGAATGCTTGTTCGCAAATGTATGTTGATCCAAATAATGATAAAAGTTTGGCTGCAAAGTTTTCAAGTTGGGAAATGATTCTTGTGATAAAGATTCATAGAAATCCAACAAACCATCTGACTTGAATTTTTCTTTCAGGTCATGATCTGCTTGTAAGTCAAGCAGCTCCAACTGTATGTCTTCTGTGGCTGTATCAGCTCCTGCACTAAAAGGGGAATTGAGAATATTGAACTATGGCTCTAATTTCTTGAAATCTTGGAATCTCCATCCAAATTCTTCAATTAATGCATGTAATTGGGCTTTGTATTTTTCAGTCATTTCACCAGAAATGGTTTCTTGTTTCAGCAAAGGGAAGTGACAAATATCTATGTTTCACTTGCTTGTCTGGAAAACAGTGAGAGTTTTTCCTGAAATGTTTTTACATATACATACAATTCATATGCAAACACACCATTGCCCTGAAGTTTGCCATTCAGTTCATTTAACTTTTCATAATTTCAATGGAAAACATAAAGTCTAACTGCCATTCTTTATTGACAATGTTTGTATTAAAGTCACATGCACTGCCCTTCATCTCTAGGAACATCACTGTTTCTTCTCTGAGTTCCCACACTCGCCTCAACACCTTGTCGAGACTCAGCCATCGAACATTGGTGTGGTTCAGGACATTGGAATGTTCAGTTTCCAAATCGTCAAGTAATGACTTGAACTGTCTGTGATGAAGTCCTCTTGATCTGATGAGGTTGATGACACTGACAACTGGGTCAATAACATGCTTGATATTCAAAACAGTTTTACACAGACCTTCTTGATGAATCACACAGTGAAGTGGTAATAATGTGTGGTCTAGATATTCTGCTTTAATCTTATCACTTTTCAACTTTACCAGACCTACATTTTTTCCAGTCAAAGCACGAGCTCCGTCAGTTGTAACACTTGCCATCTTGTTCCAAACCAATCCAGTTCTTTCAATACAGTTAGGAACAGCATTGAATATATCATGGCCTGTGGTTGTGTCTCTGAGTGACTCAACACTCAGTAACTCTTCATGAGTTTGAAAGAAGTGTTTATTCCACGTATAAATATCAATAATTGGGCAGTATCATGTACATCGGTACTCTCGTCCAATGCAAGAGAGTACCACAAAAATTGTTTACTTGCATCTTGAAGTTTATGCATCAAATTGTCACTGATCTTGTCAACACGTCTGACCACAGTTCTCCTTGATAAAGTAATTTTGTCAAATCTGGTTTTTTGTTCTGGACACATAATGTTTGCTGCGTCTAGCAAACATTCCTTGATGAACTCGCCATCAGAAAATGGCTTGTTCTGTTTTACAATTCTGTGTGACAGCACAAGACTAGCGTCAGTTGCAGCATTTTGAATTGAAGACTGTTTAGTGAAAACACTGTTGCTGTTTCTCCAAATTTTTCACCAACTCAAGGCATTTCCTTTCCTTCTCTTCGGTCATTAAAATGATTTGGAATGTTTTGTTTGATAATGTCTTTTTACATTGTACTCCTTGAAGACAGCCACTGACTCACAACTCAATAAGCAAACTGATTTGCTACCAACTTTTATAAAACAGTACTTAGTTGTCCATTCATAATTAAAAACACGGCATTCATCTTCAATCTTACGTTTGTTATTGACACTCATTATAACGGTACATGAAATTTTGTAAAATTCAACAAAATAACTTAAAAACGAATTAACAATTTTTATTTCTAAATGCCCTCGCGGGCCGCATAAAATCACTTGGCGGGCCGCATGCCGCCCGCGGGCCGTAGTTTGCCCACCCCTGATCTAAAGTAAACTTACCAAGATATCACGAACAGCCAATAAATTGTGTGCGGTGGGTTGACTGCAAACGATATGCAACAAACTTTCTATCACAAAAATTACTTTTTTTTTTTAAACGAACGACAATCTTTCGCAGGCGCGTCCTACATTCTGCCCTTCTTTTCTATTTCCTCTCATACATTCTTTCATTCAACATCTCTTTTGAAGCAATTCTTTGACAACGGTCATCAGAAATACCCAACGTGGGTGTAACGCACCATATATATGAGAATGTTAGTTAGTTAGTTAATTAGTCGACAGATCATCCTCGTTGCACATCGGACCATTCAGTCCATAAGTGCTCGGATCCCCTCCTCAGCAAATCCCGCAGCGTGTAGCGGCTAACGACGCCAGTTCTGTGTTGGTTTATCAATCTACTTTGGCTTCCTGCGTAGTGTTCTTGTTTGGCCACCCCTCTTTTAATTTGCTGCTCTCGCAGTCTGGCCATTGTTGTAGATTCACAGTCATCACTTGGTTCTTGCAAAAGTCTCACTTCTCGTAGAGCATTCAGAATGTCAGCCTGGTCCATGGCGCGTCCGCCCTCCACAGTAGCCTCACCTGCGAGCTTGTCAGCCCGCTCATTTCCTTGTACTCCCGCATGACCTGGCACGAAGATGAAACTAATCTTTGCCAGCCGAGACCGCTCCAGAGGCAGCAACCATTCTCTTCGGATCGACCCCTCCTCTATCCTCTTGATCATGTTCATTGAGTCGCTAAGGAAACAAACCCTAGTGAATGTCTGTGTCTCGAGCCATGTTATTGCTTTACTTACTGCCATGACTTCCATGGTCAGGCTACTTGTGGTTTCAGTGAAAGCACCAGAGGCCTCCTTCACAATTCTCCCTCCGGCCCGAGCTGTAAAGGCCCATGAGCTTCTCACATGTCGGACGACCGACCCATCTGTGTAGATGACCGCGTCACTGTCTAGCGAATTCTCGAAAATCAACGCTTGTACTTCAGCCTCCACAGCAGCCGGATTTTCTTGTCTGCATTTTCTATCTAGTTGGATGCAAGCTGAAAAGAATGTGCAGAAGTCTGTTGGCACTTGCACCCACTCCTCGCCAGGTTCTAAGTCCTCAAGTGAACACACCTGTTGAAGAATGTCTTCGGCTTGACCCATCCACGACCGTCCTCTTTTTAACCTGCTGCCCTTCACCTTCCTAATTTCACTATGCAGTGGATGCTGTGTGTTTGCGTTAATTCTGAGGTAGGCGCGTGCCCTGCAAACTTGCATTCTCTCTTCAATGGTTGGAAAATCAAGAAGGTAGCGCATCGCCCTGCATGCTGTATCTCTTGTACATCCAAGAATAATGCGCATAGCTTCATTCTGTATCCTTTCCATCCTTTCTATCTGCTTATGGCTGAGAGTCAGGACTGCCATTGCATACTCCAAAACAGACATGACCAGCCCCTCGTACAGAAGACATAGATGGCGCTGCTCACAGTTTGCTGGCGCCATCACCCGCATCGCTGCCAAGCCCCGCTTGGCCTTTGTTATCACCTGGTCTATGTGCACATTATAAGCAAAGCTTTGATTAAAACGTATCCCCAGGTAATTCATTGCCTGCGTTCTTTCCACCGTCTCTGAACACAGCTTTACAGTTGGTGTTGGAGTGTTGACAATATGATTATTCAACGAGAACCAAGTCACTGTTGCCTTTGTTGGGTTGAATATGAGAATGTTAAATAAAATTAATGTGCTGTTGAAGCAAAATAAAAAGATGTGTTAGAAAATTTTCACTGTTTAAATAGATGCATTATTTTTATGAAAACTATGAAAATGCCTTAAAGATTATACCATTATTTATTATAACTCATATGCCTGTAAATAACTATGGACAAAGAGTTTATAAATCTTTGAAAACGATGCAACAATCTATATATAGAAAAATAGGAATGTTATTAAAAGTTATGCCCCTTGAAATAACTTTTCTTATGTTATGTCCCCTTGCTATATTGAAATGATAATGTAAATTTAATTATTAAATTTTCAAAGTAAATACTATTTTAGTTAGTAAAATACTATGACAGTCGGATGCAGAGGAATGAAAAGAAGACGTGTAGAAAATTTCATCTGAATCGGATGGACCGTTATCGAACGCAGCCAATACATCTCCACATACCCACCCACACACATAAATTCTGTTTTATATATATAGATTACAACTCCATGTAAAGGACATGCAACTCACCATCATGTCCCATACCGATGAACGTAAGCGGTCAAGTTTCGCCATCTCACACGATCACCTATGTGTTTTTGTCTCGGTTATTTCTTTTGGCCAAGCCATCTAGCTATTTACATCACTGCCTCCCCCTTGTTCTTTCACCTTCAATCTTGCCAGTAGTCACCAAGTTCTCCAGTTTATTTCTTCTTATAACGTGGCAATAACAAAAATCTTCAGTGTCAATGTCAAATTTCTCTGATCAGTTTGCGGTTTTCATTTGTTTCTTGTAGGACTTGCTCATTGGTTTTTCTGTCTGACAATGGTATCCTTTACAATTTCTTCAGAAACCACATTCCAACTGCCAATAGATGTTGTTCATCCTTGTCTGCTCAATGTCCACGTTTCACATCCATTCAAATGTACAGGTTCTATGTAGCACTTTAACACACTTTTTCTCGCTGCAAATGACATTTTTTTAAATTGATAAGTATATTTTCCACCTTGTACATGGTTGTTTGTGTCTTTATTATTTAGATTCATCTATAATACACATTACCTCCATTTTCTCCTTTTCCCTCATCATTTCAGTTGTCACATTACTCTATTCTTGTGTCATTTCAGTTCTCATATCTACTCTTCCTCTGCATCATTTCAGTTCTCGTATCTATTCTCTCCCTGCATAATTTCAGTTCTCATATCTACCCCCTCCATGCATAATTTGAGTTCTCATATCTACCCCCTCCATGCATAATTTCAGTTCTCATATCTAAGCCCTCCCTGCATAATTTCAGTTCTCATATCTACCCCCTCCATGCATAATTTCAGTTCTCATATCTACCCCCTCCATGCATAATTTCAGTTCTCATATCTACCCCCTCCATGCATAATTTCAGTTCTCATATCTACCCCCTCCATGCATAATTTCAGTTCTCATATCTAAGCCCTCCCTGCATAATTTCAGTTGTCATATCTACTACCTGCCTGCATAATTGCAGTTGTCATATCTACTCCCTGCCTGCATAATGTCAGTTGTCATATCTACTCCCTGCTTGCATCATCTCCAGAAATACAAACGCGGACACCATTCGCATTGACCCCTTGGTCATCGTTGACTTGATGGTAGACTTGATGTTCATCGCGGACATATTGATCAACTTCCGGACCACCTACGTGGAGAACGGTGAGGTGGTTAGCGACCAGCAGAAGATCGCAGTCAACTACGTCAAAGGCTGGTTCGTTATTGACGCCATTGCGGCCATCCCCTTTGACCTCTTGCTGTTTGGTTCCGGGACAAGTGACGTAAGTGTATTTGTGGTCACGTGGTTGGTTATTTTAAAATTAGTATCACTTGGTATAGAAAATAAACATTGTAATTGTTTTTGTTGTAGATTATTTCTTAGTATGCCGTCACCCATTTGTTTCTTAACATATCAGTTAACTGTTTATTCAGTAACTAAATACTTTAATTAAGTTACACGTCAGGAAATACGTTAAGTCACTTAATACCCCATTTATAAATTACTACATCTGTTAATTAAATAAGAGTAAATCGTAAATCATACATTACTTGAAGACATAACCAGCATGACATTTAACAAATCAGAACCTACTGAACACAAAGGTAGAACTGCGTGCGGGATCAGGTGGTGTGTGATACCTTGAAGAAAGGGCCCTTTATCACACCTTGAGGTGTCTCGGATGTGTGATGCTTGTCAAATATGTAAATCAGTTCGTACTCGATGTATGATAACTATCACACCGGCTGCTGCAGGTCCGCATGGCCGAATGGATAAGAACAGTGTTCTTAAACATCCGGTGTGCTGATGCCGAGGTTAGGCGGTTCATCTCCTACACCAGACAGCTGGACTAAAATGTTGACCTGTCTTCCTTGACTTGGGGACGTTAATTACAAGTATCTCTGAAGTCGGAGTGGGTTCGCCTGATGGCGAGGGACACTGTTAATATGGAAAGCTAATCCACACGCAAAATTCAGTCCATCATTACTATAAAATGGTGTGTATGGACTACGCTTGAGTTCAAAGCGAGCGAGCGAAAATAAAACCGGTTGCTTTTACTTCCTGATGTATTTCCTGGTACTCATGTTTCCCCCTGGAAGCTCAAGTTAATTTCTACACCCTGCCTCAATGGAGGTTCAAACTCATAGCTACGGGACCGTCAGGCCAGCGATGTAGCCATTGCGCTGACGTGGTTCTCTTGGTATCTGGTGCTATGAACATATTTTCATCAGCCAGTCGGCACACACTGGATGATGTCATGAATATTATGCGGGTCTACTTGACTCCCAGTACGCTACGTGATACTCATGTTGGCTGGTTGGGCCTGGGAGCCCAGCTAAATTTGGTTTACAAATCACCGCCCTATACAGATTCTAACACTTGACTACCGTACCGACATGCAAGCATGTTAGCTGCGTTGTCACCCCAGCTCTTTGGCATGTTGAATAATTAACACTAAACATAAACATTTGCCACTAAACTTAAACAGTATACCACTAAACATAAATACTATACCACTAATCATAAACACGTCACTAAACTTAAACACTATTCCATTAACGATAAACACTGTCATTATGCACAAACACTATACCACTAAACATAAACTCTATACCACTAAACATAAACACTATAATGCTAAATATAAACAATGTACCTCTAAACATAAACACTATACCACTAACCATTAATACCATACCACTAAACATAAACGCTATACCAAATAGTTAGTGCACACGATCATTATCAAATGATCGCTTGCTAAGAAGCAGTGTTACTACATTCTTAAAAAGGACTTTACAGGGCAAGAGGGTACGCCTTCATTACACCGGGGTTTATCTTATATGGCTGAGTCCTTTCCGCAAGGAGGACTGCCGAAAGTATCACACAGCACGAACTTCGTAGCACCAACAACTACAGCCAGGAGTCTCCGAGAACAGTACACTCGTAAACAGAACTGACGTAACCCGGAGTCGAAGCAACAACCTTCGGAACGCAAGGCAGGTTGCGTGAAAATTTCCCTACGAAGAATCCCTAGTATACACTAATGTAGGTTAGCTGCATTATGCGTGCATGGAACATTGCATATTATAAGAAGTTAACTGCGGGAAATGATTACAACTTTTGTGTAATGTTAACTGTTAGATGAAAGTAATGCATTTTTTGGTGTTTTTCAACATTTCTTAAAATGTTCACATTTTCATATGCATTTTAACCTTCTTTGTTTTTCATATTGATTGTGTACTTTTTAACTGTTTTAGGACTGTCACACTTATTGTAGATTTTTTTACTTTGATAGACATGTGTCACTTACCTTTTTTCTACATTCACCTTTAATAGATATGTTTCACATTTGTTTACCATTGTATTTGTGACTTTTAAGAAAATTACCTCATTGTTTTCGTGTTATTGTAACCTTTTATAAAACTTGTGTGTACTTTACCTGTTGGTTGTAACATTTGTCATATTTATTTCATGTACTTTTTAACTTTTGCTGCAACAGTTAACTTGTTCGTGTACTGTTAACTTAGGGAAGTGTTAACACAATGTTGTCATGTACTCCTATCGGTTTCTTTGAAATTAGTACACCGTTTACGTGTCTTTTTATCTATAATGGATCAAGCACAATGTTATTATTACACGTTTAATCATTATTCTATAATTGTGTGTCCACATTTTTCAAACTTATTTCATGTTTCAATTCTAAAAGTGTTCTTTGGAAGACAAATCGATTTTCGATATAGATTTAAATAACATTTATACCAGCACACTATAAATATACATGTGGACAGGATAATATAGATGTAAATTATAAGCAGAACGATAATAAATATAGTTAAGGATAGAACGACTTGAAATGACTTGGCTCAGGGTTTATGCCTCAATGATGGATAAAGGACATAAGAAGAAAAACGCCAATAATATTCTTGCACAGAAGAAGAGACGAATAATATTCTAGCACAGAAGAAGAGACGAATAATATTCTAGCACAGAAGAAGACATGAATACTATTATAGCACAGAAGAAGACACGAATAATATTCTAGCACAGAAGAAGACACGAATAATATTCTAGCACAGAAGAAGACACGAATAATATTCTAGCACAGAAGAAGACACGAATAATATTCTAGCAGGACGACAAGATAGAGAGGGGTGTGTCTTTCTAAGGACTAAACGTTTTCATGACTAACACCGACAAGAACAAGTAACATATGAATAAAAGAGATATCAGCGAAATAAATACACCAGAAAATAGAAAATAACTTAGTTAAATTATGAATAAAATTAATGGAATTGCGGTAAATCTGTGGAAATATAAACATTATAAAATAACACGGAGTAATGTAACTTTACAAAGCACAATTACCTGAAACATAGGACGTTACGGTAACTAGTCTTCATCGGGAAATAAATACACAACACATAAAATGCAAACACGGGACAGTGACAACATTAAGGCATAATAACCAAATGAGTAGAATGGGGAAATGGGAGGAAAATTATAACAATGAAATGAAAATGATAAAAGAAAAAAAAAAACTTTTGCTACCTATCTCAGAATCCTAGGCTGTGATATTGTGTATTTTTGTATTGTAAATACGTGAAAGTTGCGCCCTGAAAGGACGTGAAACTAATTTATTAAAATTTGTAAATATGGAATCAAATAATTGGAATGTTACACAATACATTACTATTCAACTATGTTAAAGTTGATCTGTTTTAGAAAATATCAAATGTTAAACATCAGAAGCAATAAAATTAATAACCATGAGCCGTTCTTCAGTGATAAAAACTCCGCCGCGGAGCACACACGACATGGGGGATTCTGATAGTCAGAAGCGTTCTCTTCTCTGAATGTTTCAGCCCTTTCACCTCCTAACATTCTCTAGGAGCGGGCCTGTCCGGATCATGACTCCTGGCGTCTTTCCCCTGCCGTGCGAGACGTTCGGTCGATTTCGTTGTCCTTGTTGTTTGTGCTTGTCCCTTAGCAGCGAACATGTCCTCTCTGAAACCTACCCTCCCTCAGGGAGGAGAGCCTGTGCACCCGGTGCTTGGTGCCCTCACTACCTTAGCACCTGTGGTCGTGTGGAGCCAGCTTATTCCCCAGCCACTGACTTTATCGCCTCAATTCGTCTTCGCTGGCATATTCCTTCTTCCTGGCCCGTTTATGCGCCGCACTCTAGGGAAACCGGTTCTTCCTCTGGGTGTTACGACCCACCTCTTGGTCAATGCTGCTGAGTGCGACTTACGGAAGGCGACTACCGCCCTGGTATGGAGGTTGGACTTCGGCAGGAATTTGCATGATTTGACGACTGCTACCGTGCGGTGATTGCCCCACCGAACAGTCCTGTACTTATAATGTACTACCCTCACTCGGATGGAAGGCTATGGAGTCGACACGAGACAGTGCAAGTTCTTGCTCTTGGTTGAGAGATTGTAAGTTGTTCTGCAGTTACTGTATTAAACTTACTACTGTCGAGACCAATCCCAGTCCATGTTTCGGCAGTTCCACAGCCAACACGAGGCCTTTTCGGCTGCCTCACTCAGTTGTTTTTGTGCCCGAGTTCTCGCTTGTCATTTTATGCCCATCTGTTTTAACACATCATACACGGAGTGGGAGACTATACTTCTTGTGCCCACCTCAACGGCGCATAATCTGACAGTTTACCCTTCCTGTCTCAAACTCGCAACCATGTCACCGCACTTCTCCATCTTGTACAAGTGCTGCTCCTCGATATTTGACTCCAATGGGACTGCCAACTCAATCAGCGTTAGCTGTTTGGCTGATGAGGAGTGAAGTACGATGTCAGGTCGCAAGCCAAACTGTTCGGATCACCTCAGGGTACTCCCTACGGACCCTTTAGGTCCACTGTCAGCTCCCAGTCACCCGCGCCTTCGAAAATGGTCGGAAGCCGTAGGTCGGCAGCGCAGCCTTCCTTATCTCTGCGTTGCTGCCCATCTGGGATGAAGTAACTCCCCAGCGGCCTCGGCCTGGCCCCTCTGTTCTCCCGCATTCTGGCTACAGCCATTATGGCTGCCAACTCAGCAAGGGCTTTGTTGTGGCGCCATGTGAATCGGCCTTGGCATAGAGCTACTTTGCATGCGGACAGTACGTGCTTCTCTGTCGGGACCTTATTACAGAGGGGACAGGACAAGTCGGTGGCTTTACCCCACTTGACCAGTTTGGCAGTTGATGGCAAGACATCGTAGAGGGATCGGACGACGAAACTTGAGCTCAGTGGTGCCATACACCATATTTCATTCCAGGTAAGGGACTTCTGCACTATCCCTTACATGACATCCACTGGCCCTGCTGCTCCTGTTGGACAGTCATTCGCACTCTCTCTTTGTCCTCTCCCGCGCGGATCTCATGAACCACCATGTCTCTGCGTTCCTTACTGGACCACATCTGAGCCCTGTCGTGGTGGCCGATCACCCTTCTATCCCACTGTGTCTCATGACTTCCTGCAGCTTCAAAGCTGTTTGGACATCTTAAATCGCGCTGACGACCTTCCATTTTCTTCCCGTTCTCAGGGCGGGCTGTGAGGTGCTGACCTAGAGCCTGGCTTTTCCGACTTTGAATTCTTCCATGATCAGGAACGGGAGAACGATCTTACTCTGCTTTCAATATAGTGTGACCGTCGTGAGGCATGGTGGTGCTCCAAGGCACTTCCTTATATACTTCTTATTTTCATTTCCATTTTCTTCACTGTGCTCGTGCCTATATTATATACCAACAGTGGCCATGGGAGTTTCGGAATAAGCGTGAATTGAAGACACCAGATCTTGAATTTCCTTATCAGCCTGCTTTTGTCGATGGTACGCAGACCGTTTGCCAACACTTCTTGATCTCTAGCACCGCGTTCTTGTCCGTCAGTGTTGCACCGTACACAGGCCGAGACTCTTAAACGGTTCCTCCATCACCGCGGGAATTTCCTGCCCGGCAATCATGAACCTTTCCTCCGCTATACCCTTCACGATAAATGCATTTTAAAAATAAATTCATTGAATTCAATAAATTTTAAAAAAACATTCTTAGATAAGTATGAACCGTTAAAATACGAGAAATACTCTTATCAAAATTAAAACTGTTAATGATATCGAATTATTGAAGTTTTTTTTTTTCTTTTTTCTTTTACAACTTGGACATGTTATATACAGAAGCAGATTGGTGTGTCTTCTCATGGTGTAGGCCTTGAGAATAAGTTGGCCAATCTTTACCTCACTTTCGCTGGCGACGAACCTTAATGTCAACCGACAGCACTTATGATATTATAAGCTCAGCTCTCTATCAACTTCACCAACTTGCCCGCTGCAACATACTAGATTAGTTTTTATGTTTCTAGTAAAACACACGCTTTTAAACTTTGAAATTAAAAATTGCAAATTACGAACGTAAAATTATAATTTTATAATTATAATTAGCAAATACCTAAGTCAATATTACAGATGCCAAATTAAAGAAATAATGTAATCTTTGACCATTAACGGACGTAAAAAAAAAAAAATATTTAACAATTTCAAAATTAACATACAAATATACCGTCTGCCTTCCTGAAAGATGATTAATAAACCTAAAGTACATACTCTCACTAGAACAGACATAATTATGTTTTTTTTTTTTTCTGTGACACATTACTTTCACTAAAATAATAATTGTTCCTGCCAGGTATTTGTTCTATGTGACAGATATAATTAGCAGCTTGCCTAATAAGCAAAACTAAAGACAAATATTGGACATGGCACACAAATGCGAACATAATTATCTCAGAACAAGTAAATATTACGCCTAATTAAAATACAATTCAAGTAATTGTTTATATGACTATACAAATGTTGCGCGTACTTGCTGGACGATACAATACACCTTAGGCTGATTTTCTGTTAGTTAGTCGCGGTTCTAACTTCACGTCCCTGTACCAGTGAATATCACACAAAATGCTCCTCAATGCCTCATGTGAACAGTGGAGCAAACAGTAGTACCGACAACCAACAACATGCACAGGCAAGTACATGCATAAGGCAGCCGCCAGAATGCCAGCACAACAGTGTTGATTTTCAACATACTTTTACTGTCAGTATTTCCCCATTCCTTTCTTAACGAGAAATCTCCATCTAAATGGCCAGCGTGTGTATTGAACCAACTACCTCGCCGTCATAGCAAGTAGGTGTAAGCGCGAGCGAGCTAAACCTCTGAGCCACTCTGATCTCTACTATATGTCTAGAGTTGTTGAGTTGAGTTGAGTTAAGAACCGACATCACTGCACTCAGGACATTCCTATACGTGCCCTCCCCCCTTCCCCCACGTTCAACAGCCAGTGTAGAGTCATACTACTAATCACTCCCACTGCTATCTGATTTAAAGTTCTCCTGGTCTTCTCTCTCAGTTTTGAGATCCTTCCAGAACCACTTCCGATTCCCTGCAATCTCTTTTTTTCCCACATACTGGTTCTCAATCTGTTCCCCTGCCTTCTCCACCTAGTCCCACAAGCGTACGACCACCTCCCATTTGTACAAAGGCAATCTACCACCAAGAGGTGTATTTCCTGCCAGCCTATCAGTCTGCTCATTCCCCCGCACCCCCACATGGCCAGGGCAAAATACTCATACAATGCTCACAATCTGTGACTTCTAAAGCTACTCTATGACTAGAAACACCAACATGCACAACACAAGAAATAATACATTTAAACCGTTCTCATTCCATTTAAGATGGGCAATAATATTAATTAGCTACATGTCCTGTTCAGGACTTCGCAGTGAACCCCAGTAATTATTGGTATATATACACAGAGTACCATGGACAGACAGAAAAACCCATGAGCACATTCTACAAGAAGCAAATGACAACTGTAAACTGATTGGAGAATTTAGACACTGAGAGTCAAAACATTTTGGGCACGTTTTGAGAAGAAATAAATCAGAGAACTTGATGACAACTGGCAAGATTGAGGAGGAAAGAACAAAGGAAAAGCAGGGAAGTAAATATTGGATGGCTTTGCCCCAGGCCATGGTCGAGTCAAGAACGCTGAGCTGATCCGTGACCTCTGGTGATCGCGTAAGATACCTAAACATGATCGCCCAGGGCTTATCGGCATGGCACATTAAGTTGCCTGGCGTGAACTGGACATCACCCATCGAGTGATAATTGGTCCCTAACATAAGGGGCTACCACCAAATATTCAAATACCCCCTCAAACTGTGAACAAAACAACCCTTTCTAAGTTCTAAGAGATTAAATATGGAAGTGGCCACTCGTTAATCAAAATTGTTTACTGTATTCATACCAAAATATAAAAAAATTAGGTGCACATAATGCGATGGTTGGGGTGCACACGGCGTGCGTAGCTTGGAATCCAAATGGTTAAGGTATGCTAATAAAATAGTAGCCAGATTTGGACAAGTAAAACAAATATAACATTTCCAAATCTCCAGAGATACTATAAAATTACTTCAGTATAACAAACACCTGTTTCACTGTGTAATTATATCAAGAAACAGTATTTCTGTTTATTAATGAGCACTTGGTTTATTATTTCTAAGCTGAGAATTCACCCTGGTTTTAGGGCTGGGGTATTTTGACACTGAAATACCCCACTCTCATGGAGACATCGTTAAAAGCCTAGGCTTTATCAAGGCCAGTGTTTATGTATTTAAACGTTTACTTCTCGTTGAGAAAGCAATGGTAAACTACTGAATGTGAATTTGCCTGAAAAACAAACTTGGGTTGATTGCAACTTTTTGCAAGGAACATGAAATATTTTGTGCATCCTAATATGCCTTTTATCTAAGTGTTAAAATAAGACCTTCCAAACGATTTACTAAGTAACTAATCTATCAAGGCTGAAAACAAGATACAAATATAAATATCTAATACTGAATGTCGTGTGATAAAAATAAATGACTAGCAATGAACAAAAATACACTTCTTCAATCACACTGATTCAATCTTTCAGAATATTTAATGTTCACTTCTCTTTAGCAGCGCTTTCATTATAAGTTTACGTTACTACAATCACGCGTAATTTTCAATAATTATAATAATTATTGTTATTACAGTTTTGGTCTTGATTATATATAATGAAGATGTAGCAATTACTACTTTGACTAGAAAGTCAACACTAGACACAGTTAATAAGAGATAGCAAATAAGAAGAACGCGGTCTTTGAACAAGTGAAAGGAACGCCTAAATGAAGACGAATCTATGAAAATGTTATTGTTTTATTAATATCTCAAGATTTTGTGTCGTAAGGTAGAAATGTATTTGTTAATTGTTACGAGATATTGTAAATAATGTAGGATAAAGAATGTGTTACTCTCTAGGCCAGGGTTTCTCAACCGGGGTTTCTAGGACTTCGGGTTTCACGAATAGTTGTTGAGGGTTCTGTTAATGAGCGTAACGAGAACAAACCTAATTTTGTAATAAATATATGTAACTTTCAGCCCCGTAATTCTAGTCTTGGTTTGAGGGGAGTTGCAATTTAGTAACTATCAACTCTGTGGTTCTAGTTTTGAATAGAGGCGCATTGCAATTGTGCAACTTTCGACGGACTGATGGGAGTTGCCATTGTGTAATTTTCACCGTTAATGATTGTAATCTCTGGTGGAGGAGCATTGCGGTTTCATAACTTTAAACGCAATGTTACAAGTCTCAGACTAAGAGATGCTTTGAACTGTGTAACTTGTAATGCAGTGGTTCTAGTGTGGGACTGAGGCGGGCTGCAAGTTTGTGACTTTCATCGCAGTGTTACAAGTCTTAGACTGAGGATATTGCGGTTGTCTATTCGTGAGCCGCGTTCGAAACGCAGCAACATATATATAGATGTGCAACATTTAAAAAAAAAATCTTTTAACACATTGATAAAAGTCTTAGACTGAGGGAAATGCAGTTTTTTAACTGTTCACGCAATGTTACAAGTCTTAGACTGAGGATATTGCGGTTGTCTAACTTTTAACGCCTCGAATCAGGTCTCGAATGAGTGGATTGCATTTTTGAAAACTCCAACACGATAATGCAAGTACCATAGAAGGGGGAACTGCATACACATTGTCACGCAATGAGTTTGTTATTATTATTATTATTATTAAAATAAAAACGAAATAAATTTGAAAAATTGAGTTGTCTTAAGTGTTAGCGTTTGTACGTTTAAAAAAAGTCATATTTAGTTTTATATCGGGGAATAATAAAGTTCTATTCATAATAGCTCTCTCTTCCCCAAACATAATACAAAATCAATTTCTTTCCAAGCCTTTTTGTTTTTTTTTTGAAATAATAAAAACTTAGATCTGAAGGAGCTAACATAATGAGGTTGTTAAACAAAACGGAAATGAATCATGAACCAATTCGCAATTCATAAAGAAGAAAATCGGGGTATTTTAAATTACAATTTACATAAAAGTTCTTAGAATGTCATGGCCACATAGGAAGTAAATTGTTGATATTCTGCGTGAACTGAATATCTAAGAAAACTGGGTTAGAAACAATATCGTGTCTCACGGAAATACTTTGTTTTATATAATGTCACAAGGGTTTGAAAAGAAATGTTATATCGGGCGTCGATGAGGGTTCTGTACGCAGACAGTGGACTGAATCGCTGCTGAATGCGGTTGTCCGAAGAGTCACCTTCATCTTCGTTCCGGGACATGCGGGCGTTGAGGGAAATGAACGAGCTGACAAACTTGCAGGCTCTGCATCCCCTGCAGGTGGCCCACCCATGGGTCCTGTCGATGTTACTAATGTCCTTAGAGAGATGTCGAGAGTGGAGGACAGGTGATGGGAGGCATGGTTCCTGGAAACAGAAAGCACTGGTCGACCAGCAGGAAGATGGAAACAAAACATTACTGATACCTTGGGCATGAACAAGTCGAGGATCTAGAATCTCTTCCACGGCCGTGATGAGAGCGATGTTCTGCACAGGGCCTGCTACATGATCAATGGTGTATGGGACAGTTGGAATTAAAGTGTTATTTTGGAAAGAGTATGATTCTACACAAAACTGGACTGGAGTATTCAAGACATTGATATCCTGTATTGGGTATATCCTGTACTGAGCATATGTTGTTGCGAGCTGAATGGAACCTGCATACGAGGGTGCTCCATTGTCTTGTAACCTATCAATATTGTTGTTATGGATGTCAAGCATGTTAAGCACGCAACATCACGTGGAGACGAATAAGATGAAGTCATATGGACAGTTTAAAGATGGCCGGCCCACTTTTGACATGCATCAACTGTTATCCGTTCTGTTATCCGTTTTAAGATTAGTGAAGGGGTGAAACTGTTAGAAATTCATCGACGAATGAAGGTCCTGTCAGTCCAGCAAGTGTATGAGTGGAGTAGGAAGTCTCAAAACGGCGTGACTTCTGTGAACATGACTGTTCACGACCGGTCAGGCACACCGAATTGTGACCCCAGATTCACATATATACAGACACTATATATATATATATATATATATATATATATATATATATATATATATATATATATATATATATATATATATACACACACACACACACTTAAACACTAATGTATGGTGCAGAAACCAGATAGTGGACAACCAGTAAGGAAGCCGAATAGATGCAGTTGAAATATGGATATTCATAAGAATGATATGCATTTCATGCAAAATAGAGGCAATCAAATACAGAGGTTCCAGAAATGAAAAAGAAAGACTTGATAAAAGAAATTAAACAAGATAAGGCAAATATTTTAGCCACATTACAAACATAGCATTATTGGGAAGACTAGAAGACATGCGAGTAAGAAGTAAACAGCGACACAAGTAGGTAGATGATATCAAGGTATGAACAAACAACAATATGTCAGAGCGACAGAGGGTGTGCGAGATCCATTGTAGGAAACCTTGATTGTGGAGACGACACGTGATTGATTGATGGGTTAAGCAGGTTGGGAAAGACTGGCCTATCGTAATACAAACTGTTATATCAAATAGTTTGTTTCCTTCCTAAAGAGCACGATTTTAGATTCACTGCACAACAGTAGTGATCGTTATAGTTTAATATTTTATATTCTAGGTTTTCAGTATTTACATACATTGTTTTTGAATCACCTTTTTTATGTCCTTTCTTTTTTGTTGTTGTTCTTTTTTCTGCATCGGTTCCTTGTCTTCCGTCCGTGTTTGTGATGAACCCTAGCTTCCAGTCGAGGTATGTTTTACATAAGTGTGCATGTTGATTTATTAGTAGTGTTTGTTTGCTTGCTTTATAACAGAATTTGCCTTTGCCAGAGGCGGCGCCATCATGGGGTAAACCCGTGTCGTTATCTGTGCACGCACATTTAACTTCATTATATTTCGAGTAGCTTATGCAATAAGTCACTATCATTGAATTTAAGACAGTGGGTGCTGACATGCTATATAGAACCAGTTATGCTGTATTGCAGCCAATCAAATTCCATGATAATTATGGGACAGTGTAAGAATATCAAAATGGGGTTCCCTGATAATTATGTGACATTGTAAGAACATAAAAATGGAATTCCTTGATAATTATGACATTGTAAGAATATCAAAATGAGATTCCCTGATAATTATGTGACATTGTAAGATTATTAAAATGGAATTCCCTGATAATTATGTGACATTGTAAGATTATTAAAATGGGATTCCCTGATAATTATGTGACATTGTAAGATTATTTAAATGGGATTCCTGATAATTATGTGACATTGTAAGATTATTAAAATAGTATTTCCTGATAATTATGTGACATTGTAAGATTATTAAAATAGTATTTCCTGATAATTATGTGACATTGTAAGATTATCCAAATGGGATTCCCTGATAATTATGTGACATTGTAAGATTATTAAACATGGAATTCCTTGATAATTATGTGACATTGTAAGAATATTAAAATTGGGTTCCCTGACAATTATGAAGTGTAAGAGTTGGTGTACTAGTTAGAACGTTATGCTGACAAAGATGTGAGCGATGTCGGACAAGGTTTTTATGCTAGATCTCGTCGTTCACTAAGGGAGAAAAAGACTATCCACCTATTCCTCGGTGCACTCAGGACTACAACTTCTGATGGCCGAACACTTACCATATCCATAGCAGGCTCCTGCCGCAGAGCTTTCAAAATATATTTAAATACAAAGTACACAAACAATTTATTGCAAGGTTTATTGCCTGGCATATTTCGCTGCATCTCGTTATATGTTATATGGAATGAATAAATTATTCCGTGACTGTAACACTTAAGACACATAGTTATTGATATTGAGTGTGAAGCATGTTATTCCCACGATAATCGTAAATTTACAATGAAAGCTTTCTGTCTGCACAACACTGGCTGGAAACGCATAATTGCTAATGCCTCGATATTTGAGCAATAGCTTATTGTTTGTGGATTAAAAAATAATAATTGTGTGTGGATGAAGTGTTTCTATAGTGAAAACAACTGCGCATATATATAGAAATACATGAACACTTACGTCTGAAGTGTGACAGTATGATACATTTATCCAAATGTGCTTAAGAACAGTAAAACAGGTTTTGCTTTGTTGTTTTGCTTTGTTGTTTATTCGCCTTAAATATAAGTGGCTGGAAGACAGAAAGTCATGCATGTGCGGTCAATACTTTGAGGATCATTTGACATAATTATCTGTACAATTATAACATTAATTGTAACAAATTCAGAAAAGCTAATGACAGCCATCATTATCATGTACCATGGTGATAATCGTGTTAGGTCATGGTTCGCCATCTCACACTAATTGCGTAGGGAATCAATTATTACATTTACAGCAAAGTATAAAATTGTAAATCTGTAAGTCATCATTGTGTACTATGTTCATAAGCGTGGGAGGTCGTGATTCGCTATCTAACACCATCACCAGAGTCTTGGGTGAGGTCTGTGTTCTTGTTCCGATTATTCCAAGTGGCCACGCCAGCCAGGTATTTACCTCGATACCTTCACTTGCTCCTGTTCCTTCCAGCTGAGAAACGTTCGATGGCAGTTGAAATGTGGTGTCTTGGGAAAATACAAAGAATACACCGAAGGGAGAGAAAAACCAATGAGAAATTCCTGAAAGAAACACATGAAAATCGTATAGCAATTCGAGAAAGTATATGTAGAGTTCAGACTTTTTTGGGAGGATTATAAGGAGGAATAAACTGTAAAACTTGGTGACAACTGGCAAAATAGATTGGAACAGAGTAAAAGGAAGGTAGAGTTAAAAATATCCGGTTAACCTAACAGCCTGGCACAATGGTGATTACAACACAGACCTGATCCCATGACTCTTGTGATCGTGTAAGATGGCGAATCACCACCGCAGACTTTTCTTTAAATGTAATAAATGATTATCTCTTTCATTATAACACATGTTGCTCTGCTGAAATAATATTCATTCACTGCTAAGATTTGTTAAGCAAGTTAGCAATAGAGAATTTCGATGATATTGACTGGATCCGCCTTTGGCATGCATGTTTATATAGCTATTTTAAGTGTTTACGCCACTGCCTGCATGTGTTGCTTTACTGTTTATCTCTGCTTTCCATATATTCAACAAGTGGACATATGTAGTGCACAGGTGGGTCTCTAGATGTGCATCTTAATTAATTTATTATCTCTAGAAATTGTTACATTAACATTAGTATGTCATTTTACCCCGTTAATATGTGGTTTCTGTCAGAGCTTTCAGTGGAAATTTTAGTATAACTTGGGTAATTATATGAGAGGAGCTGTGCGTGTTCAGCGTTTAAGTATCCTTGTAATTGTTTTAACTCCACATTTCTTGCTCCGAGCAAAAATCTCGCAACCTGTATAACGCTTGAAACCTGCGCTGAGGCCTGCAAGAGGTAAATAGCGTGAATCGCGGACTTGCATAATACAAGTTAACTAGCCACGAGGAGTCATTTCGATACCCAAATGCGTTAAATGCAGAGCTAACTAAACAGGGTTTCTGATATGAATGTGAAATTGAGAGACTAAAACCGTCGCATGGAGATAGAGCTTTCTTAACGCTGTTAATTTCAAATAATTTTGTGTTTCGGACGGAGCTTTATCTGGATCTTGATTAACTTGCGTGACTGTGTGAGACGAGTCATGTGTGTTGAGAGTGTAAGAATCATTACAGGTATTTTAACTTGACATTTCTTGTCCCAAGCGAAAGTCTGGTAAACTCCACAACACTTTAATCTCACGTTGGTGCCTGCATGAGGAGAATTAGCGTGAGTTGCGGATTGTTATAATTCAAGGTGACTAACCACGAAGAATAATATTCATACTTGACGTTTTTGTGTGCAAAGGTTCTGAATCAGGATGGCTGGTCTGAATGTAAAACAGAGAGACTGAGACCGTCGAATGGAGATAATGTGTATGTCTAGGTAGCCAAGCTACATTTTCTACTGATCGGAGTGTTTGTTTTCTAAGTTTCACGATCCGGTCTGCCTGTGTTCTGAATGTCGGTTTGCTGATCCGCTGTGTTATTCTTTCAGTATAGTGTTGAAGAACACATTTCAAGATTAACATTGTTACTTGTATTTGTTTTTACTTCAGTGGATTAACAACTGTCAGAATTAATATAGCTAATTGTATTTGTTATGTTAGTGGAGGAACAACTGCCAACAGTCATAGTGTCTACCTTTTTTTCATTTTAATGGAAGAACAACTGTCAAAAGTTACATACCTTCAAGCATGTGTTATTTTAGCCGGAGAAGAACTGGCCGGAGATATATACCTGTCTGTAATTGTTATCACTTTATTGGAAGGAATACTGTCAGCGGTTATATTCATTCATTCAGTAACATGTCCTGTGCAGCACCTCGCTCCCATAACAACCTTCCGGAAAACGTCTCGGTCAAAAGCAAGATGTCCCGCGTCCGATACGCCAATCTGGATGGAGAAACGTTCACGACGTTTCAAGTAACCAAATTATTTCAATTTTCTTTGTTTTATTGTCTTTATTAGCCAACCTTCTTCAATATTCAGTTCTTGTCGTATGGATGCATTTATATACCTACCCGTATTTATTATTTTAGTGGATGAACAACAGTCGGAAATCATACCCCTACCTGTATTTGTTATTACATGTTCCTATCCGAACATGTAATAACAGATAATGGCAGAGACCCAAAAAAAATAAATAAAAATATTTAAAAATAGGACTGGCCAAAACTTTATTCAGTAACATATTAATAACACATTAAAATGAGAATTGAGAATTGTATATGTATTAAACACACGCGAGCCAAGCGATGTACCTACTTCGCAATGGTCACACTGAAGGACAGTGGGTAGACACGCACCTTCCGGCCAGGCAGATTTTAAAATTTGATCCTGTCTGACAGGCTTGCTGAGCCTAAAATTGATATCATGAAATGTTTTTGGAAGTGAAGGCAATCGGCATCAAATTGACCACTTCATCCCTCGAACGCCTATTTTATTCTAAAAATATAGGCCAAGCACCATAAGCCACAGTAGTAACAGAGAGTGCAAAGAAAGGACTCTCCTTGAATATCAAGAACATAGTAACAATGGTGATATCAAAGAAAAAGGTGACACCCAAATGTGAAATAGAGATAGAGAGGGGAAAATTCTTCACCAAGTGGATAGTTTTAAATATCTATCGACATTTATAACATCAGATGGAAAATGCACAGCAAAGATTAAGAGCAGAATTGGGCAACCTAAGACTGCATTCCAGAAAGTGAAGAATATCTTATGCAGTAAGTCAATATCATTGAATGTAAGAAAGAGAGTGCTAAAGTGCTTTATAGAACCTGTTTTGGTGTAAAGCTGTGAATATTCGAATGTAAATTAACAAATTAGGAAGAGCTTGAAAGCAACAGAGATGTGGTTCCTGAGACGAATGTTGCGAATTCCTTGGACTGCCAAAGTAACTAAAAACGACTGCCTGAAAGAGGTTAATTAAACTAGACCAACAATAAGAAAGAGGCAAATAGTGTTCTTTTGGTCATGTACTGAGAAGAGAGGCATTGGATAACATCGTGACAACTAGAAAGTTCGAGGGGAAGAGAGGCAGAGGCAAACCAACAGAAATGATGCTGAATGGATTGCGACGGTTTCATGGAGGAATATCAATAGCGGAGTTTATCCAGAAAACCGAAGACCGAGATCTGTGGAGAGTCATGATAGCCTACGCCAGCCGGCATGGCACTTGATGATGATGATAATGATGAGCACCATATGACCAATACATATTAGAGGATTAATACATTTCATCATATTTAATACAGAATCACTTTTGTGAATAGTATAATATTTTAAAACAATGTTTTCGCATAGTAAATTTAAATAACTAGGAAGTCTCCGTGGCGAAGTAGTCAAGCCGTTTGACTCGGGCTCCGAAGATTGTGGGTTCGATTCCGGGCCGCGTCCTTCGGTTCACGAGTTAAAATTTTCAGAGACTCCTGTGGATCGTCGCTAGAGCTGCGGAGTTCGTGCTTTGTGCGACGTTTTCCATGCTGCGGAAAGAGACCGAGCCATATGGGATAAAACCCGGTGCAATAAAGTCGACCCTATCGACTTTTAAGCGACTTTTAAGGGGAAAAAAATTAAATAACGTATACACAAACAGTAGATCGGATGATTTATTGCCTTGCATATTGCTCTGCATCTCGTTAGGTACATAATGCAGCAATTGCACAATATAAAGTAAATCAATAACAAATCGTGTAAGTGTAACATTTTAGCAGTCAGTTATTGGCATATTTTTTATCAACAGAACTGCATTGATTATAAATAGGACATTTATAAATTGTTAACAGACAAAACAGAAACAGAGAATTTAGCAAAGATACCCGAAAGTAATGAAACCTTGGATAAATCGACCCAACTCCCTTGTGTCCGTGCTTAGTAAATATTTGACTTTACAGCGGATTTCAGCGGACGCAATTTAAATTACACTTCTGCCAAAGGAAATTAATTCACCCTACGTTGGCTCCTTGTGGACTTAATCCCCATGGCTCTTTTATCTGAAGGTATACCTTTTATATTAAAACATTGAAGATGTTAGCAAACGATTATAATTCACATTAAAATTGACCTAAAAATATTAACTTTATCTTAACAATACACATACATTTGAACAGAACCATACCTAACTATTTTAACAAGCGAATCAACATCAGAAGGAAGGTGAGTGACAGAGATTAAGAGCAGCATTGGTCAAACAAAAGCTATATTTGAGAATAGGAAAACTATCGTAAGCAATAGTCATCATCATCCAATTCCAGAAAAGAGTTAACAGTTAATTGCATATCCTTTACATGACGTCGCAGCCAACACCAGCATTTCTTGGCAGGTTTACATTCAGTAGTTTGTCATTGCTTTCTGAACGACCGGCACCCATACCATTTAGTAAAAAAACGCAATGTGGTCTGCTGCCAAATCGCCCGCAGCTGTGCTTCGAATTCGGGATTACGAACTGCGTCGGTAATACCTTCGCCACTAAGCAGGCTAGTAAAAAGTACTGAAGTTTTAATATTCTGAAATCCACCACTGGAGGTATCCGATCATCAGAAGTTTTCCCTCCCCGTCCCTTTTCCCTCCCTCACCAATCCATTTCCCTCCTCGCCGAACGTTTCGGCCACTGTACTTTCCTTACACTCTCAGGGGCCGGCCCGCCTGAATCTTTAACTTCCAGGTGTTTTCTCTTGTGGTTGGTTCTCTCATCCACCTTCGAGATGTTTCTTATACCGCACTTATCCCACAGTAACATCGCTATGTGTGCCTTCCCTGTGGTCATCTCTCCTTCGGAGAGGCAAACATTTGATACTCTGTGCATGTGCCAGCATTTTAATTGTACCTTCTTTTGACCTCGTAAAATATGGCTGTTAGTCGTTAGTTGCGATTCCAACTTCACGGTAAAGGGTATCCCCATAGTGCTCCGTTACTGTGACAATGAGTTTTATAAAAGTTAGTTGCATATCCTTTAAGTACGTAGCAGTCAACCCCAGCAATTTTTGGCTGTATGTGATTTTTTGAGAAGTTTACGTTTACTAGTTTGAGCTGAGCCAGTGAATATTACACAAAATGCGCTTTACTGTCCCATGTCAAAAGCAATCCAGACACACCAACAGCACGCACAGGCATACATGCGTACGACCGCTGCCAGAATATCAACACAACAGTCCACCAATAAAATTACAGTTCATCGTCGATTGAAGCGTCAGTCACTAGAAAACCAGCAGTTGCACACGCATTACTGCACAAGGCAAAACCAGCTTGTTTAGCAACCGGTCGTTCTCCATTTCTCTAAACATGCAATTCACAATACAAACAATCGTGCACAGATGTAAAAGTATTCCATAAGAAATCCACAGCTCACAGTCAATTATTGTTGTATGACAGTGAATCGTGAAACGTGGATGAACAAATTAGGAAGAGCTTAGAAGCAACGATGATATGATTTCTGAGACGATATCGCGAATAACTTGGGCCGACAGAGTAACAACAATTGAGAGTCTGGAAGAGATTAATGAAAGAAGAACAGTATATACAACTATAAGAAAGACATAAACAATGTTCTTTGGTCACATAATAAGAATAGAGACATTTGAAAATTTTGTGGCGACTGGAAAGACCATTGGGAGAAGAGGCAGGCTGAGAGAAATGATGTTGGATATACTGAAACGACGGCATGGAGGAATATCAGCAGAAGTGTTCCAGGATACCAAGGACTGGGATATGTGGAGAAGCATGAACGCCTACTCTTGTTTGCGGGAAATGTGATGATGATGATAAATCAGTGAAAACATTCTTAAATTGTGTATGTCCTTTGGCAACAGAATCGTTAAATTAGGACAATGCTTATAAATTCATATTCACGTATTATACAAACACTGAACCATCATTTGTTCCATTTTGCTAGTAAAGTTCCTTGGTGATTTCGGACTTCGCAATTATTCTTACATTAATCCCAGTTAACTCGGACACATGTCTAAGATCAACAGAAATCTATGTAACAATACAGACTTTTTGACAGGCCTACTGTAAGCCCTACTTCTGCAAAGTCCCACCAGTTCACATATGCTTTTTTCTTTCTCTTTGTGGCTTGGAAATTATCTTGTGCCTGACATAATTTGTATTGATATGTGTCTACCCAGTTTTGTAAAGGTGGGTTAAGGAGTACCCTGGGTGGGAACGGCAGAGTGTAAGGAAGTTGGTGACGTAATCTTATCACACGGGATCGCGCCCTAATATAAGAGTGTAAGGAAGTTTGGAAGGGAAGGAACAGAGTGTAAGGAAGTTTGGTCACCTGACCCTATAACGCCGGATGAGGGTGTTCTAGAGTTAACAAGATGTTACAAGTAAATAACAAGTCAACGAAACGTCCTTTATATTTCTATAGTTCGTAATCCCGCATACCACCTTTAGGAACACAGCTGCGTGCGATTTGGAAGCTGATTTGCATACAATGGTATGAGTGCCGGTCGTTCAGAAAGCAATGGCAAACTATACGTAACTTATCAAGAAATAACATTCATCCAAAGTAATGTTAGGGTTGAGTAAAGTATATGCAACTAACTTATTATCTCTGAAGCATTGTGTGAATATATCTCGAAATCTTGAATTGTCTTCGAATTTTCCCAACACGTTGCTATCTTTTCGTCCCGCCCCATGTTTGGTCCAGAAGTTTGAGAATCACTCTAAGACAGGCATAATTCAAATGTAAATACCATATCTGCACAGGATGTTATGAGCCAAGTAAAATCAGCTACATCTCCTATTAAAATGTCATAAATGTAATGAAGAAAGATAGCATTTAACCAGGTACGTTCATTTTTAAAACAAAGAAATGACAACAGAATTACTACATGTAGACAGTTAACAAGAATTGTCCTTTAATATTGCCAGGCCTGTTTCCATTTGGGTCAGTCCGATTATGCTTCTTTCTATTTCTTTGAGTAGTAGAAAAAATCCTCTGCCGGCTTGCTATGCCAGTCGCATGTTTTAGGTCAGGAAAATCTGACCAAGGGGAGACAGTTCACCCTGCGAGCCAGAGCCCAGTGGGGCCCGGGGGTTCCGCGGTCATGGTTTCCTGGTCTACATCACGTGGAGGTGAGGCAGCCTTGTGTTGTGCGCGGGTCATCGGCCATCCATCCATCCATCATGTGCCATGCCGGTAAGCGTGGGCGGTAATGTTTTACCATCTCACTCGATCACCAGAGTCGTGGATCAGCTCCGTGTTTCTGTCTCGACCATGCCACGAGGCCAAGCCATCCAGGTATTTGCTTCTAGGTCTTCCTCTTGGTCTGTTCCCTTCGATCTTACCAGTTGTCACCAAGTTCTCCAATTCATTTCTTCTCATAACATGCCCAAAAAATTTTGACTGCCTACGTCTAATGTCTCTAATCAGTTTACGATCTTCGTTTGTTTCTTGAAGGACCTGTTCATTAGTCTTTCTGGCTGTCCATGGTATTCTTTGCGTTTTCCTCAGAAACCACATTTATACAGCCATCTTATGTTTTTTCAGCTTGACTGCTCATTGTCCAAGCTTCACATCCATATAAAAGTACAGGTTCTATGTAGCACCTCAACACTCTTTTTCTCGTTTCAATTGACATCTTTTTATTGGTCAGTATGTTTTTCATCTTGCTAAAGGCTACCTTAGACATGGCGATTCTTGTTCTAATCTCTTCAAGGCATCTCCCATCAGATGTTATTACTGTTCCGAGATAATTGTACCTATTCACTTGTTGAAGAATATTCCCATTTACTTGTATATTACATTGTGGTATTTCGTTCTTCCTAGTGACGACCATAATCTGTGTCTTTTTACAATTTAATTCTAACCCTCGTTGTTCACTGTGTGTAACAACTGCATCTACTAAATGTTGCAGGTCCTGTTCATTGTCTGCAATCAAGACTGTATCGTCTGCATATCTAATGTTATTGATGCATCGTCCCCCAATGTTGATTCCTTCCATATCTTCAATATTTCTGAAAATATTTTCACTGTACATGGAAAACAGATCTGGAGACATTACACATCCCTGTCTCACACCTCTCTTAATAGGCTGATATTGGCCTACTTCATTATCAACTCTTATGGCAGCTTGTTGTTTCCAATATATGTTTTTTACAAGTCTAAGGTCTTTTCCATCAATTTGTAGATCTTCAAGCATCCTTATCATGTCGACATGTCTCAGTTTATCGAAAGCCTTTGTGTAGTCAATAAAGCAAAGGTGTAGATCTTTGTTTACTTATATAGATCGTTCAATTACGGTTCTCAGTAAATACACAGCATTTACTGTACCCTTTCCTTCTACAAACCCACATTGTTCTTCTCCTATTTCAGGTTGTATTTTCTTCCTAACTCTTTGCATGATAATTCTTAGCAAAATCTTTGTGATGTGACTCATTATACTAATTGTTCGATGTTGATCACATTCCAAGGCTCCTGATTTCTTTGGGATTGCAATAAATACAGAATTACATAATTCATGAGGTATATTTCCAGTATCATATATTGTATTAAGCAGACTGGTAACTTTATCTATTCCATATTCTTCTAAAGCATTAATCATTTCTGTTGTGACACTGTCTGAACCGGGGGTCTTGCCAGATTTCATATGGTTAAGAGCATTCTGAACCTCCATCTTCAAAATTGCTGGTCCTTCATTATTATTTTGAACATCGTAGTGTTCGTCTCTGTTGTCGTCATAAAGGTTTTTCACATAATCTGACCATACATGTAAGATCTGATCTTTTTCTATTATGACTCTTCCATCTTTTGTCTTTAGGCAGCCTGCTGATGTACGTGTTCTTTGATTAGTAAGCTCCTGGATTCTTTTGTGCATTAGTTTCGCATTTTTACTGTTGTGTTGTTTTTCAATTTCTTCGCAGTTTTTCTCAAGCCATGTTTCTTTTGCCTCCCTACATAAGGTTCTGACTTTTCTGTGAATTTCTTCATATTTAGCAGGATTATTTTTGTTCTGTCTTCTTGTTTCCATTAGTTGTAAAATTTCTTCAGTCATCCATGTCTTACGGCCCACTTTCTTTAATTTTGGAATAGTTTTTTCTGCTGCACAACTGATTGAATTCTTCAGCATTTCCCATTGATCATCTACATCTTGAAATAGGATCTCTAGATCAGACAATAAATCAAATTTGTTCTTTACTTCTATGTTAAAATTATCTTGTATTTCTTTGTCAGTTTTCAATTTGCACAAGTCATATTTAGGGTTTCCTGCTATATACTTGACTTTCTTTAACTTTACCCTCAATGTGCCTGTAATTAATCTGTGATCACTGTAACAGTCTGCATTTGGAACTGTTTTTACGACTGTTAACGCATTTCGAAACCTTCTGTTAATCAGGATGTAATCTATCTGGTTTTTAATCCTGCTGTCTGGACTCCTCCATGTCCATAATCTTCTAGGATGCTGTTTAAACCAGGTGTTTCCTACAACCATTTCTTGTTCTTTTGCCCATTCTACAAGTCTGTATCCTCTTTCATTTCTTTCTCCCAAACCATGGTTGCCTACACTGCATCCATCGCCTTGCTTTCCTATTTTTGCGTTGAAATCACCCATTATGATATTTATTTCTGATTTTTTGCAGTTCTTCAAAGCAGACTCCATGTCGTTATAAAATTCCTCTATACTTTCTTCACTGCATTCACTTGTTGGGGCATATACTTGAATGATATTTATTTTAAAAGGTCTTCCATTTAATTTTACTAATAGAACTCTGTCTGACACAGCTCGATATCCTTTGACAGAATTTGATGTTTGTTTATCTAATATAATGGCTACACCTCTTTGGTGTTCTTCTCCCCCAGAGTAAATAATCTTATAATCATCTCCTGTCCTTATCCCTGCCCCTTTCCATCTCGTTTCCGATATTCCTAATATGTTAATCTTCTCTCTCTCCATTTCTTGTTTGATGTTTTCTAATTTTCCATCTGCATTCATTGTTCTAACATTTCAAGTTCCTACTTTCAATTATATTAATCTTTTGCACCTAGTAGCCTGTTGACGGTCTGGAGTCACCTGGTGCGCATGACTATCCTTATCAGGCGAGGCTGCTCCTATGGATCACCCATTTACGCCGTTTCTCTGATTATCGATGAGTCCACACAACATGATTTTCTTGGCATTTATTAAGAAGGTAGTTTGCCATTGATTTCCTTCCTAGCATGGTCATCGGCAGGATACTTATTTTCACGTTTTACCCCTCCTGAGAGAGACTAGTCGATCCTAACCAGGCTGCAGGGCTCAACTACACACTATGTATTTAGTATTTCAGCTAAAGTATTTTTTGTGTATTCACCTAACATGATATATAATTCTGCAGTATGCACCTGACGAGATGCCGCGAGATATGACAGACAATAAATCGTACAATATGTTATTTATGGCTGCTGTGTTTAAATTAACTAAGGGAATTTCATTGTCTTGAAATATGAATGTATTGCTGACTAGTTAAATCTGCTGTTAGCATGCATGAGTCGCGGATGGATACATCATTGTTAGTACACACGGTGTTTACCTACACCTGGGAGCGGATTGACACATCATGTTAGTACACGTAATGTTTACCTACACTTGGGAGAAAGTTGGCTTCAAGCAAACAGGGACGGCGATTTTCCTCTGATTATTCTTTCTTTTCTTGCCTTGGAATCAGATTGTCGGGATAAAGAACAGAAAATGACAATCAAGAACTGCATTTGGTAAAACAAAGAACAGTGCAATAAATCCTTGTAATTGTAGGTAGCCGGTCTCTATGGCCGAGGGGTTACAACACTTTCTCCGTAATCCCGTTTATCACGCAGAGTCTCGTTGCGGGCGAGAACTGGGAGCGGTTCGACCCCCGCTGGTGACTTGCGGGATAACTGAGCCGGCCGCTCAGAAAGCAATGGCAAACTACTGAGCGTAATCTTGCCAAGAGATCAACAGACAGCTGAGAGATGCTGCTGTTGACAGCGATGTCCTGTAAAGGATATGCGAATTTAAAAATAAAAAAAATTGTAGGTAACAATATTTCTAAATGTTACAATGAATCACTTCTAACATGTCTGTGAATCATGGACAATTACTAAACAAGCAAAGCAACCCATTGATGCCGGTCACACGGAGTTTATGTAATGTGATGAGGTTCTCCTTGTGTAATCTAGGGGCTGACAAGAGAGAGAAGAGAGACTGACTGACTGACCGACTGACTGACATAATGAATGACTGATTGACTGACTAACTGGAGGAATGAGCAACGGCAGTAACCTGTCAACACAAACTGGGACCCTATCCAGTTAAAGAGTCTGCGGTTTGTGCTGCTTATAACTTTCCTGTGTGCCTCTTCTTCTTAACGGATTTAGTACCAAACAGAATGTAAGTTTGGACCAAATATGGTACACAATCAGAGGAACAAATATTGTAGTGTAAACTTCCGTTCATTCAGCATTGGAAGTCCAGAAGATACCACAAAATAAACAAATAACACGATGATTCTAGTCCGGCGATATAGCGTCCTTCTTTGCCTGTCATCTCTGAATGGAGCACAGGCCTTTAACTATCTCACACCAAGCCTTTCGTGGACGTATTCAATATTCCTTAGATGCTACAGCTACAGGGTGTATTTTTAATGACTTTGTAGTGTTGAAAATACTGCCGGTCCAAGTTTTGGGTTTACCTATTATGTTGCATGAACTTTATAGAGGGTGAACACGCAACATGGACCGGCAATATTTTCAAACACAGCACAGTCATTAAAAACACGCTCTGTACATATTTCTACAAGATGCGTTAGACAGACCTCTTCAGAAGACGAATCTGAACAGATTCGGTCCTGAAGGATAATATATCGTCATATGCAACATCCCATTTGAACAGAAGGACGATATATTGCCATACTATGATCAGTGTGTTATTTGCTTCGTTTCGCGGTATCCTCTACAATTTTAATGCTCAGTGAATGGACATTTGCATAATAATACATGTTCATTTGTTTGTGCACCATGTTTGGTTCAAACCGACTTTTTGTTTGGCACGGAGTCGATTAGCTTACTGTATCACTATTCTTTGCCTCCCATATGGGGCCCGGCCACAATGTTAGCGTGCAGTGTCATTGTCTCTATCTAATTATGACTTGTTCTGTGGTTGTTCATGTTGTATCAGTTATCTCCAACTATTTTTCTGAACTAACGTACTGACAGAAGTTATCTCACAAAGAGAACTGATTACTGGCATCTGAGACAAAACAGTTCTCATTGTTTGAGCATGTCGCGAGAAAGGGAAACCTGGAGTATGTCGTCACAACAAGAACTTTGGTTGGGAAGAGAAGCAGGGGATGACCAGGCAGAACTATGCTGGATAGTGATGCTTGCTTGCTTGCTTGTTTGCTTGTGTTCGTTGGCTTGAGCTCCAACGTGAAATCCTGTATGTCGGATGAAGGCATCCTGTTGTCCAACACCAGTGTGATGTCATACAGGACCTGAGGTTTGCGTGAGTATCCGTTGTCCCATGTCTGGCTTATTGGTGTGCAGACTGGTGGTTCCTCGCCGTACAGGCAGACACTCTCCGACTTCGAGGGAATCGACGATCCTACTGACTTTAGCCAGGACCCCGAAGGGACCTGTTGCCCAGGACGCTAGACGAGGACGCGTCAATAGGTCTTGGCCAGTATATAACCCGGCCCTGGTGCCTTGGAAACATCTCTGAGTCACGCTGGATAGTGTGATATCATGGTATGGAGGAATCCATCCATCCATCATGTGCCATGCCGATAAGCGTGGACGGTCATGTTCTGTCATCTCACTCGATCACCAGAGTCGTGAATAAGCTCCGTCTTTCTGTCTCAACCATGCCATGTGGCCAAGCCATCCAGGTATTTACTTCTCGGTCTTCCCCTTGGTCTCCTCCCTTCGATCTTGCCAGTTGTCACCAAGTTCTCCAATTCATTTCTTCTCATAACACGCCTAACAAATTTTGACTGTCTACGTCTAATGTCTCTAATCAGTTTACGATCTTCATTTGTTTCTTATAGGACTTGTTCATTGGTTTCTCTGTCTGTCCATGGTATTCTTTGCATTTTCCTCAGAGACCACATTTCCACAGCCATCAGCTGTTTTTCAGCTTTACTGCTCATTGTCCACGCTTCACATCCATACAAAAGTACAGGTTCTATGTAGCACTTTAATGCTCTTTTTTCTCGTTTCAATTGATATCTATTTATTGGTGAGTTTGTTTTTCATCTGGCAAAAGGCTTCCTTTGCAATGTCAATTCTTGTTTTAATCTCTTCAAGGCATCTCCCATCAGATGTTATGAATGTTCCTAGATAACTGTCTCGATTTACTTGCTTAAGAATATGCCTATTTACTCGTATATCACATTATGGTATTTCCTTCTTCCCAGTGACGACCATAGTAATGTGGAGGAATATCTATAACATAATTTATTTGCAGCACAAGAGAAAGAAGACTGTGGACAGACGTAATCACCAACGCAATATGGCATGGGCTATATGAAAAAATGCTGTGTGATCTTTGTTTTCGAAACACTCAGCTCTTTCTATCCACAAACACACAGACAGTCGTTCATTTAAAGTAACCTGTGATTTTACAATGATTGAGAAGAATAAATCGTAGAGATACAAAATGTTAACAACCCGATTGGGATAAGAGTCCGGTGTAATGTAAGGAGAGGTCAGCGTTGCCGAAAGGATGTGAATGCTCGCTCTTGAACTTCCTATGCCCAGATGCTGGCTTCGTGGGTTCAACCTGCTACCCCAGTCAGTTTGCTTTAACCTTCAGAAATCAATGGCAAAGTACTCAACACAAATCTGTCCTTGGGGTTGGGGTTGATCACAACGTCCTGTAAAGGGCATGTGCCATTTTAGCCTAAATTATATCCCAGGAAATGTTGCGGGAAGCTGAGGCAGTTTATATGATATTGATCGTATCACACTTTGAGTGCTGATTGATATAAACACAAATGGACCTAGCAGCATACAGCACAACAAACCGCCTTGCGTTGGTTTTTATACAATTGTATGAGTGCTGGTCGTTCAGAAAGCAATGGCAAACTGCTGAACGTAAACTTCCCATGAAATCACGAAAAATCAAAATATGCTGGAGTTGACTGCGAAGTTCTGTAAAAGATATGCAACTAACTGTTTAACCATATACCCAATACGCCTCGAGACTGAAAATTGATCCTCCTTCGATTGTTTATTATTTATGTATGTATGTATGTATGTGCATATCAGTACTTTAATAAAGTAGCCTGCTCAATGTTACCTATATATTACTATATTGTACTCTGAATGCTTATTATGTTGACGTGATTTCCCAGTGAACGCTGAATTATTCCTTGTCTCTGGTAATATTCCTTGTCGCCACTATACTCTTTGCATGCAGTCATTTCCTGTGAACATATATGTATGCCGTATTCTGATATTTGTTTTGTTGACATAACCACCGCATACCCGTGCAGTGTGCATTTGTATTTCCTGTGAACATATTGATATGCAGTGTTCTGATATTTGTGTTATAAAAATGAACATACCTGTCCAGTCTGCATTCGTATTTCCTGTGACTGCTATTGCTCTCGTGAACCATTGTATGTCATAATTCTCTTCAAATTGTGCATAATCAAATATTTACACATACAGTCATTGTTTTGTATAATCATGAAGAGCTCTGTCACTTTTACCCCTTACGTTAACGTATTCCAAATATGTAGTATCTTATTTTCTAAACTGTTAATGTAATCGTTTAGTCTTCTGTTCAGTTTCATTTCAACGTCGACGTAATCCGCTAATATTGTGCTCATATTTTCCTACAACATTGCCGTAAGATAATTGTGTTCTGTCATATTTCCCCCCTCTAACGTTGACGAAATCAAATAATGTTCTATCATATTCCATTCTAACTTTGGTGTAAGCAAATAGTGCTTTGTTTTTCTTATTTCACATGTAACCTTGACGTAATCAAATAGTGGTTTTCCATATTTCGCTTGTAACCTTGAGTAAGCAAACAGAGATTTTCCATATTTCTCTTCTGACGTTGACGTAATCACATAGTGCTACAAATCCAGTCAAAAGTGAGAGGAATATTGGACAAGGAAGAACAGAACAGTGTACAGCGCAGAAGAGCCACTCTCAGCTTCCTTGATGATGAATACCCACAGGACCTCTGGAAACGACAGAGCTGATCGATTGGCTAAGGAAGGAGCAAAAGAAGAACAACCTGATGTACCTATTACATACCACCAAAAGAAAAGAATGATCAAATCAATCAGAAAGCCACCAAACCTTACTCAAGACGACTACCACGTTATGGACAGACCAGAACAGGTCATTCTTCTGCGCCTCAGAACAGGACACAATAGATTACGCAACCACTTGTATACAAAATTCAAGATTGGTGACTCAGCCATGTGCACATGTGGTTTGGCGTCGCAGACAGCAGAGCACATACTCCAGGATTGCCCAAACTACAACATATCCAGGCGAACCTTCTGGCCTAGAGAGACAACAGTGGAAGATAAACTCTATGGACCGTTGAATGAACTAAAAAAGACTATTAGATTCATACAAGAGACAACATTGCAGTTATAAACATAGTTCAGGCGAACGAAAGAAGAAGAAGAAGACATAGTGCTTTTTGATATTTCCCATCGTCCTTTGGCGTAATCAGTTAGTGGTTATCCATATTTTCCATCTAACCTTGACGTAATCAAATAGTGTTGTTCCATATTTCGCATCTAATGTTGAAGTAATCTCATAGCATTTAATCATACCACCACCCCCCCCCCTCACCCCGCCCCACCCACGTTGAAGAAATCAAATATTTATTTTTTTTCAAATCAACTTTTGCGTAATTAAATATTGTTATATCCTATTTCCCATCAGTGTTGACGTAGTCAAACAGTATTCTGTAACAATCCCCCTCCCCCCTTCCCGCTCACACCCCAATGTCCCCATAATCAAATAGTGTTCTGACATATTTCCCTTCAACGTAATAAAATAGAGTTTAACAATATTTCCATTCGATGCCCACGTAATCAAATAGAGATAAACCGTATTTCCCTTCAACGTCCTCGTAATCAATCATATTCTAAGATGTATCATTTAACATTGACTAAATGAAATATTCTAAGATGTATTATTCAACATTGACTTGATCAAAGTTATTCTCAGATGTATCATTCAACATTGACTACACCAAACATATTCTAAGATGGATCATTTAACATTGACCAAATCAACAATATTCTAAGATTTAGCATTCAAGATTGACTTAATCAAATAGTGTTCCGCCAGATGTCAAAGCAGCATTGATAGAGTCCAGCTATGTTCCTTCGTATCTTAGCGATAGCATTCCCGCCGCAGTATTATATTTCGACGCCAATGATCTATATAGTATTCAGTCATTTTCTTTATTGTCAACTATCTCTCGCTTCCCTTAACCATAGACATATTTCCAATTCCCTTTTGCTTCCCTTACCAATAGTCATATTTACAATTCCTTTACCTTCCCTTAGCAATAGTCATATTTCCATCTTCATTTCGCTTCCCATTAGCAATAGTCATATTTCTAACAACCTTTCGCTGCCCTTAGCAATAGTCATATTTTCATGTCCATTTCGCCTATCTTAGCAATAGTCATGTTTCCAACTACCTTTCGCTTACCTTAGCTATAGTCATATTTCCAACTCACTTCTGCTTCCCTTAGCAATAGTCATATTTCCATCTCCATTTCGCTTCCCTTAGCAATAGTCATATTCCCAACTACTTTTCGCTTCCCTTAGCAATAGTCATAATTACAATTCCTTTAGCTTCCCTTAGCAATAGCCATATTTCCATCTCCATTTCTCTTCCCTTAGCAATAGTCATATTTTCAACTACCTTTCGCTTGCTTTAGCAATACTTATATTTACAGTTCCTTTAGCTTCCCTTAGCAGTAGTCATATTTCCAACTACCTTTCGCTTCCTTTAACAATAGTCATATTTCCAGCTACCTTTCGCTTCCTTTAGCAATAGTCATATTTCCAACTACCTTTAGCTTCCCTTAGCAATAGTCATATTTCCAACTACCTTTCGCTTCCCTTAGCAATAGTCATATTTCCAACTCCCTTTAGCTTCCCTTAGCAATTGTCATATTTCCATCTCCATTTCGCTTCCCTTAGCAATAGTCATATTTCCAACTCCCTTTAGCTTCCCTTAGCAATAGTCATATTTCCAACTCCCTTTAGCTTCCCTTAGCAATTGTCATATTTCCATCTCCATTTCGCTTCCCTTAGCAATAGTCATATTTCCAACTCCCTTTAGCTTCCCTTAGCAATAGTCATATTTCCAACTACCTTTCGCTTCCCTTAGCAATAGTCATATTTCCAACTCCCTTTAGCTTCCCTTAGCAATTGTCATATTTCCATCTCCATTTCGCTTCCCTTAGCAATAGTCACATTTCCAACTCCCGTATGTTGTACTTAGCAATATTAATATTTTCTGTCCCTTTCACGTCCTTGTGCAATAGTCAGATTTCCCGTTTTTTAGCAACAACCTTTCGCGCCCCGTGCATTAGTCAGAATTCCTATCATCCCTCTTTCACTTCCACTGTCTTATAGTCATATTTTCTTATAACGCTAACGTAATGATATTGTTTACTGATATTTCTGGCGTTGCTAATGTGTCTGTACACGGTAGGTGGCCATAATGCCTGACACAAATGAACTATCTTTAAGCGCAGTATCCGGCCGCACGTTCGGTCTATAGTTTTCTCTAACAGATTTCTAGTTACCACGCCCAGTTATGGTTCCAACCGCGATAACTATTCACATGTGGTATTCACTCATATTTCCTGTTAACGTCCGCGCGCGCGCACGCACACACACACACACACACACACACACACACATTATCGTGTAGCATAGTAGGCACCCGCCCACCCGCCAGTATGTTTGCGTGCATACATAAAAAGATACATTCTTACATAGATACATTGCTACATACATAAACACACAGACACACACGCACGCACACACAAACACACACTCACACAACTGCTCGTGTAAGAAAGAAAGACATTGTTTCACAACGTTCATAAAGTCCTGCACAAGTCAGATACAGTTAATAAGACACACAGAAGACAAAGTGCGACACAAACAACATATAGCTAGGCCGCAACTAGAAAGATCAAATCTCCCCATCTCTTTGACGGTGGAGAACGGTTGACGAGTTATCGTTCCTGACCGCAAGCGACGTGTGCACCCGAGCGATTTCTCGCTGAAAGTCTCTGTTTACAGCTCACTGTCTACTGCAGCTTGCCACTGTGGTTTGGGACAATGCACTGTGTTTTATTTTTTTCTTTCCTTTTAAATTGCGTTCCCTCGCTTTGAACTCAAGCCTAGTTCATACATAATTTTGTGTGTGGATTAGCTTTCCTTATTACTAGTGTCCCTCGCCATCAGGCGACCCACACCGACTTCAGAGGTCAGTGTAATTTACGTCCCAAAGTCAAGGACGAGAAGTCAACATTTTAGTCCAACTGACCGACGTAAGGGTTGAACCCCTTACCTCAACGTCAGCACACTAAAGGTTTATAAACGAGGTTGTTATCCATTCGGCCATGCCGACCTACTGTCATTATATATTTCTCAGTTTGTCAAATAATATGTCCATGTTTCACTTCCATATAATAGTAAGGGTTGAACAGTTGTATAACCGTATTCTGCAGCGCCCAGACGGTCCGATGGTCATTGATGTGATACGCGTCTGGGCAGCTTCGAATTTTTAATATTGACTTAGGCTTCGATGTTGACAGAGTCTAAAATGGTACCGGGAAATGTTTTTGGAAGTAACGGCTGCCTTTGCGATACCTACCACATCACCCATTGAGTGCTGCATTTTTTTAAAATTCGCATATCCTTTTACAGGACATCGCTGTCAACAGCAGCATCTTTCAGCTGTCTGTTGATTTCTTGGCAAGATTACGCTCAGTATTTTGCCATTGCTTTCTGAGCGGCCGGCTCAGTTATCCCGCAAGTCACCAGCGGGGGACGAACCGCTCACAGTTCTCACCCGCTACGAGACTCTGCATGATAAACGGGATTGCGGAGAAAGTGATGTAACCCCTCGGTCAGAGAGACCGGCGAGTGCCGATTGGGTTATAAACATACGTATCTAGCACTCATGCCGGATGCGCCTCCAGCGCGTGAAAGGTCATATAATTACTTACTTACTGCTGATGCCAAACTATTGAAAATAGGATTGCCTTGAATATCACAAATAGTCAATAAAGGTGCGGTTCATTGCGACGTCCTGTTAATGACATGCAACTAATTTAACTCCCGATGCGGCAATTGCTGTAGCGTAATATATAGAAGTTCACCTGCCGGCCCAGTGCTCATGTGTAGACACTCATCTGACAGCCCAGTGCTCATGTGTAGACACTCATCTGACAGCCCAGTGCTCATGTGTAGACACTCATCTGACAGCCCAGTGCTCATGTGTAGACACTCATCTGACAGCCCAGTGCTCATATGTAGACACTCACCTGCTGGCCAGGTGATCATGTGTAGACACTCATCTGCTGGCCAGGTGATCATGTGTAGACACTCATCTGACAGCCCGGTGCTCATGTGTAGACACTCATCTGACAGCCCAGTGCTCATATGTAGACACTCACCTGCCGGCCAGGTGATCATGTGTAGACACTCATATGACAGCCAGGTGCTCATATGTAGACACTCATCTGACAGCCCGGTGCTCATGTGTAGACACTCATCTGACAGCCCGGTGCTCATGTGTAGACACTCATCTGACAGCCCGGTGCTCATGTGTAGACACTCATCTGACAGCCTGGTGCTCATGTGTAGACACTCACATGCCGGCCAGGTGCTCATGTGTAGACACTCATCTGACAGCCCAGTGCTCATGTGTAGACACTCATCTGACAGCCCAGTGCTCATGTGTAGACACTCATCTGACAGCCCAGTGCTCATATGTAGACACTCATCTGACAGCCCGGTGCTCATGTGTAGACACTCATCTGACAGCCCGGTGCTCATGTGTAGACACTCATCTGACAGCCCAGTGCTCATGTGTAGACACTCATCTGACAGCCTGGTGCTCATGTGTAGACACTCACCTGCCGGCCAGGTGCTCATGTGTAGACACTCATATGACAGCCAGGTGATCATGTGTAGACACTCATCTGACAGCCCAGTGCTCATGTGTAGACACTCATCTGACAGCCCAGTGCTCATGTGTAGACACTCATATGACAGCCCAGTGCTCATGTGTAGACACTCATCTGACAGCCCAGTGCTCATATGTAGACACTCATCTGACAGCCCAGTGCTCATGTGTAGACACTCATCTGACAGCCCAGTGCTCATGTGTAGACACTCCTCTGCTGGCCAGGTGATCATGTGTAGACACTCATCTGCTGACCAGGTAATCATGTGTAGACACTAACCTGACAGCCCTGTGCTCATGTGTAGACACTCCTCTGCTGGCCAGGTGATCATGTGTAGACACTCCTCTGCTGGCCAGGTGATCATGTGTAGACACTCCTCTGCTGGCCAGGTGATCATGTGTAGACACTCCTCTCCTGGCCAGGTGATCATGTGTAGACACTCCTCTCCTGGCCAGGTGATCATGTGTAGACACTCCTCTCCTGGCCAGGTGATCATGTGTAGACACTCCTCTCCTGGCCAGGTGATCATGTGTAGACACTCATCTGCTGACCAGGTAATCATGTGTAGACACTAACCTGACAGCCCTGTGCTCATGTGTAGACACTCCTCTGCTGGCCAGGTGATCATGTGTAGACACTCCTCTGCTGGCCAGGTGATCATGTGTAGACACTCATCTGCTGACCAGGTAATCATGTGTAGACACTAACCTGACAGCCCTGTGCTCATGTGTAGACACTCCTCTCCTGGCCAGGTGATCATGTGTAGACACTCATCTGCTGACCAGGTAATCATGTGTAGACACTAACCTGACAGCCCTGTGCTCATGTGTAGACACTCCTCTGCTGGCCAGGTGATCATGTGTAGACACTCCTCTCCTGGCCAGGTGATCATGTGTAGACACTCATCTGCTGGTCAGGTGATCATGTGTAGACACTCATCTGCTGGCCAGGTGATCATGTGTAGACAGTCCTCTCCTGGCCAGGTGATCATGTGTAGACACTCATCTGCTGGCCAGGTGATCATGTGTAGACACTCCTCTCCTGGCCAGGTGATCATGTGTAGACACTCCTCTCCTGGCCAGGTGATCATGTGTAGACACTCCTCTCCTGGCCAGGTGATCATGTGTAGACACTCCTCTCCTGGCCAGGTGATCATGTGTAGACACTCATCTGCTGGCCAGGTGATCATGTGTAGACACTCCTCTCCTGGCCAGGTGATCATGTGTAGACACTCCTCTCCTGGCCAGGTGATCATGTGTAGACACTCCTCTCCTGGCCAGGTGATCATGTGTAGATACTCCTCTCCTGGCCAGGTGATCATGTGTAGACACTCATCTGCTGGCCAGGTGATCATGTGTAGACACTCATCTGCTGGCCAGGTGCTCATGTGTAGACACTCATTTGCCGGCCAGGTGCTCATGTGTAGACACTCACCTGCCGGCCCAGTGCTCATGTGTAGACACTCATCTGCTGGCCAGGTGATCATGTGTAGACACTCCTCTGCTGGCCACGTGATCATGTGTAGACACTCCTTTGCTGGCCAGGTGATCATGTGTAGACACTCCTCTCCTGGCCAGGTGATCATGTGTAGACACTCCTCTGCTGGCCAGGTGATCATGTGTAGACACTCATCTGCTGGCCAGGTGATCATGTGTAGACACTCATCTGCTGGCCAGGTGATCATGTGTAGACACTCATCTGCTGGCCAGGTGCTCATGTGTAGACACTCATTTGCCGGCCAGGTGCTCATGTGTAGACACTCACCTGCCGGCCCAGTGCTCATGTGTAGACACTCATCTGACAGCCCAGTGCTCATGTGTAGACACTCATCTGACAGCCAGATGCTCATGTGTAGACACTCATCTGACAGCCCAGTGCTCATGTGTAGACACTCACCTGCCGACCCTGTGCTCCTGTGTAGACACTCATCTGACAGCCCAGTGCTCATGTGTAGACACTCATCTGACAGCCAGGTGCTCAAGTGTAGACACTCATCTGACAGCCCAGTGCTCATGTGTAGACACTCATCTGACAGCCAGGTGCTCATGTGTAGACACTGATCTGACAGCCCAGTGCTCATGTGTAGACACTCACCTGCCGGCCCAGTGCTCATGTTTAGACACTCATCTGACAGCCCAGTGCTCATGTGTAGACACTCACCTGCCAGCCCGGTACTCATGTGTAGACACTCACCTGCGGACTCGATGCTCATGTGTAATGTCTCCAGATCTGTTTTCCCTGTATAGTGAAAATATTTTCAGAAATGTAGAAGATATAAATGGAATCAGCATTGGAGGACGAAACATCAATAACATTATATATGCAGATCATACAGTATTGATTGCAGACAATGCGCAGGATCTGCAACAATTAGTAGATGCGGTTGTTGTACACAGTGAGCAGCTGGGATTAGAATTAAATTATAAAAAGACACAGGTAATGGTTGTAACTAGGAAGAACGAAATACCACAATGTAATATACAAGTAAATGGGACTATTCTTCAACAAGTGAATCTGTACAATTATCTCGGAACAGTCATAACATCTGATGGGAGATGCCTTGAAGAGATTAGAACAAGAATCGCCATGGCGAAAGTAGCCTTTAGCAAGATGAAAAACATTCTGACCAATAAAAAGATGTCAATTGAAACGAGAAAAAGAGTGTTGAGGGGATACATAGAGCCTGTTTTTTTGTATGGATGTGAAACTTGGACAATGAGCAGTCAAGCTGAAAAACATCTGATGGCTGCAGAAATGTGGTTTCTGGGGAAAATGCAAAGAATACCATGGACAGACAGAAAAACCAATGACCAAGTACTACAGGAGACAAATGACAATCGTAAATTGATTATAGAAATTAGACGTAGAAAGTCAAAATTTTATGGACATGTTATGAGAAGAAATGGATTGGAGAACTTAGTGATAACTGGCAAGATCGAAGGGAACAGAACAAGAGGAAGACCGAGAGAAAAATACCTGGATGGCTTGGGCACATGGCATGGACGAGACAGGAACACTGAGCTGATCCACGCCTCTGGTGATCGAGTGAAATGGCGAGTCATGACCGCCTACGCTTTCCGGCATGGCACATGATTGATTGATTGATTGAATTGTGTTCTATTAAAGCTTACCTTGTGCTTCTAGATTTGAGTGTGTGTGTGTGTGTGTGTGTGTGTGTGTGTTTGTGTGTGTGTGGGGGGGGGGCGGGGGTTGTATCTGTGTGATCCATCCACATCTTCTTGTCGGTCTCCGTGGCGAAGAACTTACGGACGCGATTCGTAAGCCTGCTTACCTATGTTCGAAACACAGCAGCGCGCTTTGGCAACAGACCGCGTTGCGCTGGGATTTAACGAATTTGTATGGGAGCCGGTCGTTCAGAAAGCAACGGCAAACTACTGAACATAAACTTTCCAAGACATCAGCAACAGTAGTAAAATGCTGGTGTTGACAGCGATGTCCTGTAAAAAGGATATGAAAAAGTATACATGTTCAGCAATTTGCGCTGGTCGGAACAAGTGACTGCCGTTAATCTAACGCAGCAGCGAAAAATAATATGAGAGATACGACAATGGGTGACAACATTATTACAGAGACTCTTCTGCTATTCTGTAAGATTCAAACCACAAACCCAAGTGGCAGTAACCGAAAGTGATAGTGTTCTTTGTCATTTAGAGTGTTCAAGCTTTCAAAGAGACAAAGCAACTACGGAACTAGCGAATGCAGCAGTATACAAGTGCAATCTCACTGGAACACTCACACCGACTTCCTACTCACAGATTGCTCCACTAATACGACGTGAAATGCTGCCGGCTCACGAATCAGTCGAACGGAAAACAAAATGGGACAACCTGATGGCCCCGGTGACTTCCCTAGACGGATCTCGTGTCCAATGTTTTTTTCTAAAAGTGTGGAGTGTGTTTCCTAATTTAGCAGCGTCTGAAGATGTTGTTTGTTTAGGTTGTGTTTCCATAATTTGTGTAAATATGTATTCTATGAGTCTGTCCTTATCTGCTTACATCCAACAGCCACTCACCCGCCGTCTGTCTGTCTGTCTGTGTGTCCGTCCGTCCGTCCGCCCATCCATCTATCATCCACCCATCCACCCGTCCACCCGCCCACCCATCTATCTATCTGTCTGTCTCTCTCTCTCTCTCTCTCTCTCTCTCTCTCTCTCTCTCTCTCTCTCTCTCTCTCTCTCTCTCCCTGGCTGACTGGCTGTCCGTCCGTCCGTCCGTCCGTCTGTCTGTCTGTCTGTCTGTCTGTCTGTCTGTATGTCTGTCTGTCTATTTCTTTCTCTCTCTCACTCTCTCTCATTCTCTCTCTCTCTCTCTCTCTCTCTCTCTCTCTCTCTCTCTCTCTCTCCCTGGCTGACTGACTGTCCGTCCGTCCGTCCGTCCTTCCGTCTGTCTGTCTGTCTGGCTATCTGTCTGTCTGTCTGTCTGTTTCTTTCTCGCTCTCTCTCTCTCTCTCTCTCTCTCTCTCTCTCTCCTCTCTCTCTCTGGCTGGCTCGCTGTCCTTCCGTCCATCTGCCCGCCCACCCGCCCGCTCGCCCATCAGTCCGTCAGTCCGCTCGCTCGCCCGTCAGTCTGTCCGTCCGAAAACAATATGCAATCATCTGGACACGGGGTTGGTGTCAGTCAGTAGTATAGGACCAGCTAACAATAGCCTGTAAAAGATATAGGACCAGCTAGCCCTAGCCTGTAAAGGATATAGGACCAGCTAGCCCTAGCCTGTAAAGGATGTAGGACCAGCTAGCCCTAGCCTGTAAAGGATATAGGACCAGCTAGCCCTAGCCTGTAAAGGATATAGGACCAGCTAGTCCTAGCATGTAAAGGATATAGGACCAGCTAGCCCTAGCCTGTAAAGGATATAGGACCAGCTAGCCGTAGCCTGTAAAGTATATAGGACCAGCTAGCCCTAGCCTGTAAAGGATACAGGACCAGCTAGCCCTAGCATGTAAAGGATACAGGACTAGTTAGCCCTAGCATGTAAATGATACAGGACCAGCTAGCCCTGTCTGTGGAGTATACATTATCAACTAGCTCTAGTCCTGTCTGTGAAGGATATAGGACTAGTTAGTCCTAGTCCTGTCTGTGAAAGATACAAGGCTAGCCAGCCCTAGCCCAGACTGTGGAGGTTACAGAGCCAGCCAACCCTAGCCCAGTCAGTCTGTATGTGTATTGCTGAATCCTGACCTGGCTAAACTTTAATGTGCTTTTCTGCATATGTGAAGTCCCAGTGCTGGGCTTGTATATCTCGCTGGTGTCTCTGCTTGGAGAGGCGAACAAGCGACCTGCATCACAGCGCCTATAGAAACGATACCCAACTCTGATAGATGCAAGCATTTGTAAGGGCGCCGCCTATAAGAACGCAAAACCATCGGACTAATGCTAGCGATTTGGAAGCAGACAGCCTTGGGTGATTTTCATACAAAGGTATGAGTGTCACTCGTTCAGGAAGCAAAGAGTCTAAACTCACTCTGTAGACGATTTACAGACAACAACAAATACAATTCGCCACGGAGACTCCCTATTTCTTTTTTATTTTTTTTTTTTTGTTTTAAACAAATACAAACATAGAAAGCTATTAGCGGTTTCTCATTGGCCACAGCCACTTGCTGAAGAACAACTGTATGTTCTGAATTCCAATTATTACCTTTAATACTATGAATGCTTATCAATACTTTTGCCTTTTTCTGTGTCTTATGTTATTTCAATGCCTTAACTATGTCCCTAGCATTTCAATTGTCTGCGTCTTACAAATTTTGTAAGAACTGTTTATTATATCGGTGTATCATCATCATCATCATCATCATCATCATCATCATCATCATCATCATCATCATCATCATCATCATCATCATCATCATCATCATCATCATCATCATCATCATCATCATCCTCATCATCATCATCCTCATCAGCATCATCATCATCATCATCATCATCATCATCATCATCATCCTCATCAGCATCATCATCATCATCATCATCATCATCATCCTCATCAGCATCATCATCATCCTCATCAGCATCATCATCATCCTCATCATCATCATCCTCATCAGCATCATCATCCTCATCAGCATCATCATCATCCTCATCATCTGAAACAAGTCAATGTATTTAAGTATTTGGCTACTGTAATAACAGCAGATGGAAGCACAAGAAGTTAAATGTAAAATAGCCCAAATAAAGGCAGAAATTTCACAAGATGACGAATAATTTCAGAAGTTTATCTTTGTCAATCGAGGTGAATCAAAACAATGTTTTTTTCCGTGGTGAATTTGAATATTGAAGACACAAACAATAGATTGCATGATATATTGCCTGGCATACATCGCTGCATCTCGTCAGGTACATACTGTAGTAATCACACAACATAAAATAAATTAACTAGACCAATCCTTCAAGCTGAAATATACACATATTCGCACAACGTTTTCTCTAAGTAGGTACAGTAAAGGACTATTTTACATGTCTTAGTGCGACGCTAGACCCATATTTATAATGTCCAATTGGCAGGTTATCCGTGATGTGGTCAGTCTCATGTTGTCCAATTTGACGTCCCAAGACAGTTCCTGGTACTCTACTTGTTCAGCACAGGTCGATCGGGGACACCAATTCAATGTTTAAAGTCTGAATCAGTAGTCGATGATGACTGAACCTATGAGCCTCGGGTCGGTAGGCATGTGTCTATGAGGTCATAAAACTAGGCTACCAAGTGACAGCCTACCACAACCAACAATGATGTAGAGACCAAGTGGAACCAGAAGAAGAGGCCGACCACGTAAACGAAGGACAGAAGGAATAACTGAGTCCATGGGAATCTCGAAATATGAAGCCCATAAACGGGCACTCTCCCGTAGTTTATGCTTCAACTCGACACCGCGAGGTGCCAGTGGAACCAGATGAGATTATTATGATTAAGAAGTCTCTATTTCCATTCCATTCTGACGTCCGTTATCACTTTCATTCATAAGTGCTCTCATATATATTAAAGGATGTTTACAAGTCTCCAGATTATTTACATTGTCAATGCTGTATAAGCTAGTCTCCTTGGCTAAGAACTTGCGAACGCGAGCCCTGAGCCCGCTTACCCGTGTTCGACACACAGCTAAGACCGATTCGGCAGCAGACCGCGTCGGCACTAGGTTTTAACGTGTTGGTATGGGAGCCGGTCGTTCAGAAAGCAATGGCAAACTACTGAACGTAAACTTGCCAAGACATCAACAACAGCAGTAAAATGTTGGTGTTGACAGCAATGTCCTGTAAATAGGATATGCAACAAGAAATGCTGTATAGGTATCCGCTGTGACATAGTGGCTAGCAAACTTGCTTGCCGCACTGGTGGTCATGTCGTGGAAGTTTTCACTGACGAGCTGCCAGGTCGACGCAGCCTTAAATAGGCGCCAGGAAATGTCCTGGCAAGCAATGTCGAGGCAAGCAATGTCGACCGGGTGATAGTGAGCTCGTCCTCATCAAGCACCGAGTTGTTTTCAAAGTAAATCTAGCACCATATACCTAATACACATAATGTTGTTAAACTGCGCTTTCTTTCATAGCTCTTTCAATAGTGCAGCTTTCTTTCGTGTGGGTCAGAAAGATATGGACACGTCACATTCTGCCTGTACTTGTACTTGTACAGCCTATATTTAAAGTTGAATTGAGCTCCCAGATCGACCCAGCCTAAACAGAGTACGAGGAGGTATCGTTGGGGGTAAAGTTAGTATCACGTAACTCACTGAGTGCCGATGGATTTATACAAAATATGGATGTAGCACGATACGTGTATGCCCCAAGGACGGATAAACGGTTAGTTTACTAACTTTACTATGTGTGTGCATTTTGCAGGAAATTACCGGAAAACAGTAAATTGCTCTTTTTTCACATCGTGAGATCTATTGGTTATATTGTGCTAGCACCATATTTAAACACTTGATGGATTATGGGTTTAATATCATGCCGGTCGCCTTTTCTTGTATGGATGTTTGTGGAGAACAACAATCGTCTGCGCCGCCCACCGTGCAACGCGATGTAGACTGCTTTACGGCTCTTGTTTCGGTGTTATATACTCAAACATTACTTTACCCGTCTTGTTTCGGTGTTATATACTCAAACATTACTTTACCCGTCTTGTTTCGGTGTTATATACTCAAACATTACTTTACCCGTCTTGTTTCGGTTTCATGTAACTATTGATTACTTTACGCATCATTTTTCCGTTTGATATAACTGCATATATAATTGAATAGTCTTTATTATGTTGCCGAGTTTTGCGAGCAAAGCCACTAGTTCGTGGGTCGCTAGCATTACCGTTGAGATTGAGACTTCATATGCCCATACGGTAAATAACGTCATTATGTCACGCGGGACATTAGATAGAAATCTGTTGTCACTGAAGAACCTAAAATCTGTAGAGGAAACAATATCTCCGCTTATGTGTTTCTGTACCAACCTTTCACACCCAGGTGTTTTCTGAGCGTGAGGGGGAGAAGGAAAACGCAGATAAGTGTTGGGGGAGGGAGAGAAGAATGTGCACATTAACCCCACTCGGACAAATGCATACATTCTTCAGAGACAAGAGGCCTTAGCACCAATGGATCAGGCATTGATTTCACAACTCAACTCTTTTAGAGCATTAACCAACCAGTCAGTCAGCCCAATGTCTGTGCATGTGTACAGAGTCGTATCATAAGGGTTACAAATGTGTGAGCTAGGCATGCGTGGTGCTGATCTGCAAAAACGCATGTCTAGATCAAGGTACCTAGCAGTTCGGGTATTGAATGTTTAACAAGTTAGTTGCATATCCTTTAGAGGACTTTAAGGTCAACCCCAACATTTTGGGCCGTTTGTGATTTCACGACAACTTTACGTTCAGTAGTTTTCCATTGCTTTCTGAACAACCGGCACTCATACCTTTGTGTGAAAACAACGCAAGACGGTCTGCTGCCAAATAGTCCGCAGCTGTTTTTCGAACGTGGTCTGCCGGATTGAGAAATGCGTTTTTAACCCCTTCCCACAGCGTCCGTGAGCCTTCAAATATACTAAGCTAATACATAATGGGGTATGGTGCCCCCCCCCCTCCTTTTTTTTTAACCCCCTTTTATCTTCTATGTCCTTCCTAACTATTCCCAAACAATTCCTAGAAAAATCTTTAAAAGAGTCTGTCAATCAATTATGTGAATTAGGGTGTTAACCAATGGTGCGATTCACGGTGTTAACTAATTGTGTGTTTCGGGATGGTATACAATTATGTTATTCAGAGTGGTAACCAATTGTGTGATTCAGGGTGGTAAAGAATTGTGTGATTCAGGGTGGTAACCAATTGTGTCATTCGTGGTAATAACCAATTGTGGGATACAGGGTGGTAACCAAGTGTGTGATTCGGGGTAGTAACCAATCATGTGACTCAGGCTCGAAAATGATGTCGTGCTGGTCGGATACATTACTCCTACCACTACTGGGAATATCATCCCAGAACATGGTTGCACTAATCACTCTGCCACCGAAGCTCCGTGACTTTGTAAGACAAATACGACACGCGTACACACCCGCATGAAAAGGTTGCATATCCTTTACAGGATGTCGCAGTCAACCCAACATTTTTAAACTGGTTGTGATTTCATGTCAAATATTACGTCATTGCATTCTAAAAGACCAGTACACATACCATTGAGTGAAAACCAAAGTGAAAACCAAAGCAAGGCGATCATCATCACAAAGAGCATCCCAAAACTAACATTGTTATTACAGTTTTAAGTGTAGCTTGTAATTACGATGCCACGGCTGCTACTGTTACTGCTACTGCTGTTGTTGTTATCGCTGAAACTGCTACTGCTGCTGTTGTTGTACATAGGCACAATATTAAGCACTAGCTCATCACCATCTTCATCATCGTCGTCGTTAACCATAAGCTTGCTCTGTGCACAACGTTACCCCTATAACAGTGTCATCACAGTTACTTTGGCTGCTGTAGGTCTCTAGTCACCTGTAATGAAGGTAGTTCGCCATTGCTGTCCTTCTTGACAGTTACCATACTGGTTGGTGATAGTGACCATTGTCTCTATAAAGAGACTGTTTATCTACGGTCGTGAAAATTGAGACTATAACCAACAGCTGCCTGTCGGCTACTCTCAAGCTCTTCCTGCCACCTGCACACAGATTTCGTGGTAATCTGTATGGAGAGGGATTTGTCACTTGCTCTGAACTCACACGTAGTTCACACATGTGCTGCTACATCACTAACTTGATTTGTGTGTGTGGATTAATTTTCCCCATTACCAGTGTCCCTCACCATCAGGTGAACCCGCTCCTACAACACACACACACACACACACACGTGCGCGCACACACATACACATAACACACGCACACACATACAAACATACAAACATACAAACATACACACACTCACACAGACCGACCGACCGACCGACCGACCGACCGTCCGACCGTCCGACCGACCGACCGAACGACCGACCAATCGACCGACACACACACACACACACACACACACACACACACACACACACACACACACACACACACACACACACACACACACGTGTTTGTATGAAATTGAATCATTCTTATGCAATATTTAGCATCACCCAAAATACATTCTACACATAAATGCACCAAATTAAGTACATGTAAAAGAATGCACGAATAATCTTTCTATCAACAAAAACGTTTTGTTTTTAGTGTGTGTGGAAAAACCGCTTTGCTTGATATAACTAGCTAGCCACGCCCTTCATAATATTTCAGCCAATAGGATTTTAGCACAAGCTATCTTTTCGATTTAGTTCATGGTCTACGCTGAGAAAGAAAAAAAAAACACTATTATTTGCTACTTTTCTCAGCGTTACCGGTCGAATATAAAGAATATTCTAAATACGAATGTTATCAAGGAGAAAAGATTAATTTTGGAGAATGAGTCTTAACTCTTTTTTATCATTTATTTTCATCTACCAGACAATGACAGTTACTGGAGTCCTTAAAACTGCTCGATTGCTCCGCCTTCTTCGTGTTATTCGACGAATCGAAGCATTCGCTGAGTATGGTTCTGCAGTGCTTCTGTTACTCATGGTAACTTTCACTCTGATTGGTCATTGGTTGGCCTGTATATTTTATGCCATTGCCACAATGGAACGCCCTCAGTTGCATGCACCAATCAGGCAAGTAGAATAGAAAAATTATGTAAATGTTTGCTGGAAATTCTAGATGCTTTATTAAAGATGCTGAAAGATATTTATTTTAAGTAATCATCATCTAGTAACGTGCAGGCAAGCGTAAATAATCATGACGTAAAGTAATGCATCATCATCATCCAGTGGCTGCACATACAGAACTTCGCACCCATAACACTCCTTCCAAATGTCTTTCTATCATAAACTAGCTGTCCTGCAACTGTAGCTGACATGTGGAAGTTATCCTTCAGATCTTAAATCCATCTTCATTGTGGCCTTCCTCTTCTTCGTCATCCCTGTAAACTAATCTCAATGGTAATATTTTATAGACTTTCATATCGTTTTACATGTCCTAAATAGTTTATTTTCCTAGTTTTTATTCATTTAGATTCATGTTTTAAATTATCTATTTATTTATTGTATCAGTAACCAATCCTCTTTAATAATGATTTCTTGTTCATCATCATGTGGCATAGCCGTAAGCGTGCGTGGTCATGCTTGGCTATCTCACGCGATCACACCAGAGTCGTGGATCAGTTCTGTGTTCTTGTCTCGCCATGAATTCTTGTCGGAGAGATCTGTTTGCCCACCTTTTGATCCCAGTATTTTTAACACTCTTCTGCAACAAGTATTTTCAAGGGCGTGTTTGTGCGTTTCTGCTGAATTGTTAAATGTCCTTAATCTTAAATATTGTAATTGTGTTTGCTTTTGTAGAGCAATGTGTGTTCTTTTAATTTCTGCCTTCACTTTTCCATTGTCCGTCAGTCAGGACATAACCTTGATCATCAAAACTATTCCCGTTGTGTAAATTCTCTTCGGAGATCTGGGGGAGAGACATGAACTTCTTAGCTGTCTGTATCTGTCAATATTTCGACATTTGTTTTCTACGCCATACACCCTATTCTCAACATCCTATTAACAGTCATGTTTCCGCTATTTTCAGATTCTTCGACATTTGATTTCTCATGTTCTAGCATTCCCATCCACACAGACGACCGGACAAACAGATCCACACAGACGACCGGACAAACAGATCCACACAGACGACCGGACAAACAGATCCACACAGACGACCGGACAAACAGATCCACACAGACGACCGGCCAAACACAACCTTTCAGCAAGTTTATGTGTGTGCTAGGTGATGCCTCTGTGTTTCATGATATTACTCGGTTGGTTGGTTGGTTGGTTGGTTGGTTGCTTTGTTGGTTGCTTGGCTGGCTGGTTGGTTAGAAGGTCTGTCGGTCGATTAGTTGGTTGACTAGCTGGTTGGTTGGTTAATTGGTTGATTGGTTGGTCGATCGGCAGATGGTTCGCTCGGTTGGTTGGTCTGTTTGGTTGGTTGATTGGTTGTTTGGCTCGTTGTTTGTTTGTTTGTTTGATTGGTTGGTTAGTTGGCTGGCTAGTTGGTTGGGTGGGTGGTTTGTTGGTATGTTGATTGGTTGGTTGGCTGGGTGGCTCGCTGGCTGGTTAATATGTTGGGTGGCTGGTTGGCTGGTTAGTTGGCTGGCTGGCCGCTGGTTAGCTGCTTGGTTGTTTGGTTTGTTGTTTGGTGAATTCTCTGGAAGCTTTGGGATTAACTCTTGAGTTCATTATATTGACCTTCGTGTAAGCACTGAAATAGACTTGCTTCTATCAGACTGATGTTGGTGGGAAGGCTTTTCTCCCGACCTCCTAGTACAGTCACATCCCCAAGGACAATGTGCAGCAGAGTTCCTTCCCTCCTACCCACGCCCACTAGTGATCGGGGCTTGCGTAACAAGACAGACATAAATTGATGACTGGTGATTGGTGTAAAAAGTATTCCTGATCATGTTTTCTTATTTGGTACAAATGGTGTTTTAATTATTTGATAGGTTCTAACCAATACAAAAGAACAAACAATAAGAGAGCACTCTAGAGCACAATCTTCCTACCAACTCTATGCTACCAATGTCAAAACTGGACAATGATAGAAACATAGACAAGAAAAATTATAACAACAAAAATTAGATTCGTGAGAAGAATACTCAATGTATCAAAAAGAGAGAAATGATAAAATCAGGATTAAAGTGAGGGTTATAGCAAAGCTAGATTGCATTAGAAAACAGCAAGTTATATGTTTCGGTCAAATAACAAGTCTACCAACTAACAGAATACCACAACTAGCAATGATGTACAGACCAAATGGAACCAGAAGAAGAGGCCGACTACGTACGCGATGGACAGAGGGAATAACAGAATCCATGGGAATCTCGATATATGAAGCCTATAGACGGGCACTCTCCCGCTGTTTATGTTTCACATCGACAACGCGAGGTGCAAGAGGAACATAATAAGATGAGATACTCTAAATTATTTGCATGTTGGTTTGTTGTCTGGCTGATTCTGACGTACCCGGAAGACTGAACATCAACTCTTAAGTCCAGTGACTTGTTCAGGTTGTCTAAGTACCATTTCCTCCGGAACCTTATTGCAAAGTTCTCATTCCTCTCTCCAAAATTAAAATCCATTGGCATATGCAAAACTGGTACTGTAACTTCACATCTGTGGAGATCCATATTCAGTTGCAGCATCTAAAGATTCAGCACAACATTCATGTGTTGGATAGGTCATGTTTCTTTCACAACTGATAGCTAGTTAATTGTTAGTTGGCTAACTCCCAACGCAATGCCCAGAGGAAGTTACAAGTACACCCTTTGCACACCACTTGATGCGTGTTTGGGCATATTGTGTTTTGTGGTCAATATCAAGCCGGCTTGCCTTTACTTTCTCAACATTTCCCTGTGAACATCTTAAGCGGGGTCGATCTGGGAGCCCAGGTCACTTTATTAAAATGTGACTCATTGGGAATTCAAACACATTACTGCCGGGTTGGCGACCTAGCGTGCTAGCCATAGCGCTGTCATAGCTCAGTACTTGCGTGTAAAGTACCCATATTTATTTTGAAACACATACACTAAATATTTATTCGAAAACTATCATACTTTTTGCATATGCACTATCATAGCTCTGTACTTACGGGTAAAATATAAATATTCATTTTTAACGCATACCCCGTACACTTATTCACAAAACTAGAGAAATGCAATGCACAGAAATTCACAAAACTAGAGACATGCACTACACTGACATTCACAAAACTAGAGACATGCAATACACTGAAATTCACAAAACTGTCAGACATGCAATACATAGAAATGTTAATTGGCAAAGCCACAAAGACAGATAAAAAACAAATAGACATGTAGTGATTAGAGCTCATAGAAGCTAAAGAAGAAGATAGAGATTAGAGGACACATTTGATCCCCAAAAAAAATGTAAAGCTATAGATCCACACCGGAGTTTGAACCGGCCACCTTTCTGTTGTCTGTAGATTAAAGAATCTATAATTCCTTCTTCTACTTCAACCAGCATCATTCAATACATGCGTATTTGCGTACAGCTATCAGACATGCGGGTATGTCAGGCATGTTGAGAATCACCCGAGGGGACTAACTGTCCGTCTATGTCACGTCCACAGCTGGCTGGAGGGACTAGCCAACCAGACTAACTTTCTGTCTGTGACACGTCCACACCTGGCTGAACGGGCTAGCGAACCATACTAACTGTCCGTCTATGACACGTCCACGGCTAGCTGAACGGGCTAGCGAACCAGACTAACTTTCTGTCTGTGACACGTCCACACCTGGCTGAACGGGCTAGCGAACCATACTAACTGTCCGTCTATGTCACGTCCACAGCTGGCTGGACGGACTAGCCAACCAGACGGAGATGTACTTCTACCCCAACGACTCCATGTCTGGGCCCACAATTAGGTCCAAATACATCACGGCGCTGTACTTTACCTTCACCATCCTGACCAGCATCGGCTTCGGCAACGTGGCGCCCAACACCAACATGGAGAAGATATTTTCCATATTCGCCATGATGCTGGGCTGTGAGTATTTCTTTGTGTTCGCCGTGATGTTGGCCAAGTTGTCTGTATTGGCCATCATGTTTTGTTGTGTTTGTTTATATTCTCCATGATGTTGGTTGTGTTATCTGTAATCGCCATTATATTGTAGTGTTGTGTCTATGTCTGCCATGATGTCCAGTTGTGTTGTCTATGTTCGTCAAAATGTTTGACTATATTGTCTATATTCGCCATAATGTTGGACTATGTTATGTATATTAACCATAATGTTGATCTATTTTGTCTATATTCGCCATAAGTGTAGGTTATATTTTCTACATTAACCTTGGTGCTGGGCTTGTTTTCTATTCGTCACAATGTTGGATTGTATTTTTTATTCGCCATACTTTTATTTACTGTTTACTGTGTTTTCTATTCGCCATTATGTCGGACTGTGTTTTCTATTCACCATAATGTTAGGGTTGTGTTTTCTATTCGTCATAATGTTGGGCTGTTATTTCAATGTTCGTCAAGGTGTTTTGCTCCATTTTCTATATTCGCCGTGATAATGGGCTCCATATTGTAAATTAGCCACTTTGTGGGGTTGTTTTTACTATATCAGAACGACGCTTGGCTGTATTATAAATGTTGCCACCATGTTAGGCTGTATTTTCTATATTTGTCGCGATTGTGGGTCTTTTTCTATTTCTGGAATTAGTTAGTTAGTCCAACTTCACGGCAACGGGTAGTCCCCACTATGCTCCATTCCCGTGCCAGCGAATATCACACAAAATGCTCCCCACTGTCCAATGTGAAAAGTGGAACAGACAGGAGTCTCGGCAATCCAACAAGCCCGCACAAGTACACTGTGCATAATGCCGCCGTCAGAATGCCAACACAAAATTCATCCACACTCGCCACAGTTCATCGTCGATGGACTAAGGACTCGGCAGTCACCAGAACGACCTCATTGACCAGGGTTTTCTCACATGGCTCGGTCTCTTACCGCAGGGCGACCCGCCGAAAGTGTCCCACAAAGCACGAACTCCGCAGTTTCAGCGCCGTTTCCCAGGAGTCTCCCGAAAAATGCGCTCGTGAACCGAAAGAGCAGAATGTCAATTCAGCAACCGCCGGTAGCCATTGTTCTGAACATTCAGTTCACTGTACAGGACAGATGTAAAAGCATTCCACGCGAATTTCACAGCTCACGGTGTCGCCCACGCACTCACTCAGTAGCAGAGCGACGGAACCATGTACTACCAGTCCAACATGAGGAAAATGCGATTCAAACCGTAGCCACAAGCATAAACGCGCCACAGGCCTTAACGGCTCAACGCCTAACCACCATGCTGGCGACCGGAAGATCCTATTTCTGTAATGCTATTCGGCAATATTTTCTGTATTTGCCATTATATATATTGCAGTATTATAAATATTTCTGCTATGTTGGGGTTATTTTCTATATGTGTGAAAATGCGGGACTATACTTTTTATATTTGTGATGATATATGTTTTTTTTTCTTATTTTTTTTTCATATCCTTTACAGGATATCGCCGTCAACATCAGCATCTTTCAGCTGATTGTTGATTTCTTGGCAAGATTACGCTCAGTAGTTTGCCATTGATTTATGAGCGGCCGGCTCACATACCCCGTAAGTTACCGACGAGATTCGAACCACTGCTGATTCTCACCGTCGTCACGTTACTTACGAGAGTATACGAGATTACGGAGAAAAGTCGCTAACCTCTAGGCCAGGAAGTCGGCTTTGTGATGATGCTGGGCTGTATTTTCTATATTTTTGATGATACTAAGATGTATTTGCTACATTGTGATGATAATGTGCTGTATTTGCTATATTTGTGATCATTTCGGGCTGTATTTGCTATATGTGTCAAAATGTTGGGTGTATTTTCTATATATGTGATAATCTTGGGCTGCATTTTCTATATTTGTGATGATACTGTGCTGTATTTTCTATATTTTTTATCATTCTGTGCTTTATTTTCTATATGTGTGATACTGTTGGGCTGTATTTTTCTATATTTGTGATGATACAGTGCTGTATTTTCTATATATGTGATAATATTGGGCTGTATTTTCTTTATTCGTGAAAATACCGGGCTGTATTTTTTTATATTTACTACGAATTTCTCCACAAAACGACAAGCTGCCTGTAGAGAGAATCGAACAAAGCAGAATCTCCACATCTCCTGCAGTGACTTCTCGGGATCTCCTAAAAATGGCACTGTCTGAACGACGCAGTCCGAAACTGAACCCGCGACCTTCAAAGCGCGAGATAAGGTGGTTTGACCACATCGTCACGGCGACCCCACACATTTTCTAGCGCTTTCTAACTCATCTTGTCTATTAGCAGATCAATATGGCGGATTGAATAAGAACTCTCGCCCTTAAACTTCCGATGTGCTGATGCCAAGTTTACGGTTTCAACCCCTACACCAGTCAGTTGAATTAAATTGTTGATTTCTCATCCTTGACTTGAGGACGGAAAGTACAAGTATTTCAGAAGTTGCAGTGGGTTGGCCTAATGGCGAGGGACACTGGTGATAGGGAAAGCTAATCCACACGCAAAATGCAGTCCAGTGCACTAGAAGAATAGTACATGTATGGACTACGCTTGAATTCAAAGCTAGTGAGCACAAAAGAATAGCAAATTATATTCGTGTTTAAATATCCCTATCTGTTCTCAAATCTTTGTCTACAATGTTACTTAAATAGGTATATAATTCCATCATTCGCTACTCTATTGGTGGTTATTTAAATTCGGGACGGAGATCAGTTTGGCCGAATTGATAAGAACGCGTGTTCTTACACATCCTGTGCGCTGATACCGAGATACAGGGTTCAACCCATACACCGGATAGTTAGACTAAAATGTTGACTTCTTGTCATTGACTTGGGTCCATAAATTACAAGTACCTCTGAAATCTGAAAGGGTTCACCTGATAGCGAGAGACAATGGTAATAGAGAAAGCTAATCCTTACGCAAAATTCAGTCCAGTGCAACTGGAAGTAGTGTTTTTGGACTACGCTTAAGTTCAATGTGAGCGAGCCGAAAAATAAAAATAAAAAACAAATCTGTACCATGTGTACCTGAACCAGGTCACTCACCCCATAGCAGCTCCTGTACGCAAATTGCTTGCTTCCATTCCGTAAGACAACGATTAAAGTGTACAGGATTACACCAACGGACAAATTCAATAGGTACTCGTCTATTGAACTACATAAACCATTGAAGAAAGCACGTACATCTTTTTCAAAGAATCAAAAGAAATCTTAAGATGGGCTGTATCGCCGCAGAAAATGGAAAAACGAATGAGAGAGCATCAGTGAAAGAAAATGCTGTGAGCCGACATATTTCTCGTGGATGAATGTGAATGGAGTGTGTAGGATACTTAGACTTGATGGGTGTAATTTAATGGAATAAATAGGTTTGATTGAGTTCCAGTAGAACTGGTGGTGTTTGTCCATCAAGAATAATGATGACCATTCATTTCATTCAGTGGGCTTGAAAGTTTAGAGCCGTGAGTTCTAAGATGGCTGGTAAGGCCTATTTTCGCTCGAAATAAAGTTGCATGAAGAATGGCTTGCGCGATGAATTGGATTAAATTGAGGAAGAGTTGCGCAAAATCGTCGACCACACTCTCTCGCCTGAGTCCATCTGAGACCAGTGGCAAGACAAGTCAAGGCGACTGGAGACGACTACAGGTGCAGTGGAATGACCTAGGCGTGCCTTGCCGTGCTCATGACGTCCCGCAACGCTTTCCAGTAGAACTACATAACAGATCACATACTATATATAGCGCTGTGGTAAATTGGTTACGGACGCTAATGTGTAATCCCGCCTACCTCGTTCCAAACATAGCTGGGGGAGATTTGGCAGCAAACCGCCTTACGTTGAATTTCATACAATGTCGCTCAGTGTCAGTCATTCTATATGAGAGCCAGTCGTTTCTAAAGCGTTGGCAAACTATTGAACGTAAACGTATCAAGAAATCACACACAATAAAAAAAAAATGCTGGGGTTGAATGCTACATCACGTAAAGGATATGTAACTAACTAACCATAGCTCATGAAGAGATTCTCATTATGTCAATTATGCATCATCAATCAATCAAACATGGTAATTAAATAAAATGCATGGCGCGTTAACACGTCTTTGAGTGAATCAACACCACACAGAAGAAGAATCAGTAAAGTATCCTAGAACACGATCACAAGTAACAAAAAAAGAAGTTTCGGCTAAATCCATCGTCAGCACGCAAACAGCAAACACACGCCGATACAACTACGTGAAAAACAACTCAATGTGAAAATGTACCTGAAGATTACTCATCTGTTTCCTTGTTGAGGACTGGACACTTCTCTGCCTTGTCTACACGCGTGTTGGGTATGTGGTAAGTTGTAGAGTAAACCTGTACCCAGCTTGGAACGTGCTTGGTTTATGGTTCCTGCCCCGTATTTTTATAGTCTATTCGACACTGGATGGGTCAAGTTCACGTCAACCACCTTTGCTGCCAGGGCATTTTCTGTGACCCATTTTATGTAGGGTCAACACGGGATCCCAGTTCAGTGTTGATACATCCGCCGCGTCGGATATTCGAACACATAATCAATGAGTCGGCAGACAAATGAGTTAGCCATTGGGCTAACACAGCATCCTTGAAACCTAACAAATGTTCTTTATGATTGCCAGTCGCTCGGTAGACCTAGCACTGAATAAGTAGATTTGGTTATTCAGGTTATTAGACACAGCTAGTGTACACTCGTAGGTAACGTGATGACGGTGAGAATCAGCAGTGGTTCGAATCGCATCGGTAACTTATGGGGTATGTGAGCTAGCCGCTCAGAAAGCAATGACAAACTACTGAGCGTAATCTTGCCAAGAAATCAACATAAAGCTGAAAGATGCTGGTGTTCACAGCGATGTCATGTAAGGGATATGCAAAACATTTTTTTAGTGTCCACAACAAACTGTGTTCAGTAGACACAGCAAGTCTTAAACTACACTATGTTCAGTAGACACAGTATGTTTACTCTACAAACTATGTTTACTAGACACAGCAAGTGTACACTACACAATCTATGTTTACTAGACACAGTATGTTTACTCTACAAACTATGTTTACTAGACACAGTATGTTTACTAGACACAGTATGTTTACTCTACAAACTATGTTTACTAGACACAGTATGTTTACTCTACAAACTATGTTTACTAGACACAGTATGTTTACTCTACAAACTATGTTTACTAGACACAGTATGTTTACTCTACAAACTATGTTTACTAGACACAGTATGTTTACTCTACAAACTATGTTTACTAGACACAGTATGTTTACTCTACAAACTATGTTTACTATACACAGCAAGTGTACACTACACAATCTATGTTTACTAGACACAGCAAGTGTACACTACACAATCTATGTTTACTAGACACAGTATGTTTACTCTACAATCTATGTTTACTAGACACAGTATGTTTACTCTACAAACTATGTTTACTAGACACAGCAAGTGTACACTACACAATCTATGTTTACTAGACACAGTATGTTTACTCTACAAACTATGTTTACTAGACACAGCAAGTGTACACTACACAATCTATGTTTACTAGACACAGTATGTTTACTCTACAAACTATGTTTACTAGACACAGTTTGTTTACTCTACAAACTATGTTTACTAGACACAGTATGTTTACTCTTCAAACTATGTTTACTAGACACAGCAAGTTTACACTACACAATCTATGATTACTAGACACAGCAAGTTTACACTACACAATCTATGTTTTGTGTTTACTCTACAAACTATGTTTACTAGACACAGTATGTTTACTCTACAAGCTATGTTTACTAGACACAGTACGTTTACTCTACAAACTATGTTTACTAGACACAGCAAGTTTACACTACAAACTATGTTTACTAGACACAGCAAGTTTACACTAAACAATCTA